>JANSVK010000006.1:0-435343 GCA_030068005.1 Cladophialophora exuberans
GCGGGCTCGCCTGCTGCTGGTGACAAATCTGGCGTGGGTGTGGGGGGCTGGAAGAGAGCGCTGCTGCCGAAAGGCCCCTCCTCAGCTAGTTGTCGTGTTGTACAAAAAAGAAAAACCGGAAAACCGGAAAACCACCAGCACACCAGCAAACCAGCACAGAGCACACACAGAGAGCTCTCTCTGTCTCTCTCTTCTCTTTTCTCTCTCATTTTCTCTGTTTCTATCTCTCCCTTCCCCCAAGACTCCTCCTCCACACCACCAGCCCCCCTCCTCCTGAGCCACTTTCATAGCTCAGGAGGGGCCTTTCGGCAGCAGCGCTCTCTTCCAGACCCCCACACCCACGCCAGATTTGTCACCAGCAGCAGGCGAGCCCGCCGACTGGGAGTTCGCGGCCCGGGACGCGGCCGCGGCAGCAGCAGCCTCGTTCCTGCTGGCGATCGTCTGGTTGACGAACGTCATTGGGATCTTGGACTGCGTGCCGACGACCGGTCCTGGGGATGCGCTGGCGTGGGCGGATGTGGAGGCAACAGCCGCTGCATTGGGTGCACCAGTCGCCCCATCAGTGGTCGGACCACCACCGTAATGTGTGGTTGTTGACGCGGGCGCCGGGGCCGACTGGTGCTGCAACGGCTGTTGCGGGGTCTGGAAGATGTACTGCTGCGGCTGGGTGGGAGCCGCAGCACCGGGCGACATCAACACGGGCGTGGCAGGCGCGCCGTACCGCGTGTTGTGTCGGAAGATGTTGGTCGAGCGTGCTGGAGGTGGTGGTGGTGGCGGCGGTGGAGGAGGAGCGAGGGCGCCGTTGCCGGCAGCGGGCTTGGGCGGTGCTGGTGCGATGGGCTGACCAGGCCCGGTCGACACCATGCGTGACGGTCCGGGAACGGGGTATGGAGGGGATGAGGCTCCAATACCGCCACTTCCGGCACCAGCACCACCGACGGCCACACTGCCTTGCGGCTGGAGGGGAGGTAGAAGAGAAGAAGGCGTGGCGACGGACGACACAGACGGCCCCGCCACCTGGGGCTCGCTGGCCAACGGTGGGTATTTGAGGCGACGGCCCCGAGGTCGTGATGGGGGTGGAGGAGGAGGGCCCGAACCCGGGAGAGGGGAGAAGTCGAGGGCGGACGCAGGGAGGGTATCACCCTTTGCGAGGGGCACGTAGATGTATGACTGTTGTGGATGCTTTCGCGCGGTCCACTCCGCGACATCGGCGAGCGCAGACAGGGCGTAGCTGTTAGCTTCGCCCATGTCCATAGGTCGAGGCACGAGGTAGCCCTCGATCTTCTCGAGTTCTTTGGCCGCTGCCTCTGACAGGGCATTCATGTTTTGTGTCCTTTTTCGCTCCTTCTCCGCTTGCCACTCTCTGTTTCGTTGCTCCATTTGCTGCAACAAAGGGCCAATAACGTCTTCGTTGAGCACCTCTTGACGGGCTTGTTCGTCGTAGGATTCTTCTAGTTGTCGCTTGAACGACTTTTCATCCGTGATTCTTTGAGAAGAGTATCCACGAGGTTGGGTGTTGGGTTCGGGCATTTCATGGTATTGGGGGAAGTAGTCCATCACGTCAGAGCCGGATTCTGTGTGGGTGTCGTCGTGAGCAGCACGGTAAGCTCTTTCGAAGAGGATAATATCTCCTTCTGCTCCAGCAAGGTGCTCTACACGGGCATTTTCGACCCGGGTCTGTTGGCATGTGTTAGAATTGGATCTATCAAGAATCAATTGGATCATCAGGATTGTACCTTGAATTGCTGTTCAATGACCTCCTTCTGGGCCTCAAATTCAAGCATCTCAGTCTCCAACGCAATTTCATATCGCATTCTTGCGATCTCCTCCGCCTCTTCTTTGCGAGTTTGGATCTCCTCCATGACCAAATCGTACTCTGGAACCTTCTTGTGAGCATTTGGCTTTTTGGCAATCCTGTTGAGATCCCTGGTAGCCATTTCCTCAAGCATTTCAGCCTGCTGGGTGCCAACGGTGTTGAAGAATCGTTTGAGTTCTTGCTGGCGTGTCTTCATCATTGCGATGATGTCCTTGTCCACTTGAGAAAGAGGTCGCTTGCGGTTGGGGGGTTCTGGACTTTCTCCACGATTTCCTTTGGCTTTTCCTTTGCCTTTGGTACCTCCACCATTGTGTCCATTTCCACCACCACGACGACCACCACGTCCACCACGGGCACCACCTCTAGCTGGTTTCTTGGGGGAGTTGGACTCTGGAGTGTCGCCGTTCTCTCCACGGGCGTACTTGCTAGTGCCATCATTTGCATAGTATGTGGGATTCTTTGGGTCAAACTCAGGCCAATATCTTTTGTCCTTGAATTCGGGGAAATTGAGGTTCTCAAGTGGATGGGTGGTTTTCTTGCCAGATCGGGTGGTACGTGCACGTTTCGGAGCGCTTGCAGAAGTTTCCAATTCCGCTTGTGCCGATTTGCGTTTGCGCAGTCTGGGCAGCTCTGCCTCTGGTTCTTCTGGAGATGACGAGAGTTTCTCTGGTTGTTGGGGTGATGAAGATTGCCTTGAAATTTCAGATGCTTTGGAAGGAGATGCGGAACGCTCTGATTCTTGAATTGATGAATCAGGTTGCTTTCCAACTTCTGGCTCTTGGGTTGGTGATGTGGTTTGCTCTGAGGGATGGGTAGCCTCAGAAGCGACTGATGCAGTCTCTGCCTGTGCAGTGGCTGTGGTCGATTCTGGTGATGAAGAAGTCGCTGTGGCGGTGGAAGCATCTTGATCTTGAGCTGCAGAGCTGGTCTTGCTTGCGGGCTTTGCAGCTTTGCTCAAGGTCGCCTTGCGGAGCTTTGATTGCTTTGGCGGAGGCTCGGCCGAGACTTTGGGATCATTGTCTGATGGTTTTCCTTTGACTGGGCGTTTGGGAGGTGGCATAGCCTCAGCATCATCTGCATTTGAGTCTGGCAATTTTCGCTTGCGAGAGCTAGTAGCAGGAATAGCCGGAGGAGTCGTAGGTGGGCTTCCCAGAGACGACAATGATGAGTCTTCATTGGAAGAACTTGATTTTGGTGGAGTGGCCTGTCCTGCACGACTTCTGGTCTTCATGTGGAAGTCCACAGTCGGAGCTCGAGGTGTGCGCTTTTGAGGCATTCTGTTTGAAGATTTGTCAGTTGTTTCTGCAATTTGCGAAGACAGCTGAAATTTCTTGCTAGCGTATGAAATTTCAGAGTCGAGCACAGAACGCTCGAAAAATTGGGAGGCGGCGGAATAGGGAGTGAAGCTGGGCAGCGGAAGAGGCAGCAAATTTGGACTTACGTGAAAGGTTTTTTCAGATGATTTTTCCTTGCTGAAATGCACACAGAAGTGATTCTATGTGAATGGCAGTGACGCAGCTTTTTGATAGCTGTCGCTGAAAGATGAGTGGACGGATAGGTGTTTCTGGAGACGAGTCCGGCTCGCCGCTGTGATGATGGTGATGGTTCAGAGGGATGCCAAAGTAGCTGAGGCAGGTACTGGAGGTGATGATGTTTGTGAGAGAGAGAAGATTGAGATTGAAGAAGGGATCTTGAAGATGAGTTGGAAAGAAGCTGTTGAGTGCAATGCGCACTTATGGTGGTGAATGGGTGATGCAGGGGTGCGGCAGTACAATGTGATGAATAGAAATCATCAATGCTATTGACACCCATTGGGTGAATAGCGTAACAGAGCGCCATGATGTGAATAGGGTGAGGCAGTAAAAAGGACAATGGGCGAGGATGGGAGCGTTATTGAAAAACGTGAAGGACCTCACTGCTGACCTGGGCTGAACCTGCGAAGATGAAGCATTCCAGATTTTGCCTTGTGGCCACAAGTCGCCGAGAGCCACTCGAGCCATTCAGAATCTCACACCCGACGATTCCCTTTGCGGATCGCCCCGCCACAATGCCGGTTCCTGCCGTCCAATGACATAATCGAGTCTGTTACTAGTATTCACCTGGTACTCGTATTGTACACTAGATGAGAAGGCACCTAATAAGTACTATGCTATTACACCCTGATGGGTGGTACCCATGTACCTAGGTAGACAGCTATTATCCAACTCGTAATACCAGGCTGCAGAATAATACCAAGGGGAGCTGTAGACATGTTCCCTCACCACCAACTCCTCGCTAAAAATAAAATACTGTTCCAATTCATAATCGACATCAATCCTGAAAACCCATAAAAGCACGGTGCCAGTAGCCGTGATTTGGAAAAAACCCTTCTCACATCAAAACCTGACTCATTCGAGTCAGAGTCACTATAGATCCCTGTGACTTGCGCCGTTCCTGCTTGCCACTTTTTCGCTTCCCATACTCCACCAAGCTACTCCGGGAGCCTGCTGAGAGGACAAACCCAGGCAGGATCGGTGGCAGATCAGCCTCTTCTGCAATCGAAGGGCCGGGGCTGCCAAGTGACGGACTGCCCAAAGTAGGACTTTCCGGTAGTGACAGATCGTCTGTTTGAGTCTCAGACTTGTCAAAGCTCGGCACCGCCTTCCAGTGTTCTGAGGGTGGGGGAGAATGGCTCCGGATCTTAGCCAGTGTCCGAGGTGTAATGGTCGAGTTTGCCATCGGAGAGGCTGTCACGATTGTCCCAGTCGTAGCAATGGGAGGTGGTCGAGGACTGGTTGGTCTAAATAGCGGATGTATAAACTCCGGTACTGAGGTGTCAAAAGCCTCGGGCAGGAGCTGTGGCAGGGGTTTATTATTATATGAAGACGTAGGTCTAGATGTTGGCCGAGAGAAGTTGACAGGACTCGACGGCGGGGATGACTTCAGCTGTCGGGGGGATGAGCTCCAAACGAATGTGGCAATATCTGAGGTTGCTGCATGCGGTGACGAGCTCAAGACGGGTGACTGCGGCTCTGGCAGAACACAGTCATCAAAGGCGGTTGACTCTGGTCGACTACCAGGAATCGTCTCCAAGCCTGCGCGGGTGACTGGTGGGGAGGACTGAATAACTGCCCGCATTTCGTGATGAACTGATGACGTGTCCCAGCTGTCCAGAGCACTGTCTATTGATCTCGTATCTGCTGATGGAAGAGCCACGACATCAAGCGATGATCGGTTGGAAAGCCGAATCAGCTTTGGATTCGATATCCCCGACACACCTCTCGTCAATGAAGGTTTACGTATCGAAGACTCTCCTCTCGAGACGGGCGTTCTTGGTGGAGAATTGAGCGTGAGTTCTTGTGACCCGAAAGATTGCTCAGTGCGCTGCGTGTTCGGTCTTGTGACGACGGATAGGGATGGACCTCTTGAGCGAAAATCCATATCCAATCTGCTGGCTCGTTGCAACCTCAAGACATTCTTCGCCCACACATACAAAAGAGACAACAAAAGCGTTTGCAGCAGGAAAGCGAGGCCCCATGCTGCGAACCATATTCCGATTAATGTGGTCGGGTCGGTGTGCAAAAGTAGAGACGGCAAATCGTCATGGTTAGTTACTAGCAAAATCAATGCGACCCCAGAGACGATAAAACTAAATGCTGCGATGGCTGATCCTCCGGCGAGAAGGCTCCATGTTGCTGGCTTGGAATCGAGGGCATGGTCGCTGAGTTTATTCACGAAGAGTGTCGAAAACCATGCCAGGACGCCGAGATTGATAAGACTGATGACCAGCGCGACGTAAAGCAGGATTTTCAAGCCCGAGACGGCTTGATTACTGCCGATATTTGTTGCGATGATGATGTTTAGGGCAATGCTGGCTACGCTGAAGAGAGTCGTCGGGACCGCGATCCCCCAAAGTTTGGATCGAGTCAACATCTTGTTGCGTAATCAGTCCGGGAGGATAGAAGAGGCCGAGTATATCTGCCGTGGTAAGAGACGGGAAGTAGAATTAGCTGCAGGTCGACACCCCAGAGTGTTGGCATCCAGACTGACACTTTTCCTTCGTGTATTTGGTGTTGAAGAGATGTGAGAGATCAGACTGGGCGAGAGAAAAAACTCCAGGATTGAAAGACTGGAGTTATGAGCTCTGACGCAAGAGCTCAGACTTTGACATCCGCAGATTCTGGCATCCGAAGTTGGGGTCTACCTTGTACGTCTCCAGGTCTCTTCCGTCCTGACCCAGAGAGATTGCTGGACGTAGCTGATGCTGAGAGGCTCACGAGGAAACGCGCTCCAAAGAAAAGCCAATCAAGCGCCCACCGGGGTGCAGATGTAAGAAATGGTGGAGATTCCGAAATTATATTTGCAGGATACATGCAGGTTGTAGTAATAGAATGTAAACAGAGGATGGGGACAAACTGGAGGAGGCCAAACCGGAGAGTTTTCTTGTAACAGTAGTATCCTAAAACGGCGAAACAGCAACACACCTGGACCATGTACAAATTTTTTTTCTCACGCGTCTGAATGGTCCACAAGTACACACAAAACTCACCTAGCTTGCAGTCTTGCGCCGGGGGGAACCCTTCGACGCGTCAACTTCGCGGAACATCAGGGCTGGCCTGAGGAGATAGACCGAGTAGTGGTAGATAGCAGGGGTGATCGGAAACTGGAACCGCGCAGTGTGGGAGACTTCTGGAACGTTGTCGGCAGGTGAAAGCGACGGCACCAACGAGAGGGCTGTTCAAGCGTAGACGCGAGACCCTAGAGCACCGAAAAGCCGGGATAGGCATGTTGGTTGAACATGTTGTGGACATGTTGTGGTGTCTTCGTGGCGGCGATGTAATTTCGTTATCAAAGCTTATTTGCATGTCCGTAATTTGCCGCCCCGCAAAGCACCAATTTTCCATGGGACAATCCCAGACGAACTGGTGATTCTGGACATGGTAGTCTGCGTGCCATCCTAGAGCTGTCGCAGATCACTCCTGTTCTTTGTCTGCCGTTGGGACTTGTTCAACGTGGCAGCGGGGGTCTTGAACAATAAGCGAGGACGAGCCCTACAAGTCAAGACATGTTATCAACGCCACCAAAAAACATTCAAACGCGTCGCGCGCATGGATGATTGAGACAGCTCCAATGTTGATTTCGGCTTGATTGTCCATCTTTCTGTTCGTGCGGTTCAGCGATGGAGTCAGCCACTTTGATGTTGGGTGTTTTGCAGAAAGAGGTACTACTGCTAGAACCTGGCATGACTGCATCAAAGCTCCGGAAAAAAGTCCCTCTCGTAAAGTTTCGCGCAAATCGAGCCCCGATTGGCTTCTATCGCTCTTGGCCCCAAAACAATTCATGATTGGATCTCTTTTTGTATTTGCCGAAGACAAATCGGAGGGATCCGATATTGAGCGTTGGGATACCGACCAGTAGGTCGCTGCAAGACAACTTGGATTGCTCGATGGATCTAAACTCAGGGACTCGTCAGGGACTTGTCCCTGTCTGTCGAGATCAAGAGAACAGATCGCAGCAGCCACGCATCTTTGATTCGATGGGCAATCAAGGTTACTTGCATAAACCATCATCTATCAAAAATACCTCCAAGTGGGTTTGTGAAACCTCGAGGGAACTTCCGTAGACACTGTGACCTGGTCACTATTCCAATCCATTCGCGAAGACGTGCGAGACCTGTACTTTTGATTCAAAAATAAACCACCGTTGAAATCAAACCCAAACCTCCAGCGCCAACGCTAACATGAGCAACAACGTCGGTCTTCCAATCATTAGCATAAGACATCATCTCGTCGCAGCGACTTCTTGTTCCATTTGCCACATGTCATTTCTCAGCTCATCAAGGTCTATTTCTCGGGTCGTGCGCATCGTCTCAACGCTGCCCTCGACGTCCTTTGTGACACTGCTCAGGCAGTTTAGGAGGTGTTCAATTTCGGCGCGCTGGTTCTTGATTTTGTTCATTATAGTGGCATTCTCCTCTTGAGACATGTGGATTCTCGTATTCAATTCCTCTGTCGCCTTCTGGAGATGAGGAGCAAGATGCGCGGCGTGTAATTCTTCAGGAGATAACGTGTGCAACCTGGCTTGTGGTTAGCGACACGTTCGTCCCACTCGCCCAAGGTGTCTTACGGTCTTTCTGGCACATCTCCGTCCACTGCCCGATCCCTTCTCCTTCGCGCCTCGTCTATCATACTCTCCCACTGGTTCAAGCCCTCAATGACCTGTCTATCGTCCAGAATCTGATCAAAATCACGCAGACATTCTTGTTCGAGGCGTGCGTTTAATTGGGCCCAGACTCCTTCCAGAGCATTAGGACAGTACTTCGCGGGAGTTGGAAAGCACGAGCTAAAGTTTGCATAGGAGTTCGCTTTTACTGAAGCCGACAGGGCACCTGCGAAGACCTTTTGCAGCGCTGCAGCTCTAGGTCCTGGGGCAGACGCGACTGGGGCTTCTGGAGGAGGTGACGGCGAGGCGGGGGGATCTGCATTCATCTTAGAAGTCGTGATTACTCTGCTTCGAAGCTCGACGTCTCGCAACGCGATAAACACAGACTTGTTGACGTGAGTGAAGGAAGAGGACGGGCCGGCTAAAGAAAGAAAAGCAGATTGCAAACACCCGCTGCGATCCAATTCGAGGTGCCCAGGTGAATTGTCAACATGCCAAGACATGATGTCATCGGTAAGTTCTCTACGAAAAATCCAAAGTCGAGCGTCGCAGTCACAAGCGCTGTGTCAGTGCCGTCGACGGTGCTCACACCAGTGAATAAGACTTGTGTGGCTGGCGTCTGATGCAAAAATACCTAGATATTATACCTAGATATTTCCTTCCTTCTCAAACATTTGTTGACAGTCTTCATACGATCCGTTCCACTATCTGCCATTTGCTAGAATAAGTTATCTCTTCTTGGGCATACATAAATCCATCTCGATTCTCAAGTGGTCCCTTATGCTACTACGCATAAGAAAAACCCACATACCCATACATATGCACAATCCATCTTTGTAACGTGCATGTCTCCTGAGAAGCATTGGGCGGCGTACATGAGACAGTCTCATAACTTCGGCTGCGCCTTGGTTTTCTTAATGTATTGCATCACAGCATCGACACCAGCTTGCGCAACTTCAGTATCTTGTGCAGGTGTCCCTGTACTGCACCCAATGGCCCCAACCACCTCCCCATCAACCGCGATTGGGATACCACCCGCAACGTACATAAATTTGCCATTATTGCTGTTATTCAATCCAAAAGCCACCCCACCGGGCCAGACATTTTCTTTGTAGATAGACGTAGGAGCGCGATGGCCAGCAGCAGTGAAGGCCTTGTTCATGGATATATCAATGGAGGTGAGCTTTGCCCCGGGCATACGTTCGAAGTGGAGCAGGTAGAGGGAGGCATCGACAATTGCGATGTTCATTGGGACGCCGATGGCTTTGGACTTCTCAATGCATGCAGCCGATGCCAATTTGGCCGCATGATGGGTGAGATGGCCGGGGCGGTGGACAGCAGCCATGACTTGAACAGGATGGATGGTGAACAAGCTCGACAAGGTAGACGTGTGGGCGCAGACGATAACAGGAAGGTATGACAAGCGTGGAACAAGCTGTGCTGTAACTTGCCGAGGTGCTTAGACTTGTGCGCTGAACAATAAATGCAACTTGGATAACAAACAGTACTAAGTCACAAATTCAACCCATCATGTCCACAGGGATAACTCAATCAGGTTCGAGGGCATTGTTCTCAAACTACACCTTGCTGACGACCATCGGATGGTAGAGATGAAATCGGGAGACAACGGCGAACGGATTGCTCGCCGCACACCCGAAACGAGGAGCTGCGAGCGCCTACCAGAGCACTACCGAACCAATGGGAAGCTGTCACTCTTTGCGGGGGACAGTGACCGCAGTATGGTATAGGCACCCATAGGAGCTGCCCCTTCCAGTGACCAACAATCTATCTAGCCTTCTCATGAAAGAAAAGAAGACTCAAGTGATAAATTCGAAAAACCTATCATATCGCTCAACGAGGCTGATGAAGTGGCCGCCCTCTCTCATACAACATGTCAAAGACCTGTTCACTCTCCTTATCGAGGTATTCAGGCGCCTTCCTTGGCTTTGCTCCCTCGCTCTTGTAGTGCGGTCCAATCTCAAAGATTTCTCCTGAAGTGTCAGTACCCAACAGCTTTTCAAAGGTCTCGATGACTCCTTCGATTGGTGTCAACAGATTCTTCTGCTCCAAAGTGTCATAGAAAGCTCCGGTTGAGATGTTCGTGCGAATGACATTGGGACAGATTGCGTTCATGGTGATCTTCTCCTCTGGGAGATACTTCCCATAGCTTCTCACGAGTCCAACCACCGCGTGCTTCGCTGCAGTATACATCGGTAGAGTTGGACAGCAGTAGAACCCACAAACACTTGCCACGCACCCGACTAACAGCAAGTCAGCACAAATTGTTCGTTTTCCAGCAGTCCTGACTTACTTTGGCCTCTCACGCCGTTCTTCCCGGGTTCTTGTCTTCTGAATTGTTGTACGGCAAGAGAGATTGTGTACAAAACACCTGTCAGGTCAACGTCAAGTACAGTCAAGTCGGGCATCTCGAACCCCGTCGAAGAATGCTTATTGGCGATTGATACTCGTTCACCAATTCCAGCAATGGGGTAGACATAGTCGATCCGACCAAAATCAGCCACGGCTTGTCCAAAGGCTTTGGCTTGGGAATCCCAGCTTGCAGCATCGACACGGGCGCAATTAGCCACATGACCGCTTTGGTTTAACTCATCCACAAGTTTTTGAGCGCCTTCAACGTCTCGGTCTGCGATGAAGACTTTTATACTGATGTATCGTCAGATAAAATTTCAACCGAGTGTTCCGTACGGAAGATTTCCTACTTTTTCTTCACCAACATGCGAGCTACTCCTCGGCCAATACCAGACGCACCGCCGGTGACATACGCGAACTCGTCAGTCATGTTAGCTCGCTTGAAAGCACAGAGGATATGGTGGCGTAATAGTAAACCGACGTTTTCCAGACCGTGAAAAAGGGTGTTACTCTTTAGCAGACGTCAACATCCTGATAGACTCACCTTTTCCAGATGTGGGAGGAGCCCGAGCTACCTCGGATAGCCAAGGAGCGTTTCCTCGTAAAGTGTGAGGGGGTGGTTGTAACAAACCTCAAGCAGTCATCCGGATGGACTCAATCCAGGAGAGGGGTGGTCCAGTGTTTTCTTACTCAAAATTTTTCTATGAGCTCATGCGGAGAATCTCACTGTCAAGCGAACACCTGTGACCTGACCATGACCGTTCGATGATCGACGCGTTTCCGACAAGTACCTGGGCATTCTTGTTCCGATAAAAAGTGAGCTTCGTAACATCCTTGTGAGAACGCGCTGGAAGACATGCCAGTCCACTGACTTTGCGAGGAATGCGAAGAATGATTAAGTAGGAATCTGCGTCCATGAAATGGTTATGTTGGGCGTAACAAGGTTCTATGGAGGAGCAGAGGCTTCTGAGTGCTCCGTGGTGGGCGGTAGGTGGGATGCTGGCGTTGCCTCTGCCTCTTTTTCCTTCTTCGAGTGCACCATTCCTATCCGTAAAGCTGGCCGGATCTAACTGAAAAGAAAACATCGTCACCTGCTCAAGCTTATCGGAAATCAAAATACTAGCTAGCTACGAGCGAGCGCGAGACCGTGTGCACCACGACGCAGAAAGACAGCAATCCTGGACCTCAATTCAAGTATATATTCATCGGAAAAAACAACTACGGTAGGTTGATGCAAAGCAAAGAAAATTCCAACACTACTCCGTGACAATCATGTCTCCTCCACTACAACCACAACCATCAATATTTACACCCTACCTCTCACCATCCCTACAATCCCTCCTCACCCACCTCCCAGCCTCAACGCCCCTGGACAGCCTGAGCCGCACCGCGCCCTCACGCCTAAAAACGACCGCGCTGCCGAATATCGGGCTGATCGAACTCGTCTCATCGACAGACTTCGACGTCCTGTACGATGAGCTGTACAAGGCAAGTTTCCCGCGGCGGACCGAGCGAGAACGGTCCGACCTGATCGTCGAGCGACTGGCGGCGCAGGCCCAGGGCGCGAGAAAGGGTCTCGCGCCGTATAGGATCGTCGGCATCCGCGACCACAAGGGCGAGGCGATCGGAGCTGCGCAGTTCTCGGTCCTGCCTGTGCCTGCCAATCGAATGCAGCAGCAGCGACGGCGGCAGCTGGAGAGGGAAGCTGGACGGACACGTGTTGTGTCAGATGTCGAGGATGATGACAGCGGCGGCGGTGGAAAGGATGCTCCTACGTTGAAATACGCAGTCCCCTATCTCCAGTATATCTACGTGCGGACGCAAAACCGCCGACAGGACATGTCGGAAGTGCTGCACACGATGGTCCTCGCGGTGGCGAGCGCCGATGCCACACTCATGGACATGGAGACGGACTCAGACGAGAGCGAGACTGCAACCAACAACTCCAACGAAAAGAGCATTATACGAACCGTGCCGTTCACGCTATTCGAGACCGAGCCACCCGACCACGGCGACGACCACGCAAGCCGTGCCTACGCGCTCGAACGCTCCAAGATCCACACGTCCAGTGGCGGCGTGGCGCTCGTGCTACGGAGACCCAAAGTCGCTCGCCCTGGCCGCGAAGAAGATGATCAGAAGGAGGATGAAGAGGACGAGATCCTCTCCGCCCACGTCCAACCGGGCCTAGAACCAGAAGACCCTCCACTGACGCTCGTGTGGATGATCCGGCCCTCGCCCACTACGACCAACATCAACGCTGACCACAGCCTCCTCACCACCCGCCTGGGAAAGGCGCTGGTGGCGGCGTACTACCAGAGCCTGCGGGACGAAGGGTTTCCGGAGAAGAACATCCGGCTGGCGGAGAGGATTGTGGCCGCGAGATGTCGGGGCAGCTCGTTTGAAGCGATGCCCTTGACTGAGGTGAGGGATTTCACCATGGAGCCTATTGAGGGATACTTGGAGGTCGAGTGAGGTCGGTCAAGGCGCATAGAAACATAGAATTCTTACCGATGATGATGATGAGAAATATAAGTAACAAGTATTTTAGCAAAATACGAACATTGTCATTATCATTTCATGGCCGGCACTGTCTGTTGGTCGATTTGTTAAAATCCACGCAATAGCACAGCAAGCACAGCACAAAACACTATCTGTATCTGGCAGACTACCTTGTCCTATCAACCAAGGCTGCTTTTTCTAACAAAAATGCAATCAAGGTGATGATGGGACAGGGGATCCCCGATTGTCTTCTGAGACCAAAACCCTTTGACAAGCAAAATGCACACCGAAAAACACCGACAGTCTGGATTGTATGGCAATTTGGCAACGAGAGGAAATTTGTCTTTGACAATCTGGGTTAAGGAAAGAATAGCACCAACAACTCAAGCAGCAACAACAGCAATGAAACAAGAGAGGGGCCCACTGCAAACACAGCTTCATCCACGCCGACATGTCTCAGTCCGACGTGCCAGGACCCATTCGCCAACCATGTCTTCGAGGTCTTCCCGCTCCAGTGTTCCTGAATGGTGGATTTCTCAACATCCGCCCGTTCAGTCTCTGGTCGGCGACCTCCTCTTTGATGGACGTCGACTGTAGAAATCTCCACCATTGTAGGTGATTCCCATCGACGTCATGATGTTGACAGCTGCAGTTTCACCAGTGGCAAAAGCACCATGAACACACCCGTTTCCGATTCGGGCACAGTGCTCACCAGCAAATTGCAACTTGTTTCCCTTGTTGTTTTCCATTGCATTAAACCAGAGATCTGGGTCGTCGCCGGTCTTGTCGGCAGTGTATGTACCGAAACCTGCAAAAGGATCCTGTGTCCAGTGTGTCGTTTCCAGATTCACAACCGGAGGCAGCTTCTTGTATGGTTCGGTGCGATAAAGCTTAAACAGTGGTTCGAAAAAGGCAAAGATTTCAGCATCTGAAGTCATAGCTTCGATTCGTTGAGTGAGTGGTTCGACAATTTGAATAGAAAGCTCTTTGGTGCCACTCATGATCCAGTTGTTACTGGTGACAGTCATGTAGGAAAGAACAGAATTAGGATCGAAAGTCTCCGTCGGTTCGGGATAATAGATGAACTGGTCATTGTCTTTTGGCCAGAAAACAGATTCAAATTCGACAAAGATTTTGCCTAAAGCTCCGTAGCTGAGTTTCTCGAGACCCATGGAGAGTTCCTTGGGAATAGAAGGGTTGAAGTCGACAAGGTTGTGTTTGAGAGCACCGAGGGGGAGAGTGCAAATGACTGCATCGGCAACCATTGCAGTGGACTCTCCAGAAGGAGTCGTGGTGTGCACCACACATGGGGCATCGTCGCCCTGATTCCAATCAATCTTGGTGACTTTGTGGCCAAGTCGAATGGTGTCAGGGTCACGGAGGTTGGAAGCAGCCCAATTGACGATGGTGTCATATCCTCCCTTCATGTAGAGATTGCGTTCGGTTGCAAAGTAGGCGAGGTGTTTGGAAGAGGCCTGTTCAAGGCTAGTACCAATCCATGCCTCGACCTCGCGAGCGGCCTGGGGAGCCCAGAGACGTTCATCTTCGGTGACCAGAGGGTGGGTGCTCAACCATTCTTTGATGAAAGTTAAGGCATCCTTATCCTCGGCATCCGGATTCTCGTCATAGTACCATTCGCAGTAGTCGGCAAACTCATCGGCGACTTTCTTAGCTTTGAACTGGGAACCGAGACGACCTTCTTTGGTGTAGTAGAGGGGAGTACCATCGTCATAGTAGTGTTCAATCTTGAGCTCGCCGATCAAACGGACCAGTTTGTTGTTGGCAGTTTCATGCATCCAAGCAGCACCTATAGATGATGTGAGTAAAACGAAGCACGACGGGGAAACAACCCCACAATGGCGCGTGGCTCAACAATGAGCGCTGTTAACGACATCATGTCAAACGCCTCCGGCGATTGTCAGTATTGCGGTTGGCAATATTTACCAATATCTCGTGGAGCATGATCACTCTTCCTGCTCGTGTAAATACGTCCGCCGATCCGATCAGGACGGGCTTCGAGGACCACGACTTGGACACCGTGAGTTCGCAAGACAGAGGCAGCACGAAGTCCGGCAATGCCGGCACCGACTACGATCACTTTCTTCTGGGCTTGTGTTCGAGGGGTTTTTGTCTCTGCTTCGGCAGGTGGGCTGATTGTATTTTCTAGACTCACAAGTTGTTCTTGATGTACAATATGTGCAGGGTCTTTCGGGTTTAGACCATCCTCCAACTCTTTGGCAACGGCAGGGGAAGGGAGAAGCCGTTGAGCGAGTTGCAGGATGGTCGAAGGACTACTCGACTCCTTGGGTCTATGGGGGGTAATTTGAGCGATATGAAAGTGTTGAGCCATTCTGAGTTGGCAAGTCGACATCGACTATATGACAGGTTGGGGGGGGGTACTTGGGGGGACAGGTCCCAGGCGACAAGGCTGTGATGGCGGGAAGGTTTGTGTAGAGGGAGGTAGATAGATGGAGGAAGGGAGGAAAGGTGGAAAGGCTTTGTGAGAGGAAGCTTGATGAACTGACGGCTTTGAGCGCCCAACGAGGGCCAAACAGGGGTGGTGGTGATGCAGGGTACGACCAGTAGTGCAGAGTGGGATGAAAAGGCGAAGAAGAGGGTGAAAAGTCAGGAAAGATGATGTGGGATGCCACTTGATGCCACGGCTAAGCACCTTCTAGGGAGGTGCATGCGTGTCACAAGGGAGCCGATCACCAATAAAACCCACGGTTACAGGCACCAGTTATGGGGCATGCAGCTTATCGGCGCACCTATTCACCAGTGACGCGTTGATACCACCAGTTCAAACAGTACCCTCACCAGAGTTTTGTCCAGTGCCCACGTACTGGTACTGACCATCATGAGAAAAAATAGTCCTGCTTGCAGTGGTTGGGCTTCCATCCAGACGGCTTTACAGTCCACAGTTCTCAGTGGATGCCACGAACGACGCCGGCTCTGCTCCCGAATCGATCTCTTACGTACCAAGCACTTTGTCTCCCAGTGCTTGATCATATTGCCTCACCCATGACCTCTCGTACTGCCACCCACTGCTGGAATTTCTTTTCCCGGAACTCGCTTACTCCTGTCAATCCTTTCTCGCAATTGCCACTGATAAGCTTTTCACGCCAGGCTAATGGCCGTCCCGTTGCTTGCCATGCTTGCTCTTTGCGGGGGGCTCACTAGATTTTGGCCATGTGTTGCGCGAAGCGAATCTGTAACCCCTCGTCAATTTTCATCCCTGCTACTGACCTATGGCACTCCTACGGGGTTATGCTAGCTTGGTTAGGCGCACGCCATGATAAGAGCATCTCTAATCTTGGGTCCCAGCTCTGATGATATGGCAACGCCTCTCACCTAAAGCTTTTAAAACTCTTCCTGCCCGTCACCCTCTCTTGCTTTTTCTTGTCAAGACTTTGCGACAGAAGGCCATATGCGTATGGAGTACACCGAAGAACTCCCCGGCACACACCGCATTTTTGACGCCGATGGAAAACCGCTTTATCCTGGCGATCCTTCCCTGAAGAGACACGGCGACATTGTCCTCGTGCCTCAGCCGACTGATTCGCCAAATGACCCTCTCCATTGGTCCCTAAAGCGCAAGATATGGCACAGCCTCCTCGTGTGTTTCGTTACCGCGCTGACCGCTGCCACGTCTAACGACGCTGGTGCCGCGCAGTACAATGAAAACATTGAGCTCGGCATCAGCTATGGTTCTTTCAACACTGGCGCAGGAATCTTGTTCTGCGGTATCGGCTACTGGACGCTTCTGTCATCCCCCGCTGTCTATCTTTATGGTCGACGAATCTTGTACCTGGTTGGCATGACTTGGGGGTTCATCGGAGGCATATGGTTCGCCAGAGGTCAGAGCACGAGCGACGCTATCTGGAATCAGCTGTTTGTCGGTGCATCCGAGTCTGTCGCCGAAGCAACCGTGCAATTGTCATTGATGGATCTATGGTTTCAGCATCAGCGTGGCTCAGTGCTTGGTGTCTACGTTTTAGCAACGAGTATCGGAACCTACCTCGGACCATTGATTGCCAGTTATATCGCGGACAGCAGCCTTGATTGGAGGTGGATTGGATACTTCGGAGCAATTATCTCGGGCGGGACTTTCTTGGTTCTCTTGTTCGGCCTCGAGGAGACAGCATTTCACCGAGATCGATATTTGGTCAATAATGGAGACAGGTACCTGATTGATGGCGTTGGCAGAGAAAGCACAGCCTCTGCAAGGTCTCCGCCAGCAGACAAAGAGGAGTTGAAGGCTGCCGACGAAGCGCGCGATCCAGAAACTGGTGCTCCACGCCGAGTTTCCGTTGCCGAACAACGACTCGCTGCAGAAGATCGACCTAAATCGTACTGGCAACGAATCGCGATAATCACACCTGCTCCCAACTTGAGAGGCTTCGGCTTTAAGCAGTACTTTCAGCGATTGTTCCATACCTTGCGCATCTTCACATTCCCGGCAGTTTTGTACTCTGGTCTCCAATGGGGAGCGCAAGATGCATGGCTCACATTTTACTTGACCGTGGAAGAGGATAATTGGTATGGGCCGCCGTGGAATTACAGCGATGCTGCTGATGGTGTAAGTTTGCTCTGCTTCGAAGATATCACATACTAATCTTTGTATAGCTCATGAACATTCCTTGTTTAATCGGGGCAGTCATTGGCGCTACTTATGGCGGTTGGCTGAGCGACAAGTTCATGATCTGGATGGCTAAAAGGAACGGCGGTGTGAGTGAAGCTGAACATCGACTTTGGCTTATGTATCCGGCGGCAGCTATCTTCCCTACGGGTCTCTGGCTGTTTGGAATCGGTACCAGCTACGGATGGAGATGGCCTGCTCCATATGTCGGACTCGGATTTATTGGCTTTGGTTGGGGCTGCGCCGGTGATCTGAGCATGGCGTATTTGATGGACGCTTATCCAGACATGGTTTTGGAAGGTATGGTTGGTGTTGCAACCATCAACAACTCGATCGCGCTCGTCTTTACCTTCACTGCTTCCGACTGGATCGAAGCGAGCGGCGTTCGTAACACATTTGTTGCGATTGGGGTTCTGGCATTTGTTTTCATCATGACGACTGTACCAATGATGATTTGGGGCAAAACGTCTCGACGCTGGACGAGGAATCGGTATCAACGATTCTTGGAGATTCGCGATGGCTTCTCGAATTAGCTTTAGGCGAGCGGACAAGGCTGGAGCGCTTTCGATAGCCAAAGAATCAGCATTACTTTAATGAGCTGGTAAATGTATATGTAATTCGCGTTGGCAAAATTGCAATTCATACATAATTCTGGACAGCAAGGGGATCCCGGGTATTCCACTGATACTAGTATGTGGCCACGCACGAGGCACTACTACTGCGGAGCAAAATGTTGCCGTCACGCATATGACTTTCTCCAAATTGATCTCGAGCACCTCCCGCACCACCATCTCTCAGATCAGGATTCAAACCTCTTCTAGTCAACGCAAACACACGAAACGAGTCGTTGAATCATTCTCAAGCTCCAGCACTCAATCATGCATCCGACACTTGCTCTACGACAGCAAGGCGGCCTGTGAGTACCAATTGGCTGGTGGAGATTCGCTGCGCAGCTTCGACGCTCGAGTGAACCCGCATAGGACAGCATGAAATACTGACGATTGTCTACCAGCCTCAAACGCTCCTCATACTACAACACAGACTATCGATCGGGCGCTGCTCTCATCCGTGCGCGACGGCCATACCTCGTCAAGAATGCAGTGACTGGCGTCGTGATCTTCGGTTTCGCAATTGGAGTTTGTATGTTTCTTCCCGAATCCTCACCTGATATTCTGTTCCGTCCTGCTTTCTGAAGCCATGCCCATGCTTTTCAACGTCACACTCCCATCGAGGAACAATATGCTAACAGCACCACTCCTAACTAGTCGCATTCACACTTAAAGCCGTTGGTCAAGAAACCTTTGACGATGTCATTGTTCCCTCTGAAACCGCCGCCGCTCCAAGCTCCTCCGAGCCCCAAAAGACCGCATGAGACACACCACTGCAGACTCGACTCAGCCGGTAATTTCGAAGCTGTCGAATGCGGTGGTACTCGTGAAAGAGTCTTGAATATTAACGGGTCTACATCGATCGCCTGGGGATGAGTATCAGGTGACGGGACCAGACGTTGACGGGACGGGTGTCATGTACGCTATGCCGGAGCAAGACATGCGGTGAATGATAAATCGATCATCGACACAGAGACCGCAGCTACCCAAGAGGCTCGATTCAAGTCCGTGAACTAAAAGGCGACATCGGCTCGAAGCTCTTCCTACGTAATATCCACACTGTGTGTGTTCTTCCACAAATTCTGCCCACCATTCTCAAAGTTTGGATGAAGGAGATCTACACTGCAAGGACCTCGACTACCAAAGCAACAAGAACACCCCCACATGTCGAAGACGTTCAATGCACTCGCTTGAACGCTTCGTCCACTTCAAACGCCTCTTACATGACCACTGAGCATTCGACCCTCAGGCCTATCAGTTTGTCGTTGGCCAGGGACTTGACGGCCACCTGACAACTTCGAGGATCGTCTTATCTCAGCATGACACAGTCGATGACCTTGAGCAGACTGCCATCAAAGTGCCGTTGAAGTGATAGGATGATCTCATCGGACGTCGATACTGTTTGTCAACCGGCTATCGTTGATACTAGCCTGGCCGTTACCTTCAAGGGTCCCAGTCACGGGGAAATGATGTCCTTCATCCATGTATATATATATATTCATGTACATACCTATCTAAAAACAAGCCGTGAATGAGGGGGGCGGCAAGCCGATATATACATCTCAAAACAAGGGAATAAATAGCAGCGCCACCTCCTGACTCACTGGACATACACACATACATGTTGAAAGCTCTGTACCTGGAGATCGAAACGTCGTAACATATTCCCCCATCTGATGAATACCCTACCTGTGTCTACTTGTATTCGGAACGACGGAAGCAGCACAGTACGTCTCATCAACCAATAAAGCGCGTAAGAACCACTAATCGCATCGATCTCAATCAAGTTAGGTATCATATTTCATTAAAAGCTCCAAAAAAATACCCAGATATCGCAAAAATGTCTACAAAACCCCTCAACCTGAGGAGGGGGATGAAAGGCGGGCATCCGGCCTTGGTTCATGTCAAAGCCCATCGCCGTCTTTGCTCGCTGGGCCGCACGTGGATGCCCCTTTTTCTCCTCATATATGCATTGCAATGTTGATTTTGTTCTTTGCTCGTCATCTCAAAAAAAAAAAAAGAGCACGCAAAACCCGGCCTTCGGGTACAACTCGAAATTCAAAAAGATACACCCCCACTTGCAAAAGACCTCCCGCTGTCGTGTTTCCGGTTTGTCGCCGGGGTTTGAGTCATGTACACTATCACCACTGGCACGGCATATCACCGTACACTGAACCTCCCGGTCCCTGCTGTTATGGCAGGCGCTCGGGGAGCTGTAGCAGTGTTCAGAAAAGCGCGTGATGTAAGCGGTGATGAGCCCACGTCACGTCCAGTGCTGAGGACATCTTTCACATCTTTGTCTTTGCTGCTCTGTTCGTTTATAGCTTCGGGGTGTCGTCTCATCTCAAGTGGACTAGCTGAATGTAACCGATAGTTCTGCAGCGCAGACGCGCTATTGGTCTGGTTCTCGATTCGGGTGGCACTGTTCTGACCATCATGAGGTGTGTTGATAGCCGAAGAGGCTTGCGCAGACATTGAAGGATCGACGATTGTCGAAGCTGATCCTCCAGGCGCTTGCAGCCCATCCGTCAGGTTGCGTTGTTGGTTTGCTGGGGTCAGAAATTCGTTCATCGGCGATCGATTCGAATTTTGGCGACTCAAACGATGGATAGGATGTTGGGGATTAGCCCAAGGTGTTTGCTCAAGGAATTGCTCCTCGGCTTGAGGGCCTGATATAGGTGCCTGGACCGGAGGTCGTTGTACAGGCCTGGCAGGGCGGAGTTGTGTAGGTGAGATCTAGAACTATGTTAGTACGATGAATTTTTCCGTTCCTAGCAGCGAAAACTTACTCCCATCCTCTGAATATCATCCTCGACGTCTTTGAGTCTGGACGCGGCCAATTCTGGCGCCGCAGGAAAGCCAACATATTTGGCGACGCCTGCAAGAATAGAAATTTCCTTGTTGTAGGCCGTCTGTTGGATAATCTGTTGCGATCTCTTTTCGGGGAACGGTATGGTGAAACTTGTTATAGACGTGTCTGCTCGCAGTCTGTCTCGTTGGATGCTGTAAAATTGCTCGCTGATACGCTCCATATACTGTTCGCGAATATCTCTGACTGTCTGCAGATATTGACTGTGGATTTGGCTTCTCTCCGCCACAGCTTTGGTCTTTAGGGCTCCGATCTTGTAGACCAAGAGCTTTTGCTCGATCTCGAACTTTTCGTCGCGGTATTTATGCACCGCCTCCACCTGTCGTCGTAATTCAGGGTGGACTGGTTTTGCTTCTTGTAACATCTGGAGTTCGTGATTGATCGTTGCTATTTTTTCGTCATACAAGCGATCTCTCAAGGCTGCGAAATGTTTTTCTGCCACGGTCAGAGCCTCCATGGCTGCCATTCGTTTGGCTTGTTCTTCTTCGCTCTTCATTGCGGCATCGGCATCGTTCTCGTCCCCAGGTTCCGAGTCTTCAGCTACTTCGGCATCTTCTTCATTGTCTGGTTGCTGCTCCTGAACCACAGGATCGTGTGCTTTTCGTCGAAGCCGGCTTCTGCTTTTGCCCTTGGAATCTTCACTAGTATCAACCTTTTCGGCCTCTTTTTGCTCTTCTTCCACAACATCTGCCACATCCTCTTCTTTGTCGAGTCTTTCAACTTCGGGTTCAGTGGTGTGTTCGCGGGAAAGGCGACTAGCGGGCTCATCAACTTCACTCTCAGGCTCGGATTTCTCTTCGTCAGTCTCTGGTGAGCCGGTTCGTCGCCTCTGTGGTCTTGGAGCCTCTTCGGCATCTGAACCATTTTCTTCTCTTTTCCGCTTGTTAGGGGATGCAGGGGCGTCTAGCAAATGTTGATCTAGTTGTTCTTCGTCTGCGTCTGGACCTTCACTTAGAACTTCGTCATTGTCGGAGTCGGCTTCGGAGGAGATTGGAGAGGAGACTGCGCTTTCTGTCAAGCTTTCGATTTCAGGCCTCATGTCCACGTCTTGTCTTTGAGCAAGCTTGCTCGGACTGATCTCAAAAGGTTTCTTCTTTGCCAGGTTCTCAGGTGTGACTTGTAAGCGTTCAGTCTCGGCCTCAGAATCTGCATCTGCGGCCATTGCAGGTTCCATGTCTTCATCTTCTCCATCTTCGAGGTCATCGTCCAGCTCACTGAGGCTGCTAGAGTGGTCATCGTCTGAGAGGGGTTCGTCTTTGGCAGCAACGGCCACCGCGGTATTAGAGAGCGCCAGAAGCGAATCTGCTGCCAAATCCATGGCTGGCGGGGAGGAATTGGATTAAAGCGCTGGGGCAAGGGAGACGAGGGGTTTTCTGCGTCGTCTATGATATAGTAAGAAGCTGGAAGGCTAAGATGCCGACGCGCTCTAAAGAGAGATAGTGATTAGCACGACTGCTGGAACTTATTCAAAGATCAGGCTCGTGAAATCAAAGAGGCGTACCAAATGCTGGTGACTATCATTCAGTCACATCGACAGTGTCATTCACTATTACTTCTCTTGCGCTTAGTGACGGCAATGCTGTGCGTACGGGAGCGCAGGACTTTGCAGGTGGTGTTTTGTCGACGAAGACTGCGAAAAGGCTTGATCAGGCAGGTATGATGATAGTGCCAGTTCAAGTTGAAGCTCATGAACTCGTGGGAGGTCACAATCGCTCGAGGGGATGGTGGGAGGAAAGTTTGGCCAGAGGGTGATCGGGCGGGGTGAAGAGGATAGCAGGTGAAAGTGACGATCAAAGGCGATAAGACAGGGAGGACAAGGTAGACAGTGATTATAGCAGCGTCAAAGGGAGAGACGAGAGATGCGATAGAAATCCAAAGGGTAGAGAGATATTGCAAGAGGAGCAGTTCTTCAGCAGGCGTGTTGGCGTCGGTGGAGAAACGAAGCGCAGCGCAGCGCAGGACAAGTTGGACTTGGACCCCCAAAGTTTCGTTTCGGCAGGCCACAAAGAGAAACGCTGTGACTGGAAACCCGTGCAGCGAAAAAGCGTGACCGATGTCATCGCCGCCATTGGGGGTTTCGGGTTAGCTCCGGCAATAACCTCCATGCACCTCGCTTTATCTCCATTTTCCATTTTGCTCGAAACTCAAAACTTCAACCAGAATTTGAATTGCTCGCAATGAGAAAATCAAGCTGGAGTGCACTGCATACTACTGCCACTGCATTTCAGCATGTCCAGGTCAAAGAGTGCTAAGGCTGTAGAGCCTGCAGCCAATTCTCCTCACCATACAGCCAAATTAGCGGCCAAAGACGACTCTGTCGATCCAGTGCTTGCTTCACTTTTCGCTTCAAGTGTAAGTCACCTTATAAAATTATCAATGCAAATGCACAATGCTCACTATAGCTTAGTCGGGACCGGTCAAGGTGCCGCAGAGACCTATACAATCAGCCAAGCAAGCTGCCACGCCAATCCAACCAGTCCAGAAGGAGGAATCCACGTCTTCAGAAACAAACTCACCCGACAACGAGGGCTCCGACTCAGAATCTGAACCAGAGTCTTCCGAACCCTCCTTAGATGAAGGCGCCTCAAATGGACTCGCAGCGGGGAAAGGTGAAATTGAGAGGCCGCGCAAACGCAAGCGCACCGCGGAAGAAGATGGTTTAGAAGAGGCATACTTCAAGCGATTGCAACGGGAAGAAGACAAGGAAACGATGCAAAAGCAAGCCGAACGGCATGTTGAAGAAGCAGAAACAAGCTCTGATGAAGACTCGACGTCATCTTCTGCTGCAGATGATGATTCTGACCTCGAGTCTGAGGATATTAAGGACGCCATCCCGAGGCACGAAGTCTTCGACAAGAAACAGAATGAGCAAGATAGAGCGTCTCGAACGGTCTTTTTGGGGAATGTGTCAACCGAAGCTATCAAATCCAAAACTGGCAAACGAAAGCTGACCAGCCATCTGCGCTCGGTATTGAAGACTTCGGACAAGGAAAAGCGACTTGGAAAGCTCGAATCAATCCGTTTCCGCTCTACGGCATACGCGTCAAGCTCTGGCCCAAAGAAAGCTACCTTCGCAAAGAAGGAGCTTATGGATGCCACCACTACCAGCACCAATGCCTATGCAGTCTTCACCTCCTCAGCCGCTGCCGAGCACGTTGCGAAAAAGCTTAACGGCACCGTCGTACTTGACCGCCACCTGCGAGTCGACCATCTTACGAAACCCTTACCAGTCGAACACAAACGCTGCGTCTTCATCGGTAACCTCAGCTTCGTCAACGAAGAGACCAACATGCAAGACGAAAATGGTCAAGACGACAATGAGACCAAACCAAAACGAAGACACACAGCAAAACAACCCGCTGACGCCGAAGAAGGCCTCTGGCGCACATTCGGCAAGGTCGGAGCCGTTGAAAGTGTGCGCGTAGTGCGTGACCAAGAGACCCGCGTGAGCAAGGGGTTCGCGTATGTGCAGTTCAAGAACGAGAACAGCGTCGAGGCGGCTCTACTCCTGAATGAGAAGAAATTCCCGCCGATGCTGCCCCGGAAATTGCGGGTCATGCGGGCAAAGAAAACGAGAGCGACCGTCAACGGCAAACCCAGGCAACAGTCTGCATCCTCCTCCTCTCGACGGGACGGAGCTGGGAACCGTAAATTTGGGGTCAAAGGCAAGAGCGGACGGGACAGCAACGCCAGCAGCAGTGGACGAGGAAGGCGGATTGTGTTTGAAGGACACCGCGCCAGCGAGGGCGGTGCAATGACAGGCAGATCATCAGGTGCGAGGGATGGGAAGAAGGAGAGAGTCAGAAAGAGGCGGCCGACTTCGAGCAGTGCGAAACGCGGTGCGCAGTTCAAGCGTGCTAAGTCTGGTCAAGGAAAGGCGGGAGCAAAGTGAACACCGAAGTGAAAAGCATGGCGTCCGGGCTTGAGAGAAAAAAAAAGTTCCAAACAGGTACTTGGGTGTAAATGACGATATGAAAATGAAGGACAGGAAGCAGACGAGTCTTCCTATTACTGGTGAGTTTCAAATCGGATCTCTAATTGCAGCTTTGTGCTCGTCCCGGTCTTCTAAGCTTCAAGATTATCCTGTCCAACTACAGTCATATCGAAGCTCCCCCTATCCTCCTTGCTATGCCTTCACCGTCCACCCCGCGGATATATTGATCGATATCCTTTTGATCCTGGAAGTCTGCATCTGCATCCTCCCTGAACGACCTGTGACCCATGCACTGTTTCGATGGAAACCCAACCAGGCTCTCTATCAGCCAGCGGTGAGTGTTTGACTCCTCCAAGGTCCGATTTCTTTGTCTGAACGACATATGACTTGTGATCATGATTAAATTCAAATTTCAATGACAATCCCAGATCCTGACCACTGATTGATTCAGCGGTGCCCTGTTACAAAGTTCCTCGTTTAGTGTTATTCGCTGCCGAAGGCGGTCTATTAGGCTTTCAGCAAATGCACAACCCGTTCCTCGAGTTTGAGCTGAACTTTAGCCATAGAGTCCTGATCTGACACACAGAACTAGTTGGTTCGTTCCTCCGTGCAACACGAGTTCCAGGCGCTGGCTCGTTGTCTCCCGTGTGCAGCTGAATGCCAGGTTCGAACAGAAAGCCCAAGTCACCTGGCGCTCTTATTGGTCCAACCAAGGCCTCAAGGCCTGGGATGTTTTCTATATTGTCATTCACGACAAGGTTGTCACCTGTTGATGAGATGCGGTGAAACGATGCGACGAAAGCTATCATCCCAGCCTTGCTTACACCGGTCGTCAGCGTGTTGCAAATTGGCCTGGTATGGACGAAAAAGGCAGGCGTTCACCATCTCAGAAAATATTCATCCTCAACCAGTGCCAGAGACGTGAACTGGGATTGAGCCGTCCAGGAATGGGACAGCTGCATATTCTCGGAATTCTCACACAATCTTTCATCTGGCAGTAGTGCAAGGAAACAGCTTCACGGACGGCGACCAGCTTTTCAAAGAGGGAAACTATTTAAGACTGTCTGGTAACCCCTTCAGAAAATGCTTGAGCAGGCAAGAACATACAGAGTCAGCAAAAAGTAAAATCTCTCACAATCTTTCAACGACTTTAGCTCCGAAGAAGCCCCCATCTACTCAACCCATCGACCATGCCTGACGGACTCAACTTCATGAACTGCTTCAACTCCCAGGGCGAAAAGCGCAGCGGCGTGGCCTTCTACAACTCCATCGGCGAGCAGAATGTCGGCCAGCAACCTCAGGACTTCGAGTACACCGACACGAACGGCCTCACCACGTGGGAAAGCACTAATGTGAAAAGTAAGTTTTGAGAACATACTTCTCACTCCTCCCGGCGTGTTTGAATATATCAGTATCAAAATCACTGACCCTCCCGGGGTTTGTTTCCATCACACAGGCGTCACCTTCAAGAACTCCGGCGTCACGCTGCAATACAACATCGAGCTGGACGCGCAGTCGAAGAACGTGGACGACGTCGTCGGCTGGGCCAACAATGGTTCTCAAGAGTTCAAGGTGTTTAAGGGCGAGAACAGGAAGATCTTCACCAACTTTGACGGCTTCGACTGCTTCAATGTCTACTACGCGGTTGCCACCCTCGAGGGATAGAGAAAACCGATCCTGCCGCCAATAAGCCCATCTGAAGTCTAGACCAGGATCCCAGGAGAGAGAGAAAGACAAATTGAGAGGAATGGACAGACGGAAGCTTGTCAGTGGAGCAGTTCAGTGCCTCAACGGGGGACTTTCGTGTGAGATGGAATTATGGACATTCATTCCACCAAATGAAGATTTAAATTGGAAACTGCTTTTCACTTTACCGTAGACGGCATGTGCAAACTGCCCACTTTTGATGTGAGAACACCGTCGTCTATTGCAGTGTAGTATGTGGCTCACACATATCGATTCCTCCTATAATTTTACTCCTCTCAAGATTCAACAATATTCTGACTTTTCTAATCACTTATACTTCCCGGTAAGGCTTCTCGCATGTCTTTCAGGGCCAAACTCTCCGCACTCCTCGATTTAAGTATCTTGTCCGCCCCGCCGGGCACGGTCAAGGTACTACTTCTCCTCCTGGTCCTACTAGCCTTTTCCTCTGCTTTCAGAAAGGCGTGGATATCCATATGGGCCGATCGTTCAGCCCACATCGCAGCAGTCAGACCCTGACGGTCTCTCACAAAGACATCCATCTCGTATTCCAAGACTAGCAGGCGAACAATACCGGTTTCATTCTGATGCGCCGCAATATGCAGAGCTGTCATGCCTCGATCGTTGAGAGCAGTAGGGTCGGCACCGGCCGAGAGTAGGCGACGAACGACAGCGACAGATTTCGAAGACGCGGCTTTGTGTAGGGAAGTCTGATGAGTCCGTGTTCGTGTATCAACTCTCGCACCGTGACTTAGGCACAATTCGACCAAGTCCAAGTTGCCCAGGGATGCCGCGATGTGCAAAGGGCGCCAGCCGTGGTAGCCTACTGACTCAATCGAGGCCCCTCGCTCGAGGAGATATTCAACGATGGGTCGCTGGTTCTCCTGCAGTGCAACGTGTAGAGGTGGTTGACCATCTTCATCTGGTGCGTCGAGAGAGTCTGGGTGCTTGGAGAGACTCGTTCGGACAGCTTTTAGGTCTCCATTTTCAATGGCTGTCGTCAATAGACTCGCATTGCTCGGCTCTTTTATACCCTGAACCTCCCATTCTGCGGCTCGGAGATATTTATGGAGGTCGTAATGAGCAGTGTAGAAGGCAACTTCTCGAGGTGTAGCGCCCTTTCGATCCTTGGCGAAGAGCTGCGACCGCTTTAATTCCGGATCAGGACTGTGCTCCAGCAGTGTCTTTACGCTGTCCATTGTTCCTGATCGAACGGCTAGATGTAATGGAGTATTGTCCTTGAAGTCTGTCAAGAGAACATTCACTCCACGATCCAGGAAAAACCTAACGCAATCAGTATGGCCACCTCTGGCAGACCGATGAAGTGGTGTCCAGAGCTCTCGACCTTTATGGTACAGACGACCACCATTGTCTAGAAGATAAGCGACAAGTTCAGTAAACCCACCGGTGGCCGCATAGTCAAGGGGACAGAGCTGCTCTTTATCTTTGACGTGTACAACAGCGCCGGCAAGCACCAGAAGCCTAGCGATAGATAAATAACCGCGCAGTGCAGCGATGTGTAAAGCGGTTGCTCCTTGTCTAGTTTCGGCTCCCACCAAAGCCCCGAATTGCAAAAGCAACGCGACGAGCTGTTCATCCCCCTGTTCCACAGCTTTATGGAGAGGCGTGAAGCCTTTTGGCCCTTCCACATCGAGTTGCTCCCGTCCATGACGGACAAGTAAATTCACCACTGGGAGATTTCGGTAAGACACAGCCAAGTAAATTGGGGTGCTTTGACTGTAGTTTACTTCCAATGGACTTGCACGATGCTGAAGTAGCAATTCCGCTGCCCGCTCTTGACCCGAGAGTGCGGCTTCGTGGAGAGCTGTATTGCCATAAATATCACGGACATTTAAACGAAGGCTGTGCTGATTTTGCGCAATCAAGATCTCAATGATCTCCGCAAGCCCAAACCTGGCGGCCACTGAAATTCCAGCACCTCCAGGACCAGAAAAGGCCCAGGACCAGGTCTTTGGCTTCCAATGTCGAAGATCAGCGGTGTCAAAATCTTGCACTCTGGCCATCGTAATCAAACAGGAGCCGTTCGCGAGTAAAGGAAGAGCGAAGTCTTTGATATCTTCCGCTGCTAATGACCGAGAATGATGGCCCCATTCGAGAGCCGCATAGCTGAGGAATGTGAAATGCTCCAGTGCTCCCGCAAAACCTATCCGATCTTTGTGGTGCAAGTCGCTCAGGGAATTGAGCATCAAGTACTTGATGCAAGTCCTAGCAATGACCAGATTGGCGTCGCGAAAGAGACCATGATCGTGCTCACGCAAATATTCTTCTAATGAATGGTGCACCAGTCGTATTGTTGAGCTCTCATAGTCTACCTCAACCAGACCGCTGCAACAGTCCAGAAGAGTTCTGACCGATGGGAAATTATCTCTGTCCAAATCCGTATCATCGAGTCGCAAGGCCATAGCATGCTGTAATTCTGTCACGGTCAATGGTCTGTTCGTGTGAGAAATCCACATTAAGGTCCTGAAGGCAAGGTCCCTTCTTACTGTGGATAGATTGGAAATTCTTTGAATGGTGGACTGAAATGCTTGAGTTAAATTGGTCGAGAGATGCATCAATGTCCTTTTCACATCAGCTTTGGTGATTTGATCCAGTATCGCCCTAATGTGAAGGGCAGGTAATAAAAACATGCCATTGGCATTCTCGCACAATGTGTCCAGAACCTTCTCCTTGAGCTGCTCATCCATCAGATATTCTGATTCGGGATGCTCATTAATTGTTTTCGTGAGAAATAGGCGAAGATCTCTCGGATCTGCGAGAATATCAATAGTAATAACATTTTGAAACCTATCCCAGAGGTTGGAGGTGTGTGGTCGCATGGTGGCCGCCACCTTCATCGTGAAAGATGACTGTCTCACAGTATTAATGACCTCGAACAGGCCCGCTCTCTGGCTATCATCTGCTTCGTCGAGCGCGTCGACAACGATGTAGCAATAGTTGAACGTTGCAATCACTCGTCGCATGACTGCAAGTAAATCGTGGAACCAGGTTTGATCCTTCACAGCATTTCTCGTTTTCTGGTAGAATTCGGCGACAGCTGTTGGCACGTTCTGCCCATATGAACTGAGCTGGCGACAGAGAGATCTGGCGAAAGCGAGTGGATTTTGAAATTGCTGTTCGGAGTAGTCATAGTAGTAGTAGACAACTGCCACATCCTCGTCTTTGAACCTGGCTCTTAAATGATCGACAATTTGTGAGCAGAGGATGGATTTCCCAGCCCCGGGACCTCCAATACAGAGAAGATCGTGTTCGGCGGTCGCCTCATCCTCCCACTGACGGAAGCTGGGATGCTCGAGCAGCCATTTGCCTGTTCCTTCGGCGCGTCTAACTTGTAAGTCACGATGCTTGTGAAGAGATGAGACAGGAGCTAGCCAATCTAGAATATCCGTCGTGCGTCGCTCTTGCTCTCTCAATTCAGCCAGCCGTGTGGCCTGGGAGATTTCGTTCAGATCAGTGGCTGTTTTGGCAAGCACCGGGACAAGGGTGATAATCTGTTCAAGCTGCGCTGCCCGCTTAATCGACTCTTCCGCCGAGACGCCCAGCTGCGCAGACAGTTCGCTTATTTTCTTCGAGACATTGAGCATTTCTTGCAAGCCTTTTGTCGCATCATCTGAAGATTTTCTCAAGAGGTTAAAACCTTCAACGGTGTAGGCGAACTGAAAAGTCTGCGAGAAGCGGCGCAAGTTCTCGACCATTTGCATGACTTCCCTCTGCTCGAATGGCCACTTCAACTGATCGATTACTCGAGCAAATCTGCCATTGTCAGGAAGAGGCTTCAGTCGATCCCCTATGCGCTCGATCCTTTGGTGACAATCTCTAATGGCTTTGGAAAGAACGGAATGGGTATCGAACGAGCTGCCCTTTGCCTTTTCACTGTTGACAAAATCCCGCAGCCCGCTCAGGACTTCGCCGAGTAACAGTAACTCATCGTGTAATTCTTTGACATTCTTAGATCGCTCTTTGATGGCATTGACATAGATTACCATTGTGTTTCCCACCTGTAGGGCCAAAGTAATAAGCCCAGCGATACTGCTGGCCACAGATATACCATCCATGACCGAGGGGAAAGGGAGGTGCTGGCGTATGAAGACATAGTTTCGACGACAGGGAATTAGTATCAAGAATCTCTTGAAGGATTTAAAGCGTGCACTCTTGAATGATTAATAAAGTGGAACACCGAGTTCAAGTGGCACGATGGTGGCACGAGTCGAGACGACAGGTTTATTTCTGGCACCGAGCCTGAGAGCCACACACATCAGGGGCCAATAACTATCCGCACTTCGTGCTTAAGTAAAGATTCCGGGCCGCAGGAGCTTATGTCCATAAGCCCCAGGCGAGCTCACCAGCCTAGGCCGAGGGGCTTGCCCCTGATTACTTGCGCCTTACCTGCCCAACTATCCCTGGGTAGGTAAGCATTCTGTTCTGAGATTCTGGCACGGACGCCCCCGTCTCAAGACTAGTAACCATGGCCGCCAACAAATCCATGGACGAACTGAACGCGAGAGAATGAAAGGCAGTGCTCCGTGGCCACAGGCGTCTCTAAGCAGGCTAAAGAGTCGCCTCCTCAGCATTCCGACCGCGCTGGTGTTATTTTGGATATTCATACTCTTGTGGGGAGAACGGCGCATCTTCGAACAGAGTGTCGCAGGGTGTCTGTGGGAACAGTGGGAGTCATGGGTAAAATACAAGTCGTCTCTAGAAACACGAAGGACACTGGTCACTGACACATCTGGCAGCCTTCGTCCGCTCAACCTCATCATGTCCTCCTCGTCGCCGACCCCCAACTGGTGGATCCGCACACATACCCAGGCAGACCATGGCCTCTCTCGACCCTGACTACGATATACACCGATCGCTACTTGCGCCGTTCCTACAGATACCTACAAGATAACCTCCAACCGGATGCCACACTATTTCTCGGAGACTTGTTCGATGGGGGGAGGGAATGGAGCACTCTCGAGTCGAAGTCTCCGGAGAAGCGATATAGAAAATATGGGACAAGTTTCTGGCTGGACGAGTACCTTCGCTTCTCCAACATCTTTCTGCGGACCTGGCGTGGAGGCTCTTCACCCTCACGGGCTGAACCCATGGGCCGTCGACTTCTGGCTTCTGTTCCTGGAAACCATGATTTGGGGTTTGCGGCCGGAATACAATTGCCTGTGAAAGAAAGATTTGACGCATATTTTGGTCCGTTAAATCGCATTGATATCATTGGCAACCATTCGTTTGTTGCATTGGACACGGTGTCTCTGAGCGCGATGGATCAGATTGATCCCAAGACAGGAAGTTCGGGTGCAGGAGACGGAAGCGCCGCGGCGACATCGTCGAGCAAGATTTGGAAGCCCGTGGAGGACTTCCTAGTAGAAGCCAAGTCGATGCGAGCGAAGGCTATACAGCATACATGCGAGATACAGTTCGAGTGGAAGATGCCTGAGAAACGACAACAGTATCTCGAGCCTGACGTACGACTAGCCGATGACCAAAGTCTATTAAATCCTGCGAAACCCGCTCAGCATTCCATCAGCTCCTCGCAATTCCCAACAATCATCCTCTCACACGTCCCTCTGTACCGATCCGGCGAAACCACATGCGGTCCTTTACGAGAACGAGGCACCGTGATCCCTCTACAAGCAGGATATCAATACCAAAATGTCCTGACACCTCTGATATCACAGGACATCGTCAAACACCTCACACCCGAGGAGATCACAATGATCTACTCCGGCGACGACCATGACTACTGCGAGATCGAGCACCACGAGTTCACGGGCCGCATCAAAGAGATCACGGTGAAGAGCATGAGCTGGGCGATGGGGATCCGCAAACCGGGTGTCCAGCTCGTCAGCCTCTGGAACCCCGTCGACGCGAGCAAGGTCATGCCCAGCTCGGCCGATGATCCAAACGTATCGACTCCGCGTGACACGGTTCAGAACCGGCTGTGTCTCCTCCCCGATCAACTAAGCATCTTCATCCGCTACGCGCAAGCCGCTGGCGCGACTCTCTTGATCCTCCTCATCTCGACAATCCGCTATAATCCCTCCGCCGCGCAAGCGCAGGCTCAAGCGCAGCGCGAGAAATCCGAGCCTCTCCTCCCGACCACCTCGGACTCTTACGCCAAAAACCACCGTCACGCCGACGATTCCAACCGCACCAGCAGCTCTTGCGTGCACAACACCCAGGAAGCCGACTCGCGCCTCTCAACCCGCAAACAGAACGCCATCCAAAACACCAACGCCACCACTACTTACACCGGTGGAGGCTACGGCGGATACGGCCACATCCCACCCTCATCGCGCACGCCCTCGCCGTCGAAAGACAAGGACAGAGACAAAGACCCCCACGCCATCCTGCTTCCTCCCTACATCTCGTACGCGCGCAATGCCCCGGAAGAAACCGATGACTGGGGCGTACCCAAGAACGTCGCTGCGACGTTGAGCATGCTGAAGACCAGGAACAACCTCCCCCCCAAATCACGGCTCGAGTTCTTCCGCCGCAGCCTTTGGCGCACCGCGTGGCCGGTGATGCTGGTTTATTTTTACTTGATCTGGAATGGCTAAGATTCAAAGGTGTGTTAACAAAAGGGAGCGCGAACTTGAGACTTGCGGGGAAATGTACCATAACGTACCGTACCATACGGATAGTGTAGCAAGAAAGGATAGAACCCACCTTCCTCGGGTCGAGTGGAATCCATTTCGCAAAAGTCAAGATTAAGCAGTCTGCGATGAACCGAGTTTTTTTTTACTGTGCCATTTGTAGTTCACCAAGACCAGCACTGACACCTGAGGTTCTGGATCCTAATCCTGTCCACGTACATTATAGCCGGTGGCGCGTTAAAATCAACACCGCGCAGATCAACTTCAGCCAACGACTCTGATAATCTATGACATATCTCTCATTCATTACCTACTAGTATGACCCATGCCCTAGAAAGGGTCAAGTTGAAAAAAGAACAAACACCGAACTTTTATGAGAGCCCCGAGAAGGAGTACTGACTACATCTTCTCAAACGACGCTCTGATTCTTCTGTCTGGGATGATAGGAACTTCGCCCGAAAAGACGTGTCTCTCTCCCTTCGCCCTCCTCCAATCGAAGAGATCGTCTTCCGAGAATCCCTCCCGTTCTCGCACATGTAGTTCCAAAGAAAATGGGTGGCCGGAACAACTGGCTGCAAGACCCTATCGTTGATCAATAAATGATGGCTCCAGTAGCCTCTGCCCGTAAGGGGAATCAACCTCTCGCTTTCCATCTAGATATTCTTACAACCAAAAAACAAATCGTGCCTTCAATGAGCTTCACTTCTTTCCGTTCTTGCTGCTACCTTCGGTCGGACAACACATCTTGCTGCCAGCGCAAGCGTCGCTGCAATCAAGCAAACACGCCGGTTGGCCCTCGCTCCTCAGACTAGCAGTTTTACTGCCGACGGCGCTGTATTTCGGTGAAACGTGGCCACTGCCTGATGCGCCCGCTTGACCGTCAGCGTCGGCTCCGTCACTGGGAGATTGCATTAGGTCTGGAATCTCGTTGATGAATTCGGGCTGGATGGTCGAGCTGTGAATACCGTAAGCGTGGAGACAACTGCGAATCTCGCGCGCGAGGTGCATGTAGCTGGCAGATCCGGCACCTTCAACTTCGCAATCGACTTTAACGTGTAAGCTGGCCACAAGCTTTGTGTCACTAAGCTGCCAGACGTGGAGGTGGTGGGCCTCAACGACTCGTGGGAGGGCTTCGATGTCTGCTGTGATTTCGTCAATCGACATGCCCACAGGGACAGCTTGGAGGAGTATCCGGCTTGCTGCTTTGCAAAGTGGGATAGCGCTTGCAAGGATGATAACGGTGATGACGAGAGAGATAGCTGGATCGAAGTAATAGCGCCCCTCGAAAGTGGTGAGCCAAATAATCAGTGCGGTTGCTATAACACCGATGTTTCCGAGCGCATCACCCATGACATGGAGAAAGACACCACGCATGTTCAAGTCCCCATGGGAATGACCGTGTCCGCCATGACCGTGGCCAGCATGAGAGTCGTCCTTTGCACTGTTGTGATTGTGCGATGCGTGGTTATAGTCAAGACTCTTCTTGCGGTTACTTATACTACCATAACCAGAGGTTTGTTTGCTGCCTTTGGAAGGTGATGTATGGTCATGCGTGTGGCCATTGGCATCCTCAGGCGAGTCCACATCAATCAACAAAGCATCTTCTTCTCCAGACTCGGACTCGGCTCGTTCTTCCACTCGCGCAGCTTGGATAATATCCTGGCGGAACGATGCTGGATGGATATGAATGTTGTCGACAGATCCGAAACCCCTGCCAAATGATCCCGATGTTCGGCGGCGGTGTCGACCGTGGATTTCGGCATTAGCGAGAGATTTGCGTTGCATAGTGTTGGTAGATTTGGCCGAGATGGTGGTGTTCTCCTCGTCCGACTTTGTGAACGCTCGGGTCTCTGCATCTTTGAAGCCCGCGACACGAACCTGCGGCAGGACATCTTCGACATTACCATGTTCATCCGCCACTCTGTGCGTATCTCCATCGGAGTGGACATGACTGTGGCCTTCCTCTGCAGATCTTATGGGGTTCTCCTCATGTGAATGTTCATCACCTCCGCCGTGACTATGTCCATGCTCGTGGAAAAGGAAGAGTCCTAGAATGTTCGAGGCCAGTCCTAGACAGCCAACAATGAGGACGAGTTTGGGATTTGAAACTTTCTGTGGTTCGACAAATCGTTGAATGGCTTCGAGGAAGATAGACATGCAAAGAGCGACCAGGAAGACTCCGTTGACCAGAGCTCCCAATGTCTCGGCTCGCTGCCAGCCATAAGTGTACATCTTTGAACTTCCAGTATTGGCAACTCGGACTGCCCATAATCCGACACATAAAGAGAGAACATCGTTTAACATATGGAAGGAATCAGCCACCAGAGCCAGGGAATGCACGGCGTATCCTGAAAAATTTCCGTCAGTGAATGTGTAACGATAAACAAAAAAAGAAAAGAGAGGTGCAGGCCCAACTAACCGCAAATCAATTCAACCAGAAAGAACACAGCATCTATCGCTAGGAGAATACATATCCGCTGGGTTTTGGAGAGGCCCATCTTGGAGGTTGTGGTGGGAGGCTGCGCGCAAACGGGCGCGCAGCACTCGTGGACGGTCTCAGCAGAAGTAACGCTGGGAGCGGATGACGAGGACGGTGAGGTGCGTCGATGTGGCCTGAGATATGCCTGCTGTGGCTTCTTGATAGAATCTGCAGGAGGATGTTGATAGAGATGCTGAACTGGTATTGGTGACGAAGGAGGAGAAGATGGGATTAATAACTGGGCGGGATTCTCCTCGCTGCAGTGGCGATGGCGACATGATGCTGCCACTGCCAGCTGAGCCAGCGTCGGTCTCGGTGTCAGAGGCTGCGAATGCGGAGATGGAGCTCCGCGTAATACCGCATCATGTGACAGTGGCAGTTCTTTCTCCTCAATTTGAACTTCTGGCATTGAAAAGACTCGGACTCGGATTTCACCTGACTTCATCTGGCTTCAGCTGCTACAGCTACTGCGACTACTGCAACCACTGCAACCACTGCAACTGCCTGCACTGGTGCAATATATGGCTTCATCTTCCCAGAGTTTGCTTCAGCTTCCCCTCTACACCTCAAGCACGCAGCCGTAATTCTGCCCAACTCATCTTCCATCACACGCCTGTCCCACTGATACAGGAGGGTCAAGGGCTACCCCAACGCTGCACATGCTGCCCTCTACCGGCGGCATAGGCTTTTCGCATCCGTACATGTGTCCCATCAATGTTTGCCCAAACCCTATCATGCTCGCACTGGGATCTTGGCCAGCATCTAGTTTTGCGTCTATGGGTCAATTTGTCAAAGACAGCTCTCCTGTTCCTGTTTCTTGCGGAACCGGACGCAAGAAATCATGAATCTAGAGTGATACCTTTGGACTCGCACTACTTTTTGATCTTCATGTTCTACCTAGCTACCGAAATTGTTACAAGGGACGGCCTGTCGATCCATGCTAAGACATAAACCTTTGTCAGACTGCACCGCAGGATATCAGCAAAACTTTTCTCTCTTCGTAGTCGTATGGTACAACAGAGCATCGTCAGTCTGCTCAAGGGGTATCATGTTCATCATTCGTTCGCCACAATTTGCGTTCTTGTTATGCACTCCGATTCAAGACCTTCACCAGAACCCTGGTCCTCGATCCGTAGAGCGATATGGTGCCCTAAGCTGCAACCTCTCCCACCCACCAACTTGACTGGCGCTATCATCTGGCGCAACAGTCTCGGAGGAGTCACCAGGCCCTTCTTCCTCAGCGATAGGAACCCGTGCGCCCCCATATCCTAGCAAATAGCGACAGCCAGATTCGTCAACCATGATCTCGGCCTCAGTCTTCATGCGTACACCGGGAACAGGTTGTTGCACCGTCGTGCCTCCCATATTTGTACCGGCACTCGTGTGAGCTCGACTAACGCCTATGGTTGAGCCACGAGCAACACTAGTACCTGGAACTTTCAGAATAGTTCGTGCTTGGGGGCCGAGAATAGCACCAAGCTGTTCTTGTTGTGCTTGTGTCTCATCCTCAAGGCGTTTCTGTGTGCCATAATTCCACATGCCCACGAAGTCAATCTTTGAGACCGCCTGTATGGCAGTATCAAGCATGGAGCGTATGACTTTACGGTCAAGAAGCGACTTGCCGGTAGTCTCAGCATTAGTTTCCTCTCCGAGTTGGAGAGCGTTATTCTCTGCAAGCACGCTGTTGATGTCGCTGTTTACGATGGACATTTCATAGTGGATTCGACCTGTATCCGCAATTTGAAATTTATAGTCTTCCTCGGCCTTGGTGACGGGTTCATACGCCTGCCATAATCTCTTGTCAAGCGTATGAGCTCTGAACTGAAGGGTTTTTGCTTCCGTAAGCTTGAGAAGGACACTCTGGCCGTTTGGTTTGTTACTCGCATGGTAACTCACTCTCTTCACAATCAGGTTGCGTACTTTGATCTCATGGTTACTGGGACGTCGAAAGTAGAGCATCAGTTTCTTGCGATCCGGTAAGACGTACAAAGACTGGACAAACGCCTTGGCACTTTGTGAAACTGCCTCTGGAGGGTCAGACCACTCCAATGGTCCCGATAAAGTCGCAGATAGATCCCAAATTTGAGCCGGAACATGGATGTTGACCGTGCCCACAGCAATGAGGCCTTTACGCAGCTCGTAGCCACCAAATTCGTCAACAACGATTTGAAAATCCTCATTGGATCGGCTTTGGCAATGAAATTCGTAGCTCACCGATTGCGAGGAGGGCGACTTATTCCAGAGCTTGAAGTTCTCGTTCTTTCCAGATTCGCTCATCTCCAGGGCTCGATCTATGTCGGCACCATTAGACGTCAGAATCTTGGTAAAGGTGGAAAAAGTATGACGTGAGCCACGGACGTCAAAGTATGACTTCCAATCCTCAGCACTGTAGAAACGCTTGTCCATCTCTTGGTCTGGTGCAATGAGAACTTGTCCCACTTGAATCTCAAAAATTGCTTTTGCTTTAAGAGCTCTGGCATTCTCAAAAACTGGCTGTAATAGAGATATGAGCTTGAATGCTTCCTCGTCGCGAAAATTGTCTCCGACGACTTCTGGATGCGCCTTAGCCATCGGGGTAGCCTTTTTCATCCGCTTCTGCTTCCACTTGCTCATCTCCTCTGGTTTCGGGGAAGCTGGCTTTGATGGCAATGGATTATCTGTTGGATTCGGACCATAAGCTTCCTCCAGGACTCGCTTTCTTCGTGCAGCAGCTTCTGCGGGGGTTTCTTTCTTTTTGCTCGGATTTTTGGCTCGCTGTTGCATAGTAGAGTGCTTCTTTGGTGAATCTTCCTCTCGTGCCTTCTTGTTGCGGCCTGCCGCCATGGCCATTGCCTTACGGAGGTTATCTTCCCGCTTAGAGTTCTGGTCTACCTGTGGGATATGAGTAGTGACATATTGTGAGCCGTCGTCGCTAAATCTGAAACGCGAGGTTCGGGAATGTCCAGAAGTCGACGACCCGGACATGGCTTTAGCTCGTCTATTGACTTGAGATGGTGCAGGAGCAGCTTTCATGGGAACGAGCGGAACTATCGACTCGAACCCAGGTGGTATGATTGGTGTACTATTACTAGTACTCGACGTTTTGGTGTCCACAAGATCGTCCAGAATTTCTGAACATGTTGAGGATCTTGCCTTTGGGGTGTTGATGTAAGGGCCGGTATGATCTGGGCGACGACTGCCTACCTTACCTCCACGACTGCTGCTAGGAGATCGTGCATTGTGGTTTGATAGATCTTGCAACTCGTGGTCTGACCGTGAAGGTGCTCCATATGCAGTATTTTCAAAATCATAGTCTGTGAACTGCATAGCTGGCGAGTTCTCTGGGATCGCTGGCATTGTGTTATGGGAAGATCTCGAGACGACTTGAGCCACTGCCGCCTTTTTCACTTGAGCTTCGTCATCTATAGCAACGAGTGGTTGAATTTGACTATTGCTCGCCATCAGATTCGATATGTTTGTAGAGCCATCTCCAGGCCAATTCCAAGGAATAATGGGAGCCGGAGGCTCTGTAGAATGAGTAGAGTCGGGATGGTCTTCGCCGACAGAGATGAGAGTCTTCGAGTCTTGCTCAACTAGACTTTTCGATATCAGACCCTGTCTCTCTGATGACGTGACCAAGGCGGTGTTGTCACTGAGGTTAGAAAAGGATAGCAGCGACGAGTGAGCATCAGATTCTACGGCAGGCTGCATTTTTCCAGTTAGACTTTCGCCATTTGACACGTGGCCGGCTGCCATGGGCTTGACTGCTTGCTTTATGGTAGGGATAGATTTGGTTGTAGGTGCCGGTTCGTCGTCTTCGCTGTCGGATTCAATCGCCACTCTCCGTCGTATTGGTCCTGTCGGTTCGACTGGTGCTTCAGGAGCGATGTCTGGATCAGCCAAGGGGACGACGTTATGCGTCCACGCAGAAATTCTCGCGTCACCAGAGTCCTGGACTGTACTAGCATCACTGCCTTCTGTGGAATTCGAGCTCGACGTAATGATCGGTTCCATGTTTTTAGGATCCCCGAAGCTGAAATAGTGTGTTGATTTCCAGACCTTTGAGGCCTGGCATTCTGCAGTGGCAAGGATGTCAACATATTGCAAGTTCGGTGGAACCTCAAACAAACGGGTCTTTGGATTCAGCAAACGGAGCTCTCCAAGCACTTTCCTAGAGAGGGACTGCTCCTGCCTATTGACAATGACTCGGTGAGACGAAGGGTGGTCAGGGAGCATGCCTATGTATTCCAGTCTGGAGTCTTCATGGTTGGGAGGCCAAATTAAAAGATTCCCAGTCGCAGGTAGGGACAGGTTGCCGGACTGTTTCTCGAAAATTTCCTGAAATTGAAGGAAGCATCAGTATCCATGTTAGGAAAAAGCCTGCGCAGATAGAGGACATACCAGGATAGGCTCAAGTCTCAATAGCTTTTGACGAGCGAGTTGGAAGTTCCCTTGGAATATTCGGTAGCGCTTTTCAGCCTCTTCTGCAAAAAGAGACGAGCCTGTTTGCCGGGTGATTTCTTTGGCATACATGGGCAGGAGAATGCTGATGTTGCCGTTTCGAGGTTGCCAGTACGCGGTCAGGTGCTGCATTGGCTCCAGAACATCTCCATCGGATGACTCGGGGTCAGAATCGTATCGCAAGAGAGCCTGGTCGTTATTTATGTCCTCTGGCATGATGTCTTCCATGACGGTTCCTTGCATGGCGTAAACTCGAGGTTCATCGTCAAAAGCAGGTTCAATAGAAGTTTGATATTCGATGTATCCGGCCATCCGAGTGAGGAATTCTCGCATGGTGTTTTTGTCATCGCTGTCAACTTCGGCGGAAAACGTCTGCGAATTACCATTAGCGAAGTTGGTTCAAGCTTCCAGAAGACCTTCTGAGGAAAACGAACCTGTTTGGAAGCGTCAAAGGAGAAGAAAGGTACACCTTCAGGATCAGGGTGGGCGTCTCTGCATGGGCTGTCAGTAAGTGAACGTCATTCGAAATGGACGAGGCAACACACTTGTCGGTTTGAATGAGTTCATTTGCCTGTAGCCATGATCAGTAATTAAATTCGATAATGAAACTGTGAGAGACACTTACACCTAGCTCACTGAACTTGTACAGAGCGCCGACAATGATCGTCTTCTTATCTTTGTCCGCCATTTCTGCAATGATCATTGACTTGATCGCCGACACCGATCCTGGTACATTTGAGGGTGTAGCAACGACGAATTAAGATCTTTTCCCGTACGGAAAGGGCCGAATATCCAGGTATTCGCGCCAGCACGAACAGCGCGAAGAGAGCCAGTGGTGGCGGACGGTGCGCAAACAAAAATGAGGTGTGGAGAGCAGACGGTGAAGTTGAAGTCAACGTGGGGAAACTGCAGCAGCAGGAGATGCAGCCTCATTTAATATCCCTTGAAATTCACGTACGAGCTAGCCCAACTTCAAGTGTCTTCCTGTGGCAAGCATGAGGATTCAAATCTATCAGGGAAAGAACAGCCACAGAGACATCCACCGCAACTAAAGTCCAAAATGCTTGCTTGTATGCCCAAACCCCTCAGCAAGCACTTCACACCGCATGCGATTTTGCGTCTAAAAAAGCCATGCTGCCATGTCCCGTCTTTCCAGGCCAGATCTCTGTATCCTCCAACAGCTTCCAAACAGTGGTTCTGTGATTCTGCCACGATCAGGGATCTGCAGGGGGCATAGCAAGAAAAGATACATGATTCTTCCTTCTTTGATTCAGGTCAGTTATAGACAGGTGGCCCTCTTCTAGTCGGATCCTGGATATGAGTGTATTAGACAGTTTGCCCTTTCCCTACGTCTCAATCATAACGTCGTATAGTCGTATTCTGGTGGGTGCGCGGTTCCAGTGTCAACTTAGGGGGTTTACTTAGTCACCTTCGTTGAATCCTTGCGCCTATGCTTCGTGAGCTTTGAGGGACTGCGGTTTCGTTTCGCGGTATCTTCATTTGCTGACTGTGGCCTTGAAGTATGGCCATTCCGTGTATCGTCAACTTGACGAGGCTGCGGCAGCGGCCCACTGTGGTTTTTGTTGATGACAGTCTCGATGTTCATAACCCATCTCATCCTCCCAGCTACCTCGCTCATCTCTTCCAACTTGTTAGTAACAGCCTGGTCGTTATGGCTGGCAGACTGGCGCAGGTCAGTTACCGCGTTGTCAATCTCAAGCCTATACGCCTTGAAATTGGTCGTCAATTTTCTCGTGTATTCCTCAAGTTGAGCAATAGTCTGCCGCTGCTGTTCGGCGATGATTTCCAGCTTCTTCTGTTTCTCGAAATCGTCTTCCTGTCGCCTCAGAAGCGTATCGAATCCACTCTTAATCTTTTCTAGGCCACCCTGGTGTCGGTCGTAGTCGACTTTGCGGCATGCAACGATAGTGTCATATTCAGTCTCCTTCTGCGCGGCCAGGGCCTTTGCTTGACTGGCTTGATTTCTCCAGACTTCTTCGTTGGAGGTCGCCGCCGCTGCCTGAGCTTCGGCATTAGCTGTCTTCATCTTCTCTTTTCTCAGCTCTTCCCGTAATTCTTCTACTTGTCTCTCCCTTCTCGTCAATTGCCGGAGGCTTGCCTCGTGAGATTGTTCGTAGTTGCTCGTGCGATCTTGGAGAGATTGGTTGCGCGTCTTCAATGTTTCGGTCTCTTTTTCTGATTCGTCCAGACGTGTCTTTAATATCTGCTTTTCCCTCCGTAGTCGGTCGATATCGCCTTGAAGCCGTTCAATTACTCTGCCTGATTTCCCGGTGCCTGCATGCCCAATAGCGGATGACCACGGAACGGCTTCGGAGGAAGGTGATGACTCGGAGGAGGATAGAACTAGAAGCACATCAGAGAGCTGGCGGAAAGAATGTCCAGGAGGGCGTCTATACCTGAGCGCATCATAGAAGCACTCGATACCCGACCCGAAGGAGGGCGTACTCCGTCTGGAAGGCCTGGTTCCTTAAGCACTCCATTGGGTTCGGACATCACTTGTGTCTCTGGAGTCAAAACAGTGGGAGAACTGGTTGAAAGACGAGATTTTCTCCTCATTGCATGCCCTACGCAATCGACTGTAGGCGTTGAAGTTGGCACAGAAAGTTGAAGTGCCGGATGAATCTAGACTCGGTCTGACAAGACGACTGCGGCTGAATCTGCGGCAGGTTGCAGGTTTTCAAATACCGTACGGCAAGAGCTGATGACCTAGTATCGGGAACTGAGGCACACGTGGCGAACGATTTTCTGCATATAACAAATGGAAATGGGAAACAAAGAGAAGCGACCAAAAAGCAACGTGCTGCAACTCCTTACACTCGCCGTGGTGACGGCATATTGCCTGTTATTTGTTTGGAATAATAATAAGCCTCTGTGTCAGTGGAGAATTACCTGGACAAAACGGGTGTTAGTGACCCCGGGGAGTCGAGGCAAACCGCGACGGGACGTGTCGACAGGTAAACCCGGCTGGTGTCCATTGCCCACGCGCTGAAGCCTTAAAAGCCGGTTTGGCGAATGAAATCGTCGCCCACCACAACCGTTCAGCTGCTTTCGGTGGTCGGACTGGGGGGTTCACTGGCGTGCCTGTGACCCCTAAACCGCTTCAAGAACAGGCCAATGAGGCCCCCAGAGGATCTTCACACTAATGCCAGGGGAAGGAAAGACGTGTCTAAAGGCTAGTGCAGCTGGATATCGAAATTCAAACATCCAATTTTCGACGTCGAGACATCATTTGATCAATCTCACGGGCATTTGTTCTTCAAGGCAAGGCTCAACCCTGAAGGCTCTGGGTCTCGTCCTGTCCTTTCGACCGACATTTATGCAATAAATTGAATCCATTATGGGGTATTAGCTGCGCAACAGGAGCTTTTTTCCGTACATCCAAATCCCCGACCTTGGTAACGCCGCCGCTCAGTTGTCACACGCCTCCATCCTGCCCATAAGCTGTGCAAATTCTCAGATCAGCTCAGGACCATAACTGCGGCCAAAACTCCCATCACTAGTGCAACAGAGCTTCCAAGCTGACCGGCTCCTCCCAAGTCTGGCGCACTCGTCGTTGCCGCAGCCGTGGGCGCAGCAGACGTTGAGCTAACCAAGTTGCTGGACGAGGTGGCAGTCATATGCTGTGTGGAAGCTGGGACCAGACTGCTGCTGCTGCTGGCCGATAATGTCGCGGAGCTATAAATGTTAGACACAATCTCAGTCCTGTGGTATCGCGTGGTGACGACCGTGAACATACATAAACGTGGTGTTACTTGCAATCAAGGTGCTGGTTCCAGCGGACACAATTGCCGTGCTCGTTGTAAGGCCGGCTGTGCCATTCGTGGCGGTAGTTGCCGTGCTGATACCTGAAAATGAGATTGTGGAGGAACCGCTGCCACCAGCAATTGAAAATTGTCCACTGTAATTGATGTCGTTCTGTCCCTGCGTGATCTGGAGCGTGTAGTCGCTAAGACGCGGAGCGTCGGGTTAATACACGACGTTCAGAGAAGTTTCACAATGTAGACGTACGAAGCTGTGGCCAAAGTTTTTGAGACGTTCCAAACGAAAAAGTCCTCGGTCACACCATCTACCAACGTGTCGACGGTCTTGAGGTCGTTCGGGTCGCCTTCGCGGAGGGTAATTGTGACAGCAGATCCATCTCCACCTCCCCAGGTGATACTAAATACGAGCAACCGCTGATCAGCATATGGTCTTGAATGTCGTAAATCCATGGTCATATTTCCTTTTGTTCATGTCGAACTCTTGGGTAGGTCTCACTTGTAGAATTCACCAGCAACCACCACTGCAGGTACTGAGGTGAAGGCGATCTTTGCCTGCGCAAGGGCACATGAAAACAGCGAAGCGCTAAGTAGGAGTAGGTTGGTTGACAACATGGTTCGACTGGTTGAAAGCACGAGCTCGATTCGATTCAATGGGTCGTTTGGTAGAGGAGGCGTGGTAGGGTCGCTGGGCTCAACAAGAGTGTCTACAAGTATAACTGACTGAACAAAAACGAATGGACAGGAGCATAAAGCACCGCAGTATACGTCTCAAATGATCAACACGAGAGCAAGATAGCTAGTGTTAGGTCTCAAAACCGCAGGGAAAAAAGGAATGCAGAGCTGGTAGCAATATCGGCCAAAGGCCATCAATTTACGGAGTACGGGTACTATCGACGGCTTCCAGTAAGAGCTTTCGCTTGGGTAGCATGGAAAACCTAGTTCTGAATCGAGGACCAGGGAGGCAATTCGAGGCCGCGAAGCAAAGTTGTTGTTAGCAAAATCCCGAAATCAGTCGAAGTCGCCCTCGAAGGCTGAACGCATCAAGCCAATAGCCGATCGTCAACACAGACAGTACTAACTAGTCTAGGCTAGTCTGGCAATGGCCTCGCCACGTCGGTCCTGGTCGCAATTTCCATCTGGAGTGTGACTTCTCCACAGGCTTACAGCCTCGTTGGCATACGTTGATGCTCGTACGCGTCCGGGGGCTGATACCAGGTAGGACGGGGTACGGGAATCCTCTCGACATCAATCTTTTCCACGAGGTGACAGAGGACGCGCCAAATATGTAAATGAATATGGCGATTCGCAAGCTTGTGTTCAGTGTTGTTGGATGTTGTGTACGAGAGACCGTGTATATCCTTGCCTAGACACACAATATGCGGCTACCCAGCGGCAGCGTTGCACATGGCACTCAGATCAGGTTGGACTAAGCACCCGCCCTCCTCCGCCTGGTTTGTCTTCGGTAGCAGAGTCTAGCCACCGTAATGGACCGTACTGCGGGAATTGATCCAAGGCAGTCCTAGGGACAACGGATTGTGTTGAGACCGATATTGACAAACCTGACAGCTCTGCCATAGGTATCTCGTCGCCTGTAGAGGTCCGAGCTTTCCAGGTCAAAGCCTGTTTCAGCAATGGAACCACAGACTGTGGCGAAATGTCTTGAAGCACGCCTCTTGACACGCCAGCGGCCAAGGTATGTGTCATTGAGATCTCGCCTTGCACCTGTCCTTGAGGAATTCCGTCTGGATAAAGGCTTGTCGCATTGGCAGGGTTGAAATGAGCATATGTTCCAATCAGGTTTGCTGCTGTTGGCCACCCAGAGGTGCAACTGGGAGCATCTCCCATAAAGAAATCAATGCAAAAGCTTCGATCTATGGGGAAACGGTCAACCAGGACTTTTATAGACCACTGTCTGTTGAGGTTGTTCACATTGAGGGCTTTTGCCGTCTCCCAGGTAACATGGCTGAACGAATCTTTCATAGCGGTCGTCCTTCTTTGTATAGTTTCACTGGAACGGCGAATTGTGCTGTTTGAAGAGGGGTTGTAAAGCGAATTGACCACGGCTCGCACATTCGCTGCGAGTTGATCCGGATCCATTTGCCAATCTGGCAGCTCTTGGTAAGCATACCCGAAACTTTTGACGGTACGGACGTCATTTGCGGTGAACATATTGCTGCCATTGCCGGTATGAAAGGGCGCAAGGCCTATCGCACGTTAGTCTCTATACTTGGGCACATTGAGGCTGCACTGACTAGTGTTACCCGAATCTTCGTAGCCGGCGGGCTCGTAATATGATCCGAAAGTATTCACACTTGGCTCGATATAGCTGTCTGGATTCAACGCTTGCCACATGGCAAACACACGATCAACTTGAGCATGATGCAGCCAGAATATGGGATCGAAGCTTGCAACTTCGGGATATGCCATATGGCCGTGTCCTCCTACGCTGTCGTGGATGCTGTTATGGATCGCTTCAATGTTTGCCGCTGTCGTCGCTGGGGTACCAGGTAAGGCGCACGAGAAATCCGAGTAACTCTTCAGCGATGTAAGTATCCGGTATGTGTTTGATAAAACCCTAGACGTTGAAAGTCAGGACAGCCAATACCAAGGAAAAGGCGCGCACATTGGAGCATTGGACAACAGTGTCGCGGTTGATGCGTTCTGATTGCTGAACCCTAGAGTATCATTCCACGAGCGCACAGTTCTCGAATAGTTTGCCATCTGTATGTGGTCAGTCTACTTGTCCCAAGATGGGCCTGAATTGTAGCATGTACCGGATGATTAAGGGGAAAGCCGTTCCCAGTGGCATCAGACTGAAAGACATAAGTGAAGAGAGGGTTGTTGATACTCTGCTGGCCAGTAGGTGTATTGACTGAGATTTGTGGGTGCGTCACTATGCTAGGCAGAGCAGGATGGGCAGCCCAGTCCCAGTAAGGTACTCGCAAAGTGAGTGCTGCGTTGAGATATTCGTCGCGTCTATCGTCAGGATAGGCTTTCGCAATATTTTGGGCATGCTGCCAAAGAAGTTGCTATGGTTGATCAGTCAAGTTCGAGACGGGCCAGCTAGGGTGATGGGAAGCAGAAATGAATGGAAGGGACAGGTGAGAATTACCTCATACAACGCCACATAAGGTCTATGCCAAATGGGAAATGGTGTTGAAGCATGCCTGCAGAATCCAGGATACAATCCTGCCCCCACGACTCCGTCCCATGGCATCCGGGGATAGCCATGAATTCCTTCTATGCGTCAGTACTTAACTGCTCGAGTAGAATTGCAATCAGTTCATCCAAACCTGCTATCTGGAAATAGGAAAGCGGGTCTGACTGGTCCAGACTCTGGAGCTGTTTCAAAGCCAGAATAAACAAGTCGAATGGCGCTCCAGATTGCTGAAAGACGTGTATCTCATATCGGAAGGGTCTCGCTCCAGATGGATCTATACCTCCAAGAGCACCAGTGACCTGGAAGGCGGGAGCCAAATTAAGCAGAAGTAGCAGAACGAAGGAAACGAATGTAAATCGCTGCTCGTGCTTAAAGAGAGGGAACATGGTTGGCGGCAGGGGTTAGCTTGGACGACGCAGTGCACGCCTTCTCTTCTTGGGCGAGCCTTCTTCATAAAGAAATTGCTGTCGGGAACGCTGCTGCCACTCTCAAGCTGTACGCTTAAAGTTTGTTTAGCATGCGGTTTGCCCTGCTCTGGAACGACTCACGTTCACCGTCACGTTGGGCCCAGAGAGACTCGGGCAGGTGCATCCGCCGCCTCACCTTGCAACGCGGCGCAAAGTAGCCGTCCGGATATTCTATTTTTCGTGATCGGAGACCCCACCAACATAACGACGAAGTCGATATGCTATGGAGGTCCAATTGAAAGCATGCATCGGTCATTCTGGCTATCACGCTGGGCTGTTTTCTCTTTTCAAAGCCGGCCAGATGCCGGGGAAATAAAGAGACATCCACGAAGGAACTATTTTCGGACGTGGGCTCTAAGGGCGTTAGCGGTGGAGGATAATACTATTTCGCCGCGAAGGAACAACACGAGAACTTGAAGTTGGGACGACGGCAATTCGCAACATATGTGTGCCACAGTCGAATGGCATTTCTGCTTCAAGTTCTAGGTCGCCTGCTAAGAAATTTGTAGCTGTGCCTGGAGGTGCTTCGCCAGAAGCAATGAGAGGTGAAGTTCCTCATGTCATGTTGAACAGATCATTGCAAATTCAACCCAGCAAGATAGACTGTGCGACCGGGAAAGCAAGCGAGGCGACGCGTCCAACCCAAAGGGAGATCATTTGACAAGAACATTATCAGTTTTGGTAGCTCACACTGCATAATAGGAAGGCACGAAGATCAACAGGGCACCGCGGTCGAGGGGGCTCAACTTAAACGTGTCGAACGCTCGGATCCAGGCTTGCTTGGCCTTTTGGTGAGTTTTGCGCCTGTAAAGTAGCGCCTGTCCTCATGTTACCGAGGCGGTACTAGTGGCCTAGAAATGCTTGGTGCAGCTGCAGCAGCCACTGCAGTTCCCCTGCGCGAATTTCATCATCCCGCAGTCTTCCACTAGTTCATTTGAGCTTTTCGGCCCTTCAAGTTCGCGGACAGATTTTCATGTAAAGGAAAATAACGCGTACTACATGAATATGAACAATACAAATCGTCAGAACCCTTCATCACTTTTACAGCATCACTTCCTCGTGTCCTCACCTACCTCAAATTTGTCTGCTGCAGGCTAGCATTCAAATTTGATTGTGTCCGTTTTGGTTTCGACGTGCTCCCTTTACTTCGTCTCTAACCGGTTCATCATGGCCAAATACACCCCGCCGCCGGAGGACCTGTCGCGCCTGAACCCTATTCAAAGATATATGCAAAAGGGAGAATTAGAGGGTCGGGACTGGGTCTATCTTATTCTTCTTGTCCTTGTATATTTCGCTGCGAGGCCTTCAATACAACGTGCTATCAAATGGTGGTTGGCCGACGAAGATCTCAAAGAAGGCGAAAAGGCCCAGGCAGAATACTTGCAGTCAAAATCAAGAGCAAAAGTCGGCCCAAATGCCATACGAGGAACTGAGAAACAGACCCCGGTTGCAATACCAAATACCACTGGTGACAAGGCAACCGGTAGCAGCGTGGACAATAAAACAACAGTCGTCAATCGGAAGACAAAAGACAAGTCCGGAACAGACGTCTTGCTTGATTGGGACGATGAACCCGAGAGAAAGCCAATAGAAGGTGATAAGAATGATGTTGTTGCATGGATGGATAAATGGGCAAATGAGGAATGAACTAGAATTGACGGCGCAATGGCTGGCGATGTCAATTTTGACACCATTCACTTCGATTATTTGCGAGATATTCAAGACTCTGTCGCTTTTGTCAGACTGGAAAGGTCACCTCACGAGCAGCTCCAACATACTGGATCTTCGAGATGGTGCGTGGGCTGGAACATTCGTGGAATTATGAAACTGGACAGGACCGTACCCAGGCCTAGAGTATGACATGTCAAGGAGATCAACTGCCACAAAGCCGTGATTATGACTATGACTACGTGAATTCCAAAACTACACTCCTGTGTAACTTCAGGTGCCTCCTTGTAAAGCCCGTGCTTGTTCGGATTCACTGAACGAGGCTGAAACTAGACTTGGCAAGAGAAGCAAGGCTACGCTAAGATGGCGCTGGCAGGGGTCGTGGCTTGGTGTTGGAGAGGTCACGTATGCCAGTGCGGGATTGACCTCGAAAAGATGCCATTGACTGCGTCCGCCCGTTGAGCATTGCTTTCCTTAAGTACTCGGAATTTTTCTTCTCACCTGGCCACCATGGCCGCTTCCACGCCTCTAGACCCTTTCCTCCGTGGGAGTACTAGCAAAAACACCCGTGGCCTTCTTCGAGTGACGATTCTATTGACAATTGCTGCCGCTGCCGTCTCAGCCCGTCTGTTCAGTGTCATTCGTATGTCTGCATCGGAAGCCACTTGAGAAGGCTACCTTGTCAGAAAATATAGCTAACAATCTTCTTGCAGGATTTGAAAGTATTATTCATGAATGTCAGTGATCCCTCGCAGCCAGCAGACGCTGCTCTTCCCGTGCAGGGACATCCTTCCTCGAAGCCCGTTTCTGACCGTCGCAGTCGATCCTTGGTTCAACTTTCGCGCAACAAAATACCTGGTGAAGAATGGCTTTTATAGTTTTTGGGACTGGTTCGACGATCGTGTGTTTCCCGGTGCGAGGATAAGAGTGTGGACACTGATGGAATAATATAGGAACATGGCATCCCCTTGGACGAGTCACCGGTGGCACGCTGTACCCTGGCTTAATGGTGACTTCCGGCGTCATATACCACATCCTTCGCCTCCTATCCTTGCCAGTTGACATTCGCAACATTTGTGTTCTCCTGGCTCCTGCTTGCTCCGGTCTGACGGCTCTCGCCATGTACCTCCTGACGTCGGAGATGTCATCGTCACCATCAGCCGGTCTGTTGGCTGCTGCCTTCATGGGTATCAGTCCTGGCTACATTTCAAGATCGGTGGCTGGAAGTTACGACAATGAAGCTATCGCCATCTTCCTCCTTGTCTTTACATTCTTCCTGTGGATCAAAGCTGTCAAAAACGGCTCGATCATGTGGGGTGCTTTGGCTGCTCTATTTTACGGCTACATGGTTTCGGCATGGGGAGGCTATGTCTTCATCACCAATCTCATCCCACTTCATGCTTTCGTCCTCATCCTGATGGGCCGTTATAGCTCGAGGCTCTACATCAGTTACACCACCTGGTATGCTTTGGGAACATTGGCCAGCATGCAAGTCCCGTTTGTCGGGTTTCTGCCTGTGAGAAGCAGCGACCACATGGCTGCATTGGGTGTATTTGGTCTGCTGCAACTAGTGGGATTCTTCAGTTTCCTCAGGGACCAGCTTCCAGGCAAGCAATTCCAGACCTTGCTTGTGGCTCTCGGTGGAGCAATCTTCGGCCTTATGTTCGTGGCCCTCATAGCATTGACAGTTTCTGGTGTGATTGCTCCTTGGAGCGGTCGATTCTATTCACTGTGGGACACGGGTTACGCCAAGATACACATCCCCATCATTGCTTCGGTTTCAGAACATCAGCCGACCGCCTGGCCCGCATTCTTCTTCGACCTCAGCATGCTCATCTGGTTATTTCCGGCCGGAGTCTACATGTGCTTCCGTAACCTCAAAGACGAGCACGTTTTTGTCGTCATATATGCGGTTTTAGCGAGCTACTTCGCTGGCGTCATGGTGCGTTTGATGCTCACACTGACACCAGTGGTTTGCTGCGCTGCTGCACTCGCTCTGTCGCATATTTTCGATACCTATCTGTACATTCCGACACCCGCAGAGGACTCGAACGAGGGAAGTAATGGTTCGGTGAAAGCCAACAAGCTTGCAGCGAATCCATCTTTGCGCTCGACACGAAATCCCTTGATCGGAATCTACTCAGTCTTGTCGAAATCTGTCATCACTTCTATGGCGACCGGATTCCTTCTTTTGTTCGTGGCGCACTGCACTTGGGTTACCTCTAACGCATATTCGTCACCGTCCGTCGTCTTGGCCTCAAGATTGCCCGACGGGTCTCAGCATATCATTGACGACTACCGAGAAGCCTATTACTGGCTCCGACAGAATACTCCTCAAGATGCGAAGATCATGTCGTGGTGGGACTATGGCTATCAGATTGGAGGCATGGCTGATCGGCCGACTCTGGTTGACAACAACACATGGAACAACACACACATTGCCACAGTCGGCAAAGCCATGAGCTCCCGAGAAGAGGTCAGCTATCCAATTCTTCGACAACATGACGTTGACTACGTCCTGGTTGTATTTGGTGGATTGCTCGGCTATAGTGGAGACGACATTAACAAGTTTTTGTGGATGGTAAGAATTGCAGAAGGCATCTGGCCAGAAGAGGTGAAAGAACGGGACTATTTCACCGCGCGAGGTGAATACCGGGTCGACGATGAAGCCACCCCGACCATGAAAAATTCGTTAATGTACGTGCGCCAGTAGATCTGAAAGTGTGCAAGCCGCTGATCATTCAACAGGTACAAGATGTCTTACTACAACTACAACAGCATGTTCCCAGCGGGCCAGGCACAAGATCGAGTCCGAGGCTCTTCACTGCCTGCACAGGGCCCCGAGTTAAGCACTCTTGAAGAAGCGTTCACCAGCGAGAACTGGATTATTCGAATCTACAAAGTTAAGGATCTAGACAATGTCGGGCGAGATCACCAAAGCGCTATGGCGTTCGAGAAAGGCCACAAGAAGAAGCGGAAGGCAGGTGGCAGAAAAGGCGCCCGCGTGCTGAGAGTTGATTAATCCACACATAAGCTTCTTCCAGGGGTGGAAAGATGAGCGAAGGGAATTGCGATGACTAGACACGCACAAAATCTGGCAGGAACAAAAGTATTTTGCAGGAAGAAATTTGTATAAACATGGGGTCTACTTGACTCTGGAACTTTTCAAAGATGAAATACCTAGGTACCTACTGGTAGTACCCAGGTAGGCACAACTGGGTGTCTCTGGCACTGCCGGGGGGCAAATTTCCATGTCAGACTGGCCGTGCTCGCCATACCGAATTTTCAAGCCCAACTCGGCTGAATATGCGCCACACGCGCCAAGCCCTTTTTGGTCATGTTCATGGAGGCAGCCGCTTCTACAACTTCAACTTGAACCTGAACCACTCCTTCTCTCTCTCTCAAATTCCCGTTCTCAATTGACCATAACTCTAATAAACCATGCTCATCATCCCATTCTTGCAAATCTGCAACAATCATGGTAGCAGGTAGCAAAAGAAAAGCTACCGACTTGGTTGCACACTCCAGGCCTGCAGAAGTCAAAGAATTCTCTTACCCACCTGGATTGGAGTCTGGCAGAATGAATGAGCGAGACGGGCGTAATGAGGGTTGGTCTATGGCTGAGTCGAAGTCCTCTAGGAAGAAAAGACGCAAGATTGAGAGTGACCAAGATGGTCCCCCCAGCATCAACTTCTCCCAGCCAAAAGGGCCTAGTCGTGTCGAACTAAAAGACTTGCAGGATTTGGTCCTCTACGTTTTGGCTGACGGTGTTGCACCTACTTGGATAGCTGTTCATAAGGCTAGACAGATCAAGAAGGTCGTCATCTTGATGGTGCCTGGACTTGACCGTGAGACACTCCAAGATTCAGAGCTATGGGACCACCTTCCACAATCAAGTGAGACGGGAGATTCAAATGCAGGAGAGAACTCTTCACTCCCGGCTGTCCTTTCCACTGGAGACCAACAACAACTCTCTATTGGTCCCTCGTATGAGAACACACTTGAAGCAGATCCCCACCCTCGGGTCAAACAGCCAGCTCCACAACACGGCCTTCTTGAACACATTCTGCAAGTTCGAGCTCCCGGCGACTCGATGATGAGCAGAGTACACTCTCCTATTCAAAACATGCTCATTGTTCCTTTCTCAGGATCTTCCAAGAAGAAAGAGAAGAATGGTAAAGATGAGAGGAACTTCCAGGCGGTCCGCACACCGGTAAATGACTTTGTCCACTCGGCCGACGAGCTTCGCGATGCAGAATATCCAATCCATCCTGCGGCGTTTTTGGATTTGTACGAGGCCAAACTAGAGCAGGAAAGAAGGGAGAAGACAGGCCAGTCGACTTCTGCCGGCTGGGTCGACACGAGCGTGACAGTCTCACAACCTCAGACCCTGTCCTCTTCGCCCCAACGCAAGGCTCTTGATCCCCTCACAAAAGGCTTGAAGCCCTACGCTCTAGATTGTGAAATGGTCCTCACGTCTGACGACAAATATTCCCTCGCCCGCATCTCTCTCGTTGACTGGTCCGGGAAGGTCGTCCTCGACAAGTACGTCAAACCTTCACTACCCATCAAAAATTACTTCACAGAGTTCTCTGGCATAACGGAAGAAATCCTCACAGATGTCACCACCACACTCGAGGATATTCAGAAAGACCTATTAGGCATTCTTGGACAGGATACCATCTTGCTCGGTCACAGCCTGGAATCTGACCTCAACGCACTGAGACTCACACATCCTTTCGTCGTCGACACGTCGATCATATACCCACATCCGCGTGGCCTACCACTACGTTCATCGCTGAAGTTTCTTGCGAATCGCTACCTCAAGCGCGAAATTCAGAAGGGAGGTCTCAAAGGACACGATAGCGTAGAAGATGCGCGAGCAGTCTTAGATCTCGTGAAGTTGAAGTGCGAAAAAGGACCAAAATGGGGCACTTTGGATGCAAATGGAGAGAGCATATTCCGTAAGATCGGTGGCACGTTCAAGATGGATGAGAGCCAAGGGGAGGCTATGTTGAAGACTTCAGCCATCGTAGAGTACGGAACTCCTGAACGGGGACTGGGAAAGGATGCAACTTATCACATCGCATGCGAGAATGACAACGATATCGTCCACGGAGTGCTCAGAGCTGCTCGTGGGGATCCTGTTGGACATGCTCGAAACCTGTCTGACGGGACGTCGCAAGCGACAATTCAACCAGAGGAGAAAGAAACGAAGTCCGACTCACAACTTCCATCTCAATCCATCCCTCCTGGCGGTGTCGACTTCATCTGGGCCCGCCTCCGCGACCTCGAAGCTTTCCGCGGCTGGAACACTCTGCCTAGCGACAACTTCGCCACGACACCTGCAAAGCCGGCACAACAACGATCCTCGCCGGACGGCCAAGACCCTTCCACCGACGACTCACAACTCCTTGCCATCACACAACGCCAGACCCTCTCCCGCATCCTGAAAATGTACACCTCCCTGCCCCCACAGACACTGTTCGTTCTCTACAGCGGCACCAGCGACATGCGTCCCCTCCTGCGCCTGCAGAATCTGCACGCACAGTACAAACGCGAGTTCAAGGTTAAAAAGTGGGATGAGTTGAGTGTCAAGTGGACGGACACTGAGGAGCAGGAGTTGAGGCAGGAATGTGAAAAGGCCAGGAAGGGCGTTGGGATACTGGCTTTGACATGAGTGACTGAGGTACTTGTATGAATGTGCTGATTCAAGAATTGGGACAACCACGATCTCAACGTGTGGGATCTCTACACCGAGTCAAAGGACCAGAAATGTGTTGTTGGAAAGCCGGAAGCGCTTTGTTTGTCAAAGACAGATATTCAGGGCTGACTTCGGGTCAAGTCACGTATGGAGCTGAACTCAGCGCCGTGATGGAACGTCTCATCGACGACCGAGCCTGAGCGTGCAGTGTATCACGCAAATTAAATCAAAAGGCCGTGGACTTTCGTTCAAGTAAGCCGTGTTATCCCCAGAGTGATCGTATCTTTTCACGACTCTTTTGCTCCACCTCACCTCACCTAGCAAGGGAAGGGTCATCAGTTACACATGCTACGACGGCTAAAGATATCTCCAGAAATTCGTGTTTGTCAACATTTCAGTGTCATGTCTGCCGTATTATGCTAGGCACTACATTTTTGCAATACTGATCCTTTCGCCAGCCCAGCCCGTGCATGGAAGCACGAATGCCCACGCCAACATGCGCGTATATCTGTCCTGAAAGCCGTTCTCCTCCCGGGTGGAGGTGCGTATTTAACGGTTAAAGGATGTGTGATATATCCCCGGGGTGCATCGCGTCGTTTCAAAAGGATTTTTGCCCACGAACTCGCCAGGCTTTTGACATCGTTTTTGGCTGCTTCGAAATTCCACGCGCTGATCACGGAAAACGGGAGAGGGAGCGGAGAGTCATGGTACAGCAGCTCCTGAGCCCAAAACTCGCCATAGTCTCTGATGTTCCACTGGGGGCCATCTCTCGAACACGTTTGCGATTGCAAAGTTATCTCTGGCGTTTCCGAGGCCTTTGAGGCGATACAGAGTGGAAAGATGTTCGTATTAGCACAATCGTCTCGTTCAGGGTTGAGATTAGTGATTGGTCGTAGCCAATGTATCGCCATGGCGATGGGACGTTGGTGGCCCCTCCAGGTGCCCTTTCGCCGCTATTCTCTGGCCGGCAGCCGAACGTCGTATTCGCTGTGATATTCATGGGAGCGTGGTTCTCGTAGCCAAGCATGTTAAAGTGATGATTGTGAAGATCATGCGTCAAAGGTCTGCAGTCCCAGGATGTTGTTTTTCTTCTTATGTATCCTTCATCGGCCACTGCCATCATCCCCTGGGAGCGTATTCGCTCAATTCTGAGTTTGTCATGACTCGATGTTTCCAAATGCCTGAGATCACACAGGCGACCACCAGAATTGCATTGAACGCCGCCATGATGTAAAATGGCGCTGCTAGTGAGACTTTGTCGAACAACAGACCTCCCAGCTTCGTGAGGATCAAGATTGCTGCACCCCCGTAGAGCGAATACACCCCAGCAACCGACCCTTTCAGCTCGGATAAAGGTGCGTGCCTCTGTAATACTTCCGCGTTCGGAAGGAGAGGTTCGGCTTCGTCTTCTTGGCTTGTACCATTCTCTTGAGGCTCCCGGTCTGGAGAAGAGGGCGACTCTTGGGCAGAGCTCATGAGTACACCTTTGCTCAGGGTGGCCAAGCTGCACACAATTGCACCGATCTGGCTAACACCAATAAGCGAAGCCGCAACGAAAGCTATGACTCGCTGCGACACCTTTTCGCCGTCGGGGTCAAATTCATTTGCAAACAATGGATAGCCGATAACGCCAGCAACAGACGCAAAAAGAAGTGGAATCTCGTTTCTCGAAGTCTTCGCACCCCAATAGCCAAATATAGGAGCAAAGACTAACGCCACCGTTTCCGTGATTCCCGTCAAAGCTGCAGCCACAAGATACGCCTTTGGACACTTCCTTTTGATGTCTGGAAGTCCCGAAGGATCGTCGCCAGCTCCTTTGACGTCGCATAGTCCCGACGACAGGAACATGGCGTTGATAAGAAGTGGAATGAATAGAGAAATGCCGACAGAAGAAGCACGGGCAACGAATCCTCCTAGGTACCCAATGGCAATGTCAGGATGGCTGAAGCCGGCGAAAATGGCTGTACGGAAGCTGTCCAGCGACTGGCGTAGAGGAGTGATAAATCTGCGGATGCGGCTTTCATCCTGGGAAGCCGCTGAGTTTGAGTCGATCGTGATCGCCTCTCCCTGGAGGTGGCGGAGACCAAATAGACAGCATATAGAGAGCAAAAAGGCAACGACGGCAACAATATAGAATGCGTCCTTAAGAGCGTCTTTTTCTCCGACCCCTGCGTACTGAAACTTTGCCGGCAGAGGTAGGAAAACAATCAGTGCGATTAATGCACCGCAACCGGTAGCCACCCCAACAAGACCAGCAACGCGACTGGTCGACCGAATGAGATCTTGGTTCTTAGGTAGCACAATTCGATCGCTCCTGCGTCGTGTGTGTCGCGACACGAATCTGGCAGGGGTAATAGTCACCTCCGACTCGACCGAGGGGCGGGAGACATGCCCATTGCTGCCGAACACCTGGCCAACCCTTGATTGACGACGTTCGAGGGGATTTTTCGAAGGTGGAGCGGTGACAGTAGGAAGAATCGCCGTGACCATGGTGGAAGCGGCAGCACCTCCGATGCTAAAGAACATCCTTGCCAACAGGAGCTGGGGGTACACATCCCGAGCTTGGACGAAGAGAACCAAAGCTAGGCAGATGATCAAATATCCCGATACACATACCTAGCCATCATTAGTGAAAAGGATGTTGCATCTTCTGTGCAAGACTGGCTCACAAAACGTAGACCTGTTCGGTCTGATATGAGACCCCATAGCGGGCAAGCTACCAGTGCCACAAGCTCATCAGCGAAGCCCAAGCTTCCAACCGCGTCGCCCACGCCATGTTCTTTTCCAATGAGGTCTGTCACAACAAAAGAGACCGAAGAATTTAAGAAAACCAAGAATGCGATTGAAAAGGGACAGACACCCAATAGATACGTTGCCACCTGGAGCTTGGAAGCTGTAAACATATTGGACGAAGGGTGAGAATGCCGCCCAGGAGATCTGCTATGACGATCGAGTACACGCTCTCATTGTTGTACCACACCAGCGCGATAATTCACAGGGATTTGTAGGAAGTGTTGAGGTTTCAAGTTGCCATCATCAACAGCGACACGAAGATGATGTCCTGACCATGTCCTGATGATGTCCCTCCAGGTTCAGATTAGGCGCTAACCACAAATGGACGCGCCTGGAACTCTGACGTGTCTGGCCTCGAACCATTTTCCTGGGCGAATTTGTTCGCTTTCACATCTTGCCAAACATCACAAACACTCTAAACATCATCGTCGCCTTGACGCCGCCATTACTGCTCTACGCTACTCTCGACATTCATTCTGCCGTTGACCTGGGTACCTCCCCGATTTGCAGGAGGGTTGTCGAGCCCTCAGGCTTTGCGGCCTGGAGCTGCTACCAAGTCTAGCCATGGCAGACTCAAGCTATCCCGACGACGTTCAGTTCGCAGGATTGGTCCAAGCAGCAACTGCGGCTGCCGACGCTCAAACCAGAGATCCCTCTTCGCTTGGAAAACGTAAGAGAGATGAGGATGTCCTTGAACATGATACTACGTTGGATGCAGACGAACTCGACGACGCTCCTGATCCCACCGCCGGAATCCAAACCCCTCAACTCCAAAATTCAGCGTCCATCCTATTCAGAGAGCCCTCATCCAAGAGTAAGAAACACAGCAGGCCACCGCTTGGGAAAGTGTTCTCGTCATTGGAGCTAGCACCAGAGAATTTTTTACGCTTGCAGGCTGCTGCCAAAGCTTTCATGTTGGATGAAGCGCACCCGGAGAGAAGAGACGTTGTGGGACACAAGAAGAATTCAGGAGGATCTGATCTCGCAAAGCTGAATCTGTGGAATTGCGTCGAAGAGTTCCTCCTGATGCATGGATATGGTGAGAAATATTTTGCCCCTGGGGCGGGAGCCGATATCCCAGGTGCTCCTCAGAGAACGCTGTGTTGGCCTCAAGACAGCCAAACCATCGTCAAACTCATGATGCCGCTAATGAGGAAAATGGTCACCAATGAACGCCAGCGTATCTATGCCGCGGCAGCGAGGAAACAGGGCTCAGCACACGAGACCAGCGAAGACAGATCGCCCCCAGCCGTAGATGACTCGGTCCTTTCTAATGGCAAAGCCTTTGACACGGCCTACGCGGATCAGGGGACTGAAGTCCAACCCTCCATGCCAGCGCAACAAGACCCCCAGAACCTGTCCCCTGCCGTCGGCTCGCAATCGAACACTGCATTTAAGCAGCCAGTTGTCCTTTATGTCAACGTTGTGTCAAACACCGCCGGAGCTCTGAGAAGAGTGATACCTAGGTTTAGCTTGACACCAGAGGCAGCGCCTAATCTGACCACCTTACTGTCAGAGGTGGAGAAGCGATACCCGTTGCCACCAAAGAATGGATCTACCTCTGGAGTGGACAGCCGTCCAGTTATCAAGGTCTGGCTTCCAGACGGCCTCGTAACGGTAGTTGAGGATGGCGAGTGGATGGTTGCCCTGTTGACAGCAGGCGTCGTCGACTGGATGGATGGAGTGCGAGTGCTCGTGGAAGTTTGAGCAGCCGCTGTGCCGCTCGTGTCCGTGTTAACGCCTTATGCGAAACGCATCCATCATACATTTGTGGAAGCACCCGTACGTTGATTTGGGGGGTGGAGCGCATCGCTAGTTAACCTGGGACGTTCTACAACTTCCCAATCGGCAATCTTCTTTGTCGAGCAGGGAATACCATAGAGGAAGAATGTTCTTTCGGGCTTCAGGCCTGACGCCACTGAATCCCGAACAGAAGGGCACAACGCCATGTCTTGGATGTTTCAGGGACTAATGCAAGCCTCATCAGGCAGTCGGTAGTGTTTCTGCCTCGTCACCACTTTCACTAAGGTTCGTGGCTACACGAGAAATGCCTTCATTCTGGACTACGTGGGGTGACAGAAAACGCTCTGGCATGATGGCGTCGCTGAACCATTTGAACTGACCTTGGCCTTTCCACCAAAATCTAGAGATCGTAGCCGGAGAGCCAATTTGGAGCACGATTCGTCGAGCAATGAATGTCGCGATCTGCCACTCAGCCAGCCAATTCTGCTATGGTGACGGCTTGTCGCTGCGTATCCGGAGTTCAAAGCCAACCATATCGATCAGCTTACGTACTTTTCTTTGGGACGGGCAAAGGGGAGCCCGTCACCCGTGTTGCGAGAATCCTTCCGAGCTGTTTGACACAATAGATGGTAAAAACAAACAGACGCTACCATCGGTGTGCAACGTGGACTGGTATTCGTACTTTCAAGACCCTTCCCCATATCTACGGCTCGACGGGCATGGTACCACAAGAGTCCAAGTTTCAATGCCTGAAATTAGCGGAGCGGCTGGCAACTTCCGGCAGAAGTGGAGGTGAAACTGGAGGAGGTTTTTCTGGCGCTCTGGCGTCCTGGTCCTGGTCCCGCTTGTCTCGGAGCATGCAGGTCGCACGACAGAATCCCGGTAGAGACCAGGGGCGCTCTCTCGGTAAACATGGGAGTGTTCATGAACGGGTGGCAGAATAAAAGCCACGATTGGTTTCTCTTACCTCGAATACTGTTACAAGGGATCTGAAGAATGGAGGGTGGAGTGTCCTGACAGGCACAGGGCACGGATACTACAGGTATGGAGTATTGTTTTAATGAAACCAATGCGCAAGGACCAGTCCCGGAGAATTGTCTTCTCGACAATCTCGATACACTAGACGTTGGCGCAATGGCCGCAACGCTCGCTTCATTCCGATCAAACTTTCTACAAGCGAGAGGAGCGTGCGTTTCCAGTCTACCCGTATCGCCCGTGAGTCGGGGAACTCTGCTCTCCAGGACACGAGGCAGTGCACGAGGGAAAAGGAGGTGAGGATAAGGAGTATTTTCTGGCGATGATCTCTGGTTTAGTGGGTGAGAGAAGCGAGCCCAGCTGCCCAGGTGCCCAGAGGTGAGGTGGCAATTGGCAGTGAGGAATAGCCTCGATTGGGAAAAATGTTGTCGATCAATGCTCAAGTAGCCAGCTAGGCACAGACTGATTTGGCGGTCTCTGGTTGCTGATGCTGTTACTCAGAGCCGTTTTGGGCACGCAAGTTGCTGGCCGCAAGCCGAGATAGGGAGCTCGCGAGATAGAGTTGAGTGATTGGCAAGCAGAAATCGTCTTTCCAGGGTTCAGACGCCGGGAAATGGGGAAGACCTCAGCGGCACCTCACAGCCCACAGGGAGCTTGCCGTTGGTCGGACTCTTGGACGCACCGATAGCCATTTCCCCCTGCTGGTTGGCTGGAGACAGCCAGATCTTCATGAGTTTAAGGGCGATTAAGGCACTAGCCGGGCTTTGAGCTCGGGAGCATCGCGAACCCCCATCCACCTTTCACGTCAGTATCACAGCGCCTAAGCCGTCCACAGTTAGGTAAATGCTGGAGGTCCGACAGGCACCAGGCCCGGATTGGCTGCCCAGATGTCAATCGGACAGTTAAAGACCTCCACCTGCATCATCGCCTATCAGTGGCACCTCAGCAGCACCTCATTGGCACCCCAAGTGCATTTTGGCGCATGATGGCATGGGTAGCATGTTAGGTGCCATCAAACATTGACCTCCCCCAAGCATGAGCTTCAAGCTGCCACCACTGCACGCATTGCACACCATGTCCATCACTATCCAACGTTCCAACCTTTTTCATCCTCTTACATTTCCTATCTCTCCTCAAGCAAGCTGGCGGTTGACGATCCCATCGTAAACCGTTGACAAAAAACTAAAATTCTATTCCCCTCTGTACCCTCGCTTTTCGGTCCTTCTCGCTGATCTCCACCGCTGCTCTTTTTTGGTTGCTGTCAACATCAACTTCATAAGCTCCCATCTTCCTGCCAGCCTGATTGCCAGCCGCTAGCTTTCTCCACTAAATAATCTGGTCCCCTTGAGTCGACATATCTCTCACACCGCTGGAGCCGGTCTTTACGTATTGTTGTCTGGACTGTGGTCGGAAGACAGCCTCTCGCCCTTGCCTTTTCAAGGCTACTCATCCCTACCTTCGTTACTTAGCGATACATCTCTCCCTTTGCGTGCTGTCATCCATAGGCATGAAACACATATACCTTCGCATTGCGAGCCCATAGCTCTAAGTATTACTTTGTTTACGCGACTTGGATCGCAAAACAACCATGAGACGCATGCAAGGCCGTGTTACGGGGAACGACATTCGTTCAGCGGGACTGAGACGATGGGACGGACGATCAAGAGTCACAACTGACTGGATCAATATTTTTCATGTAAGTTGTCCCTCTAGGATACCATCCCAGCGACTGATCCTTATTGCAACAGGAACCTGAGCTTTGCTGGCCAACAGGTGACTGCCTTGTCTATCTGCGCGAACCTGGCCAGTCCAGTCGCGGGCCTGCCTTTCGAGTCCATACCACTTTTCTCAGAGTAAAGGGCTTTGAAGCGCTTGTCGACCGTTGTGTCGTGAGGAACTCAATCCACGCTTCGGTGCAGTGCGCCCTGCCCAACTGTTCGGGATGCGATCCTCAGGAGTCGGTACAGGAGCTTTATATTCCTGCACCCCATGGAGCCACTCTCGAAGAAATCTTCGACCATCACATTACGACCCGAAACTTTTTCGCCTGGCTTTACAATCGACCTCTTGCCGGTCGAACCCTGGGCTCGGCTCTAGCCACGCTCAAGGCTAGAGTCGACGTCTATCGACCTGACAATACATCTCAAAACAAACTTGAAGTGCTCTCATATGCAGAGAACCAAAGGTACTTGGACTTCAGAGAATGCGTGGAGCATGCTTTGGCGTCGCTCTATCTAGCAGAGAAGCTCCAGGTAGAAGATCTCTGGGTCGATTCCTTTGCCCATTGCGTTGGCATGAGCCATCGTGGCCTTCGGTCGAGTCGTGAATATCCTGTAAGCAACATTTGTTCTGACCGTCATCCTCATAGCTGACTAACTGGTATTAGCTGCTGTCTGCAAAATCCAAGACCCTCGTCAACCGGGCCAGGCTTGAGATGGATGTTCGGCTCGACCGCGTCAACAAGTCAGTCGTTTCCTTCTTCGAACACGAGCTCTCAGGTAGCTTTCTCGGGCTTCCTCAACCGGCGAGGGAACATCTCGACAAATTTCGCTCATTCCTCAAGTCTTTCTACTCTGGGCAATACGGCTCCTGGCCACCCGACAATTTCGAAGAAGAGATCGTTCAACAGGACGTATATGCGAGGATGTTTGCCGATTTTCAACACCTCTATCGTAAGACTCAATATCCCCCCATGTCTACAAATGCTAACAAATCATCTTAGAACACTTGGTTGATCCTGAATCATCCGTTGACATGATAGAGAGCGACGTCTCAAAGTCGGGTGGCGTATGTACGCTTCAGAATCTCCAGGCTTTCGATCGGAAACGAGCTTATGAACCTTTGGCTCAACCATTGCCTAAGCTTCCACAGCCTTTCGAACCTAGCTCCGCACAAAGCCCCAAGCTTCAGCGAAGGCTCTCTTGGAACCCGATCCAGAAGCGCAGAGCGCTTAGAGAGTCTCGAAAAGCCCATGATAAACGATCTTTGATTGCTGCTTCTAATCGAGATCTTCTAATCATGGATTGTGAATTGGTCAGGAAGTATTCTGACTTCGAAGAGACGACAGTCGACGATGATCTGGAGAATCTGCCTGCCATCGAATGCCGCAAGGTCAGATGGATCTTCGTGTACGCAGTCCTTCAAACTTTCCACTCAATCGCACGACCACCAAAAGAAGTTCGCAACATTTCCAATCTTTCTTACTCTCTTTGCTGCCGGCCACCAAAGCAGAAGCCTTGGCAGGAAGTGCCATTGCCCGAAGTTCGCACAGTGGACAAAAGGTTGTCGCATCTTAATCCTGACAATGGCTATTCGCACACGAATGTATCATCCTCCTCGCTCGGAGAGCCATTAACACGCGGGCGTTCTGCCAAAGTCAGGAGGAGGACGCTTCCTGCCACTCTACCCACCTCGCTGAAGGCCTCTTTGTCTAGTAAAACACCACCAGGGTCGAGATCAGCTTCACTCCGACGTTTGATGTCGCGACGAGGTCGCACGGCTGCTGCCGAGGAGATGCCATCAAAGAGACTTCCTTTCTGTGAAATATACGTCGAGGGTTACGGCAACGGCTTGAATGAAATTACCCGTGGGCTTAGCAACAAAACTCCCGCAGAGCTCACCGCCGAACCTGAACCAATGGAGACTTTGATTAAAGAAGATCCCGAGGAGCCATCGGAACTTCAGGGAGACATCGTGCACGAAATGGCGGCAGTCGAAACCGAAGATCTGCCTCCTCTGCCATCTTCTCACGGTTCACCGCCATCAATGTCTCGAGAGAATTCCAGCGCCTCTTCGACGCACTCGTCTGACGAGATGGATGAAGAGAAAGACCTTGGCCCTGCCGCCCGAGCAAACAATACCGTATTGACACTCATTGAAATCTTGAAAACGACAACCATCCCCCGCCCATCTGCCACGGTCAGTCAAGACCGACTGGACAGGATGACCAAACAGAGACCACAATCGTTAATCATCGACGGCACAGAACCCACGATGACCACGGATGCCATGGGTGCAGGTCGGTACTCGGATCTAGAATTCGAAGCGCCGTATGTGCACTTCAACACCCAGACTTGGGATATGATTCTCGGCGAGCCCCGCCGACCCATGACTGCACCCGCTCATACCTCTGTGGCAGCATGAGAGAGAAATCTTTCTGCTTCCACGCTAGAGATCCTGGACAACTCTGTGGTGCAAAACACTCGTTTCAGACTCAGAGATTCCCGGGCTTCAACAGCCGGGGAGTGTCTTTGAACAACACGAAACGCAACGAAAGAAAGAGAAATAAAACAAAAAACAAAAAGGCACGCCTATGTGCGAATATTATTGCAGGACATGCCAAATGCCCATCTTTGTTTCATCCCCTTTTCTGGAATAATGCCAAAAGAAAAAAGATGGATCGACCCACGAATCTCATTTCTTGCTTAATTTTTTTTCAATAATGACGGAATCAAAGAACATGAGCGCCCCGTGCACCGGTGAAAAGGAAGGCGGGGGGACGGAGGAATCTAATGACCCTACTCAAGGCAGATGCTTGTATCTCCTTTGCTGCTACTGCTGCTGTGCGACTGCTTGTTTTGTTGTGTTTATGTTTTTCGGGATACCCTTTGCTACTTTTGCCCAAACTTGTCTATAGCCAACCCCCATCGCGGCGTTTTGAGCGCTTTTGTGTCGTTTATTTGGTTTTGTTGCTGCTGTCTGCCTGCCAACTGGCCTGGGCAGGGAGCGGATGTAGGTAGTTACCGTTTAGATAGGATAGCCCGAGGAAGACAAAAAATGGTGATGAGGAGGAGGAATGAATTGGAATTGGAATTGGAATGAATCACATTTCCCCCAAAGGTTTTGAAACCTCTCTGCTCAGATGTGTACGTTTGTATCGCCTGCAGTGAATGTAAATGTACCTCGAGTTCATTTCAAGTTTACCTGACTTCTACAGTAGGAGCTGTAGAAGCATATGGTTCTGCCTGTGATGGACGATTAGAGGACCCCGAAACTACTCTGCTGGGGCGCGCCCAGACAGACCCCGGCTAGGGCTACGGGATCATTTGGGAGTGCTAGAAAAAAATCCACATAAAATTAAATTGGACATCACCCGACGACGCTCACGATTATACATTATCCTTGATCTCTGGCAGATCTCAAACATGATTTCCCAACTACAAAAAACGAGGAGGTTTTTGTAGATTTCGTTGATGCGCCAGGTTTTGATCTGAAGCGCGCCCACTCCTCTGAAGCCTTCCCGTTCGAACGCTCCGTGATCATTAATAGTCAACTTGACCTTTGTACATTTGGGCGCAATGATTTTTAGTGCAGGGAGGGCGCCATCGTCTCAGTCTCAGTCTCAGGCCTTGGACTCTGCTTTCTCTCTCTCCGACTTTCCCTTGAATCTCGTACTTAGATCTCCAGTTGGAGCCGAGAGCGGAAAATCCACCGCCATGAGGATCATTGCGAAGAAAAGGTACCAGCCGAAGATGCAGAAGACAAAGATGAAAGCTCCAGCAGCCTGAAAAGATTATGCGTCAGAAGTATTTTTTTTTTCTCCCACTGCGCCTCCCAACGGGAGATATGGTGAGGAGAACTTGGGGGCTGGGCAACACGAGAAATATCCAGGGACTGGACTTGAAGTACTGATGCGCTGGAGACATGATCGACTAACTCACCTTTTGGCATTTTGCGGCGATAGCCGTCTTGCCCTCCGCCGCGGTCCAATATGTGGCCATCAACATGATGAAAGCGAGGTCGATGAAGAGAAAGACCAGGACGAATGTGATGTTGGTCCGTAAAGAGGCCACCAGGAAGAAGAAGGTCACGATTGCCATGCACATCCAGAAGAATGCTGATCAAAATACATGTCTTAGTAGGTGTTGGTCCCGATGGACAAGAGAATTGAGCACATTCTTACCGAAGCTTGAGTAGAACTGTGATTCCCCGCCCGGCGCCTTCGCGTAGTAAGTTTGGACATTGAAATCTGGCTGAAGTGTTGCTCCCATTGCAAGCCAGAAGGCACCTGAGGGATTACGTTCGTCAGAAACGAGCGCTTTCTGGAAGCAGGCAAGCCCAAGTCACTTTCCAAGGGGTTGGCTACTCACCGTAGCAGGCGAAAACGACGAATGGAAAAGTATTGCCGAGAATCCATTCCAAGACGCATCCGAGGATTTGGAGCATTCCACCAAAGAAAAAGAATAGGCCGCTGCAAACAGTAAGCGGAAAAATCAGCCAAAGGACACACACTCGAGTCGCAAAGTCGAGCATGATATTTGGCACTCACATGATGGCTGCTCCGTCACCCCCAGAGCCTCGCCAGCCCATAAGGTTGCATCCCAAGGGCATTGACGCAATCAAAAAGCCCATCAACGGCCTTTCGAAGCAATACCCAGTCAGCAGACATCCTCTTGAAAACAGAATCTTTGATCGCTTCCACCGGATGGACTTACATCGGCGTTGGGTTTCCAAAGGTGCTGCGCAAATGTCCTAGCCTCTGCGTGTAGGGAGAGAGATACATGGATTCGAAAACCTCTCGGGGGATGACCACGCTGGAGGCGGTCTGGTACCGCGTCAGATGCTCATTCTGATGGTCGATCGGCTTGGGCTCTTCTGTTCCTGCGCCATTCACCACGCCGTTACTGCCATGAGCGGAATCGTCCATTTCTTTTCGAGGTTTGTTCCTGAGAAGTCTCATGAAGTTTGGGGATCTTGGTTGCAAAAGGGAAACGGATTGACCAGGAGCCTGCGGTGAAGGATGCCACAATGAGGATACCACAAATATGCATGCTAGACTTCCTATTTATCGCCCTGACTGCTCAGCCCTTCGTCCGAACCTATTTTACCCCATGGGTAGGAAACGGTCTGCTCTCGCATTTGCCCATCCTTGCTTGACGTAATGGGTCTGAACCTGATCGACTTGGTCCACGCGCAAGAGCAAATTCCAGCATTCAACAGTAACTGCCGATACCGCATCTCCTCATGGCGTCGACCATAAGCCCCCTTTGGGTAGCAAATGGGTTCGAAAATCCATCGTCGTCCCGTCGTAGCCGGTAGGTACAGTGCAGTTCGTCGCGTCAACTATGTTGATCACCGATCACTAGTCCCGGTGCAACGACTAGATCAGGGGGCAGGGCCAACTTGACATCCATGGAAATCCATTGAACACACTCGGTTGGGAAAAAACCATGTTCAACGAGACGCCATTCTTCAAGAGCAATTCCTGTGAGAAGCTAAGCCAGGTGGTACGACCCAATCGGGTTTGTGTTTTCCGTTCCGGCTCAGGCGGGAGCAACTTCAAGTCGTAGTACTCGTGCCCTTTGCTCTTTCTGCTTGCATCTTTCATGATTGATTCTGGGTCTGGGACATGCGTAATGTGGTGTTCGTAGTGAATCAAGGTCATATGACTGTGTTTACATACATGGGTCCGTGGAGGTGTCTGCCACTTGAATGTGACTCTCCTTCACCCACTCTCCAAGCTAACGTCCACAGTCCACATGATACAAGATCCGAACTTGTTCAACATTTGCAGTCAACTACTCTTCCATGGACCAACACTATGCGCCGTGCACGATACCTTTGACCCCTCAAGCTCTAGCCTATGATCGTGTAGCTTGTCGAGCATTCCTCTCAGGCGCGCGTGCCTCAGAACCCCTCTTTCTCTGTGGGTTAATTTCTCCCGGAAGAGCCATGGAGGACAGCGAGAATGGCGAATATGGCGGAGGTGCCTCCTGTGGCACTGGTTGTAGCTCAACACTGGACCTCCTTTCAGGCTGTTGTGCGCCAGCATCCGAACGTTTACGAAATAATCCTCCAATGTGCAGATGTTTGCGCCCCTCCGTCATTTTGACTTGATCATGCTGGGTGTGGCGATCATCAAGTCTTGAACCTGCCCCGGACTGACCACCATCCGATACAGTCTCCCCGTGTTCTGAAGTCGATGCGAGGTTCTCGTTGCTGTGGTGCATCGCGATATCATGAGGGCCCATAGGCGATTTTGACGCTGGCATTATTTCTTCTGCCGGTCCGTGTTTCTGAGTTGAAGTCAGTCTTGTTTCACGGATCCCAGCTCAACCGAGTGATACTACCACTGGTTTCCCAACTTCAGGCGCGTGTTTCCTTTTGAGGACCCCTCCAAGCATTTTGTCCTCAAGCTGTGTATGATCTTGTCTTCTGTGATGACCAGTGGACCTGCACTTGGGCTCAGTAGCACAAACTTCAGAAGCAAAGAAATGAAAGTCTTAAATATATATAGATGTTTTTCGTCTTCTCTAAGTCAGGCCATTGAGCGAAGCGACTAACGGCTACCTCAGGGCCTAGGAGCAAGACCGACACAAAATATCTTGTGGCATTGGCCGGATGTCCAGTATCTCCTATATGAAATTGACCGGGAAGGGGCTGTGGGCTAGGAGGTATTATCCGGAAGCCACCTCGCCTCACGTGTCGTTTGACCCAGGTGACAATCTAGCAGTTGTGTGGTGCTCATGAAACTCACCCCTTCAGACTATTAATGGTGCAAATTCTCAAAGATCCAGCCGCTCTATCCGGACAGTCTGAACCACGTTCCGGGCCGGAGATGCTGTCCGATCCAGTGAGAACTGTTGAATCGTGTCATCGCTCATATGCTCAGAGAGCGCTCAGCGAATGCTCAGGAAGAAGCAGGTCAGCGGAGGGCGAGCGGAACTTGAAGGTGAGCAACGCGGCGACCGAGCCAATCAGAGACAGAGGCAGGAGGACAGGTTTTCCGGGGGAAACTCAGGAGACTCGAGTCCTACCTGCCTAGGTATGTTATGTACCTAATCATGTAACCCAATCTCCCATGTTATACTTCTTCCCAGCTCAAAATTTTATTCTCAAAGATTTGTACATGTGACTTTCTATCCAAGCTCAGAGGTTCTCAATAGCATTTCATTTCGTTGTATCACCAAAAGGAAACAGATTCATTTGTATATCCCGTCAACGTGATCATTACTCATTGTGTTGGTGGTGCTTCTTGATACTGCCGAACCGCTTCTTCAACCCACCGCTGAGTCTCTGACCGAGACTCCCACTTCTCCTTACGCCGATCTCGCCGTCTCCCCAGGCTGATCGGTCCACAGTATCTGGCTGCACTCCGCTCGAACTCCGGTTGCGGGTCTTCATTTCGATGCCATCGCCGCCGTTCGTCTTCGTTGCGCCGTCAGAGATCTTGTGTTCCTTGATCGCTTTCTCCAGGGTGTAACTGGGTTCCCCTTTGCCCTTGATGTCCTCTGGGAGATACTGAACACCGGGCCAACGTTTGTACGCGCCACCTTCGGGGCCGCCTTCGATCATCATGTTGTCGCCCTCTTGGTAGTGGTACGTGTTCCCATTGCGATCGGTGTTTCCTGGTGCGTAGGTGGCGACGCCGTCGAGGGGTCTGTGGCCGCGGACCGAGTCTATGATCTTCTCCTTAGGAGTCGCTTTCAGTGCTTCGGCGTTGGAGTCTGCCAACGCTGCGATGGGACTGACGGTGCTGTTGTTACGAGCGAATAACGTGGCGTCATACGGCCCACCGTGATGGTAAGCTCCACCGCCCGAGAGATCCAAGTTGTCGATCGTGTCCGGTTGGATGTGGTGCTTTCGGGTGGCATGACGAGAGCGATCTGCCACATATTTCTCTTTGGCGAGGGTGTCGAGAGGTCTATGAGACGTGTCACCTGGGAAGCGTTCTCCGAGAGACGAACCTCGGCGACGACGGCCAGCTGGGCTTGAGGGGCTGTCGCCTCCGAAGGCCTCTTGTCGGTGGCTCGGAGACCGCGGTGAGTGTGGGCTTAGAGGTGCCATTGAACCTGTTGGTGATCGCCTAACCGGAGCGGTGGGAGAGGTTGCCGAAGGTGGAGGCGACGGGTACGATTGAGGAGGGTACGGCCCTTTGATAGAAGAAGGAGAGTGGACATTGTAGCTGTTGAGTGATGCTGATCGTTTGATCTCAGATACCGTGGTGCTGGACTGTGAGCTCTTGCGGTATGGATTGTTTTTCGACAGACGTCTTCCAACTTGTTCCTTTGGTTGAGGCTTGACGGGCGCAACTACTCCACCACGAAAGCTGTTGCCTGGACCATCTTCTTGGGAAGGTTCAGGTGCGTTCAACGGGTCGAGTAGGTATTTCGTAGCCTGCGAAGGAAAGCGCAATCAGCCTTGTGCCTCACCGTCTCCATGAAAAACAAAATGAAATGTGATCTCATACCCAATCTTTTTCGCCGGTGTCCATGGTCGCAATCGAAAGATTGTGTGTCGCAAATTGAAAAGCGATGCAGATAGGTCTGGGAACAGATAAGAGGAATAGAATAGAGGTGAAGAATTTACCAGTCTGGGTAGCTCAGCTTACTGTTCGTAGGGGATGTGAAGAGTAAAGGTATCACAAGCCGTACCTTTGCCGCATGTCTACCTAATGTATGGTGATTGAGCTTCGAGAAGCTGGTCGAGTGATTGAACGGAGCACGTCGGACCTGCGCCCTCAAACCACGCAGCCTGTCGATGTCATGGTGGGGGAGAAACTTCAATGAGCTTGACCCAAGAGACCTGGAGCCGAACGGTACAAGGGCTCTAGAGGCCCCATAGGCGTCGTCATTGGCCTTGTGCTTCCGCTGGTAGACGCTAAATTCCAAGCCTAGCAAGACCTGTTTAAGCCCTGTGGAGCTCTAGGCGACCTCATCGATGGGTACCTAACGTGCCTAACGAGTGCTTGTCTACTGCCCTGATCACAATTCTCAATAGCTGTCACCACCTAACCATACACGGTTCCAGGCACGGGTGCCACACACATTTTCTTTTGTGCAGGAACAACGCTGTCATCCCTGCAGATGTTGGTTTCTAATCCCAGCTTTCTATTGCATGTCCGGCCTGCCGCTTCACCCAAAATTATCTGCGAACATTACACACATCTGAGACATTGTGCTCGTCACCATTTACAGCACGAATCAATATCCAGTGTGGTCAACCTCCCGGCGCAACCACAGTCACTCCATATTGCTGACGTACACCGCGGACCCTTATCTTAGTGATCGGCAACAGGACCTGGGTTGCTTCCTGTTCCCATCCGTGCAGATCCACAATAGCTGGAGGACCTAATCTCATATTTCAGGGAAGAAGGCACACAGGTCGGCGATGCCATGTGCTCTACTGGAACTTAATCATGGTTCTTGTTGACTACCCGGACTCAAGTTCTGAGAGCGACGAAGCAGAGTCGACCAAGGGCGATCGTCAAGGCAGTAGAAAGCGCAAGGCTGAACAGATCGAAAACTGTGAGCATGCATCGAGCCAGGCAAAACGGCCGCCTCCCTTGCCAGCCTCATTCCACTCGCTTTATGCTACAAACGTCAGAGCATCGACTACAGACGACCCGTCCTTACATGCTGGTCGGACACGTCAAGTACCTCATGTGGTAGGTAATTGGCCAACCCACGTCTATCTTGAGTGGTATCCTTCACAACGCGACCTGGCAATACTTGACCGTGTCATGCAGAATCTAAGACAGACAACACAAACCGCCGAAAAGTCACCCAAATCCCATGTGCACGATTTTTTACGTTCGGAACTCGGAGCGCAGCAGCCGCTGCATATCAGCTTATCCGCTCCACTTGTGCTGAGCACTGAGCAGAAAGAATCATTCCTGGACACCATGAGCACGCGACTGGGCCACGCCCACATCAAGCCTTTCACAACTGAAGCCACCAAGCTCGAATGGGTAGCTAACCATGACAAGACTAGATTCTTCTTGGTGTTGAGGTTGAGCAAGCCGGAAGAGGATGAATTGAACAAATTGTTGTTAATGTGCAATTCCACCGCACGGCTGTTTAATTTGTCCCAACTCTATGCTGATGCAGTTGACTTTGACGCCGACCAAATCCAACTCAAGAGAAAATCCCAGCAGACGATATTCGACCGGACGGACGCCTTTCATATCAGCGTCGCATGGAGCCTCCACGAACCTGAAAATTATGCGCCTCTAAACCTTGTCGACAGCATAGGAGATCAACTACAAAGTCTGAAAGTGAGTTTTTCCGTCCTCAAGCTCAAGGTTGGCAACGTTATCACCGATATGCCTTTTATCAACGGTGGGGAGGATTACTAGGTGACAGAATAGATCCCAGCATTCTTCGGACAATGAGCAACGCTGAGCGCTGCCTGTCGACATCCGCGCAACATGGAATATTCCATAGGGGCTTTTCAGGGAGATTGGTCCAAGGTGCCATCGGTCATCCATGTGTACTCGCTAGTCGTTCGGAGGGTGAAGTTAAACCTAGTCGTATCCTAGTGCCCAAAACCCGTCACTGATACCTGTGCGAGTATGAGGATCGATGCGACAAAAGCCAAGGATTGCATATCAACTTCAGCTGACGCCCTGCGCAATGGGATGAATGTCGAATCGAGCCTCGAGGTGATGAGTTTCAGTCAAAGGCAGCCGATATAGTCACCCACACCGGCCGTAGGATGGATAGCCGAGCTCCCAGTGGAAAGTGTAGTCTTTTGAAAAATGATCGAGGCTGATTGCGATCCGCAGCTTATGCCAGCCCTCAACTCTTCAGTAGTTTGTTCCTCTTTTCTCTTCGCTTCCTTCTTTCAACCAATTTTCTGTGCATTTTCTCTGCCATCTTCTCGTAACGCTCCTTTTCCTCCTTGGCTTTGCGTCGATCTTTTATGGCTTGAATACGTCGGGTTCGCTCTGCTTCTTTTTCTTCTTTCAATTCTTGCTCACGGGCTTTGACGATCTGGGTTGCCTTCTCTGAGGCTTTGCGGTTGGCATAGCTGGTTTGGCCAGAGGTGGGACGGAACGCTTTCTTTGGTAGATGCCAATTCTTGCCTGTACACTTTTAGAATACATTGCTTTGAGCCGGATGTGGACAATGTTCGAACCATTTACTCTCTTCCCAATCTTCTGCTTCAGAGCGGAGGTCGCTTCTTGGGCAACATGCGCGGCGACCGCACCTGGGGCAGCCTCGATCGGGGAAGATTTGGCGATTGACATGGTGCTCTTGAACACACGGGAGCACATCGATTTGAAATGCCACAAAACGAATCCTTGAACTGGGCAGTTGCGGTGGAGTGGAGAGTCAATTGTGAGTGGCGAGCGTTGCAGGCACGAGGCAAAATTTCTGATCTTATCATATCTGTCCGACCACACATCACGTAATGAAGGCAGTCAGACATTCAACTTTTAGAAATTTCGAGCGCCAGAGTCACGATGTTGGGCCGACACCGGCGACTAGATGGTCGGTTTTCGCCAAGTCAGGCTTCTGTCACAGAGCTGCATGAAGCTTTTCCTATCGCGATCACGTCGCCTGCGTGCCTGCGCATCATTCAAATTCCTCTTACCAACTCCACCAATGAAGGTGCAACTGGGCAGATATCGGGAAAAAATCATCGATGCAAAAAGTTTGACAGTAGCACAGAATGCATGCCCCAGCTAGCATGCATTGGCTACAACAACACATATAAAATACCTCAGGAGGAAGAAGCGTGGCTGGACCATTAAAGTGCCTGGAGGGGTCACCGCCCTCAATTACCTCCGTGCCCAACTCACTCCGCTGCTTGCGACACCGCTCTTCTCTCACACACATGTGTAGAGCCCCTCGCGACATCCCCCACATCATGATACCACGATAACATCTGTCACATATCCTCTCCTGTTTAGGATCTCACTGCATGGCAGCTTTCACAGATGAGCTGCCGCCGGTCTCTGGCCTCAACCAGACCACTTCCCAATCCACAGTGACTCACCAATCTCCCGAGCTTGTTACCAGTTCGAGGCAGAGTGTGGAAGCATTGAAAGATATAGCCTATGGCTCGACAGCCGGAATTTTGGGAAAATTTGTCGAATACCCCTTTGACACAATCAAGGTGCGACTACAATCTCAACCTCACGGCACTGGCGCAGGCCAACGATTCAACGGTCCTCTCGATGCCTTCTACGCCGCGTTTCGATCGCCCGAGGGACCCTTGGTGTCTCTATACAGAGGAATCAGTGCTCCTCTCGTTGGAGCTGCTATTGAAACATCCTCGCTGTTCTTCAGCTATCGAATCGCCCAAGATATCCTCGTTGCAGCCACACCTACTCTAAGGGCACGGAGAGAACAAGCGCCCCACGAGAAAATCGAGTTACCATTTTCGTACTTGGTCGGCTGTGGCGCGGCTTCAGGAGCCTTCACGTCCCTCCTCCTCACGCCTATTGAGTTGGTAAAATGTAAGATGCAGGTGCCTTTACCGGCACCCCAGTCGGATATGGCGTCGAAGTTGGGATATGCAACAGTCCGATCACCCGGACCACTGCAGCTTATTGCCACAATATTTCGTTCACAAGGGCTCCTGGGCTTCTGGCACGGCCAGCTGGGGACCTTGATCCGCGAGACAGGTGGTTCGGCCGCTTGGTTTGGCTCGTATGAGGGAGTGAAAATGCAATTCCTCCGCTCGAACGAAACCTCGTCCTCTCAGACCCAGGTGGATGTGAAAGTCTGGCAGCAAATGGTTGCGGGCGCCATCGCCGGCATGTCATACAATTTCATTTTCTACCCTGCCGACACGATCAAGTCGCGTATGCAGACATCCGTTTCTCACACTGGCGTAGAGTCAGTGATGGGAACACGCAACATGACATTCTTGGCCACAGGAAAAGAACTCTGGCGCGAACAAGGAATCAAGGGGTTCTACCGTGGTTGTGGCATTACGGTGTTCCGTGCGGCGCCTAGTTCTGCCATTATCTTCAGCATATATGAGACATTGCGGAAATATTTTGGATGAGTATTAAGTTTGGCGGCATTTTACGTGGTGTTCATGGTTGGTATGCATGGAAGCGGTGCATAGGAGCATGTGGGTTCGGGGCAGCATAGAGGAGACACAAACCGGACTGGCAGAACGATGCCCAGGCAAAAGGGAAAGAATAGAACATGAATCTGGAGGTGTATGACAGCCGAAGTACTAGATTGTACGAAAATCACTTCCTCTGGCGCTATCAAAAGAAATCTGCGTTCGTCCAGAGATAGATACCTAAGTATTTAGGCACCGAGGCACATGCGTGTTAAGCTCAATAACTACTAGGTAATGCACCTGGCGAGCTGTCTGCTTCCAAGTCATGCAGACTACGGTACGGTAGTCTGGCGCTGGTACACAAACACATGTGTTGGGCATTAGAAGCCGAGGGGAACCTTTGCGTTCAGTGGCTCACGGCAGAAAAAAAATCAAGATGTGGCTCAGGCAGCAGCCGGCAAGCCACTAAACGGCGCGACGGCTGACCGTCCCAGTATGCCAGTGCATGCCTGGCGTGGCACGCATGGCTGAATGATCCATGCATGTGCCATCATCTTATCCCGACTCCTGTTGCCATTTCCAGTTTCTTTATCCAAGGCACAAGAGCGATAAGTTCGCCCGCCATCACGCGTCATTGTTGGATATCAGAGTCTTTCACCGGACTCGAGTATCTCACAATTGATTTCCCTCCCTCTTTATTCACCATGGCGCCTATTTGACCTTCTCAAACCACGATTTCAAATCACCCACAACCCACACGTCGCTCATTGTGGAGGTTCGTAAGAAGAAACTCTAGTTGACACCTCGCCCTCACCGGCACCCTCAATACCTACCTGTACCGAGGCGGAAAACCTCCATTCAACCCAGATGTCCTACCAATATCCTATCCCATCAACTCCGAGAGTCATCTCACCTTCTCCCACCCCTTCCGAATCCTCCGAGCGGCAAGACTCCTATTTCGCGCCTGTCACACGATCAGCCGCAAAAGCCCAGCGCCAGAGGTCACCTCAACCAGATCCTATACACGAAGAGAAAGATGGCTCTGGTTCAGATTCAAGCTTGGAAAAACGTGCTAGGGCGCGTTCCAGGAGTCCTGTCGTAATTACCGCCACGACTCAGATGAACGGCGCTGCGTCGGGAAGCAAGAGACGACGTATGAGTGGTCTTACCTCGATAAAACCCGTCACCAAGTCGGAACCTCTTACAAACGGTTCAATTCCTTACCCTCAGTCCAACGGACACCTCTCACCTTATGATCGAGTCAAGAAATCCTGGCGAGAATTCTCCAGATCGCCGTCACCACTGGGCCTGATTCCCCTCCACCGTCATTACCGCAACCTCATTCACAAACACGAAATCCCTCGAAAAGTCCTTCATGTTTCTATCGGCTTCTTTGTTCTCCGGTTTTATGTCACAGGAATTCAGACATGGGCGATAACACCTTGGTTGCTGGGTGCGCTCGCCATCATCGCCCCGACTGATGTCCTGCGGCACCGTTCAGAAAGATTTAATAGATTCTACATACGCTGTCTCGGCGCCCTGATGCGTGAGACTGAAGTGGACGGCTATAACGGGGTCATCTGGTATCTGGTTGGAGTCTATGTCGCCTTGAGATTTTACCCGAAAGACATCGGTGTTGTGTCAATCCTTCTATTGTCTTGGTGTGACACGGCTGCAAGTACATTTGGCCGGCTATATGGGCGCTACACTATTCGACTGCGCAAAGGGAAATCTCTTGCTGGCTCCCTCGCCGCTTTCATTGTTGGGGTCGGCACTGCGCTTTTCTTCTGGGGCTACCTCGCTCCTCGAACCGGGTCCTTTCCAGACGACCCGGTGAATGCCTTGATGTACCACAACAGGTTGACTTTGCCCGCCAAAGCAAAGGAGCTGCTTGGATGGGAACCCGATCAAGGTGTCATCGTGGGATCTGCAGCGCTTGCAGTCATGAGTATATGCACTGGCCTGGTTGCCAGCATTTCCGAGTTCATTGATCTGTGGGGATTTGACGATAATTTGACCATCCCAATCCTGAGCAGTGCGGGTCTCTGGTTGTTCTTAAGATTTTTTGGTTAAAAAGGTCACTCACTGGGCATGGCGGGCGCAGAGGGCAGGAGTATATCCCTTCTCTAGGCGGTTTCTGTCGAGTGCAAAAAAAAACAATTAATTGAATATCACGACACCACAAACTACACATTTCTTTCTAGGCGGTCACGGTGCAGTTCGCGCGTTGCTCATTTCAAACCTTTTCTTATCTTGCTCCTGTTGCTCTTGGTTCTCCACATGCTGGCTTCTTAGGCATATGCCTACATCCAGATGTCGTTAGAAATAGAACAAAAGTTCGGCGGCTGTCGTTGTTATCAGTTAACATATGCTCTACAGGATGCTCTTCATATTCGCTAATATACGGCCAGATCATGTATTTCGGTCTCAAGAACAGTTTCCGCCAGGTATCTCTATCAAACGAGGCTGAAACCCCCGTTCTAAACTGCTACCATTGGCGAGAGGGAGAGATCGTCTATTCCAACCGTACCTAGCATCACCTACCCTGGACAACCAACTTGCTAAAGGGCCGACTTATCCGACATTCATCTCCTTGCCATCCACATCTCCATCATGTAAGGTATCGACGATGCGTGGACGATCTTTGGAGAAGATATGACCCGAGGAATCATCCCCGCAATAGACGCCCTTCGGCCCTGTACATTACGAGGGGCGCCTCATTTACACAGCGACATCCATCTTCACACGTCTTGAATGTTTCCTTAGAAGAAACAGGTCTCCATCTCAACAAACAAGATTAACTTCTTCGACCACTTGCGGAACCCGCTCGAACAACCCACGACATCATGGCATTCAAAGCTCGCCGAGCAATCCCAATCTCCCACGCATCTCCCCTCCAACGCCTCACATCATCCTCTCGACGAACACTGCTCCGCTCATTCCCACGGCCCATCTCAACATCGCAAAGAACTCCCGCCTCACTGACCTCGCGACAAGAACCACACATCCCGTCCCCTCCCCCGCCTCCGAACTTCTCGCCTGAATTCACCTTCGGCGCGTACCAAGCCACGGGCACCACGCCAGTGACACGCATCCGCTATCCCAAATTCCAGTCATTAGAGAGCGAGCGCGCGTTCCGAAAACTCCACCACGCGGCCGCCCTGCGCTGGCTCGGCTACCAGGGCTACAACAATGAAGGCGCCGGCGGGCATGTCACGGTGCGCGATCCTATCCTCCCGGACCATTTCTGGATTAATCCGCATGGCAAGAGTTTTTCGTGGATGAGGCCCGAGGATTTGGTGTTGATGGGTCCGAGTCAGTGCCCCAATGCTGCCTTTTTCTGTATTCCTAGATTCCACGAATGCACGACGATTTATTTTTCTCTTTTTCGTTCTTCCCTTTTCTCGAGATCTTGAAGCTGATGGCAGCGATTTTGGAACATAAAGAGGGTGACATCGTCGACGGACAGGGCGGGAACATGCACAGCGTGAACCCCGCGGGCTGGGTCATCCACTCGGCCGTGCATGAGGCGCGACCCGACGTGATCGCTGCGGTGCATTGCCACAGCGTGCCGAGCAAGGCATTCTCCAGTCTCGGATGCATGTTGGAGCCCATCAACCAAGACGCATGTCGGTAAGTACAGTTTTCAACAAATCCCACAACGCAAGGCTCCAAAATAACCTCATTCTCTCCGTCTGACTCTTAACCCTCCACAGATTCTACCAAGACCACGGCCTTTACACGTCCTTCGGCGGCATCGCGTTCAAAGAATCCGAGGGTGCGCACATCGCCGCGGCGCTGGGGTCGACGAAAGCCGTGATCTTGCAGAACCACGGCCATCTGACCGTGGCCAAGAGCGTCGACGGCGCGGCGTTCCTCTTCGGCGCCATGGACCGGTGCATGCAGGCGCAGCTGATGGCCGACGCGGCGTGCGCCGGCCGTGGCGCCCAGACGGTTAAAGTCAGCCATGATGAGGCCGAGTATACAAGAAATGTGTACAACGATGAGATGGCGTATATCATGTTTCAGTCGGGGTGAGTTCTGCGTTCTTTTTCTTGGCTGGACTCCCTCCTGGTTGTGGTGATGGTGATGGTGGTTGGAGTCTGGAGATGAGGGTCGTGGTGGAACATGTTCTGGTGTTCGTTTGTGTTTTTTGTTTATTTGGCTAACGAAAGGTTCTTTTAGATTCGAGGATGTGGTCAGAGCGTCGAATGGAGAGCTGGCCATGCATGTTCAGGGGGAGATGCCTAGGGAGTGAGACTGGACCTGTCCGGAAGGGAAATCTAGTGACTGCAAAGCAGACACCATAATTGTTAATGCGGAAGGGAACACCTGCTAGATCAGCGCTTTCTATTGATATCTGTACATGAGCGGGGATGCAAAAATATTTTCGACTTTTGATATACCTAGGTATGCCTTGGGCTGTACGTGGAGACATATGTTCTCGAGACATGAACAAGACTTCTTCATTTCAAGGTCACTTGGGCCCGATCGTCTCCAATCCACCCAGATATCCCCTGAGCACCTCTGGAACAACCACACAACCCTGGTCTTCACGCCAGCCATTCTCCAAAATCGCAGCCAGGACCCGCGGCACCGCCAACGCCGTGCCATTGACCGTGTGCGCAAACTTCTTCCTCGATCCGTCCGGCTCTAGCACTCGCGTATCGAGTCTGCGACTCTGGTAGTCCGTGCAGATCGAGGCGGACGTGACTTCGCCCCATCCGCCGTCGCGGCTCTTGCGCGAGGGGAACATGGCTTCGATGTCAATCTTACGGTACGCGCTGGCGCCGAGGTCGGACGAAGGCATTTCCAGCACGCGGCAAGGGAGGCCGAGTGAAGAAAGGATTTCGGTCTGTATCGACACCATCTCGTTGAACACTTGGCTCGAGTATTCCGTGAGTCGGGCCTCGTTATCCTCTGACGCTTCCTCAGTGCCGGGTGCGGGACAATTTGTCCAGGCAAACATTTCGACTTTGGTGAATTCGTGCACTCGGTACAAGCCCTTAGTGTCAACTCCTCGGGCACCAGCTTCAGCACGGTAGCATCGACTTGGGCCGACTAGCTTGATCGGCAGGGTTGTGGAGGGAAGGGCTTTGTTGGCATGTATTCCAGCCAGGGGGATCTCGGCCGTTGCTGCGAGGCTCCTAGTTGGTTTGCCCGCGTCTTTCTCGGCTTGAGCGACCTGCCAGATCTGTTGCTCGTCGTTCTGGTCACGCGGTTGGAAGCCACATGCGGCAGCCATGTGAGAGTAGACGAGGGAAGGTGGTGTCATGACAGACCAGCCTCGTCTCATGGCCACAGACAGGGCGTATTGTACTAGAGCTTGTTCCAGGAGAGCGGCTTCGTTCATCAGGTAGTAAAACCCCCAGCCCGACGTTGTGGAAGCCGACCCAAAGTCGAGTAGTTCCAGCTTCTCACCGATGACTGAATGGTCAGCACCGGAACCGTATTGGGGAGGATCTTCCGGATTATAGTTGATATAGGAACGCAACCGTGGTTCGCCATTGATCGGAGTCTCTGACGATGTCAGGTTCGGCAGAGACAATGCCATAACATGCGTATCTGCTTGAAGAGCTTCATTCTCAGCTTGCAGAGCATCCACCTCTGGCCGTAATGATTTCATGTGCGCAACAATCTCCGACTTGTCTCCTTTTGTAGCATTCACTTGCTTCTGCAGTTCTTTCAGCTTCTGTCGCGATCCCACCATGCTCCTTTCGAGGTCTCGCATGCGCATAGCATTATCCGCGACTTTCTTTGGTATATCCGCATGACTGCGATAGTTTCTGGCAATGGCATTCTTCTCGTAGAGCTCGACGTTGTCTCGAATTCGGGTGACGGGAGGGTATTGTCTGGGCGCAGTGGCTGGCCGCGATTCATGGAACGAGGCTCGAGTTGAACTATATGATCTTCTGCATCGGAGCAGGTAGGTCCTTGCCTCTAAAGCCCTGCTGGACATGAGGCCTCTGGTGTTGGTCAATCCTTGCAAGATCGTAAGTTGTTGCAAGCAAAGGCTTTTAAAGGTGTCGCAGCAGATTTAAATCCCAATATACGGAATCTTGAGGTGTCTTGCTCACAAGACTATTGTGTTGCACAAAGACCGCACAAATGATGCATCCTAGTATTCGATTACTCTATGCCATGGCAAAATACTTTGAAGACCGCGCCAAAGGATTAAACCAGCTCACCAGATGCCGTCGCGACGCGACTTTTACTCCAATTTTTTTCCGGGCACTTGAGGGCTTCTCCGCACAGTCGAGCCGACCTCAGATGTGCCAGCATAATTACCTACTAGTATGTACCATTAGATCATTACTCAAGATTTAGTTGGGTCAACGTGCAGTGCCTGATTATGCGCGCTGACTCACTGGTTCGGCCCAGAAAATTTTTACTATATATTTATTATTCCTCAAAAATTGAGGTAAAATTCGTGCACAAGTTTCTATTCGAATCTTAAGGCGCTGTGGCCTAATGGTAAGGCGTTGCTTTCCGGTATGTATAGGTTTATACGATTATACCTTGGATTTGGCAAAGATTGTGGGTTCGAGTCCCATCGGTGTCGACCTTTTTGGTATGTTTGAGAATTTGAGATGTAGACATACAGAAGCTTTTCTTTTTGCATCCGAAGATGAAGCAATGTGACATGGCGAGTTGCTTGTGACCTGGCCCAATGACATAATTGTCGATACTTTGAACAGCACGCTTTTTGGCCTTGAGTGATTTCAGTCCCTATCAAAATTGGTCTCGACTTTCTCCAGAGTTATTTCCAGCTGATGTATCCCTCCAACCGACCACCGTCGCCGAAAATCATCTTCGATATCAGAGCCACGGGACGGCTTGTCGAGATTTCCTCGAGTGAAGACTAACTTCGAAGCTGGTCTCAGTGGGCAGTTATTTGGATCGTCGATTTCCCTTCTTTCTCTATTTAGATACAGTCGTCAGCCCACCACTGTCTTCGTGGCATCTTTTGAAGCAACTCAAAATCCATGGTGAATCAGGCCGAGATTTGTCAGCTCTTCCACCACAACATCGTGCTACCATGTGCCTCTCTTCCCATTCCTGCCTGCCTGTCCGGCAATATTATGGGGCGTAGCTGAAATACAGCCGAACCCGACTCAACCTCCGAACACTTTGTGATTGAAGCGGTCCATCGTGCATATGTTCCTAGAACACAGTGGAGCAACCATTTGGCGCAGCTGAAAAGAGGCCGAGGCCGAGTCGACTCGGTCCTTATCAAGAGAAGTATTGCTCACTGCGCCGATGATCCTAGACTAAAGCAGGCAGGCAGTAAGGTCGCCGACGTGGCGTAGCTGGAAGCACTTCGAAACGCGAATCGAGCCGATGGTTTCTATGCAAAAGTGGTCGCGTTTTGCGGACGAAGAATTACGTGTTACAACATCCTATGAGGTGATGCAGCCTGCATCGAACAAGACTAACTCGAGTTGGACACAGATGTGATGAGAATCGCACCTCTCGCATCAAACAATGGAGCAAAAGCACACCTTTCAATATGCATGGCTGAAGTCAGATGGAGCAATTAGCCAATACCGTTGTTGGCATGAAAAAATTTATGGATGGCACGTACGATACAGTAATCGAACGAAAACGGGAATCTCATGAGAGCAACGCTGGTGGCGTACCTGGAAATCCGTCGATACACACTTGGAAAAGCCGCACCAGCCCTCCCACAATCCCCTCTCGAGGGCAGATGTCCTAGTGGAGCAACGGGTCAGAAACTCTTATCAAGCACCATAGATATAGATCTCAGTCAACTGTGGTAGGTACCTCCCCAAATGTCGCCAGGCTTTCTTTGCAGAGTTTATCTAAGCTTTTTACCCCAGATTTTCCAAAGCTTGACCCTCGCGAGGAGACCATTTCCCCTGCGGTGGCTCAGGGGCTAGTGGCAGGCGTGACAGCTCTGACAGGGACAAAGGGAAAGGAAACCTGGGAAAGTAGCCTGCAAGCGTCGTTGCAACCCCATGCTGCATCGGGCCTAATCAACGCCACTATCTAGCATTGTCCGAGTTTGGTACTAGGAACCCGTTGCAATCAATTCAAGTTGTTCTCATTCGACGCTCTTTCGACTTCCAATTTCGAAATTTGTCCGGTCCTCCACCAACAAGACACGCATACGAGGATGTAAAGATTCCAAACGAGGTCAGTCTGGACCTTATGGCAGCTGCATGCGGATTTATCTGCCCAGCTGATCTGAAAGAGATGCACGCCTTGATCAAGTTTTCTCATTGCTGGTGCTTTGGGACACCCAGCAGCTGCCGAAATCAGCTGTGCCATTGAGATAAAGTACGTCAAACACGAGTCACAACAGTTGAATTTCTGTTTTTGGCAGTGAACGACAATGACGGGTTGGATCCCACTACCGTTGTTGCTCGCATGGGCTTGCGCAAGTTCTTCGACATTGTCAAGTGTCAATGACGCCTTACCGGGGCAAAGCCATCGACTCCATAACGAGTTGACCAAGAGAAACCACAGGATAGTGCTCATTGGGCTTTTCGTATATGTCTGTCCATGAAGCTGCAGAAGGGAGGGGTCTGCCTTCTCGGTAAAGTACTGTTTGATACCTACCGAAGCTTTTCAATTCCATGAGGATATAAGGACCTCGATCTCCCTTGAAGAAAAATTAAAACCAAGAAACCTTGAGTTCTCTGACTCCCTCACTTCCCCGACCTCAAAAAGTTGAAGCTGTCAGCCCAGGATTACATAGAGCACCATGGCAAATTTCAATATCAAGTTCGTCATATTCGGCAACAAGGACTACAGCAACGACGGCGCTGTTCACAATAACCTCATCCAATATGGCAACAACAAGAAAAACTTCATTGTCGACAAAAGTATTTTTCACGGCGACGATCCTATGCCAAACACGAAGAAGGTCCTGACTGTCGTCTACGAGTCCTCTGGTACCTTGCGCATCCTTTACGGCGTTGAGGGAGCGCATGTCCAATTCCTCGTGTAGAATGGGCACTCAAAGCTACAGTGAGTTATGTTACAGCCAACGCCGTTGTGTTTGCCCCTACGTGCTCACGACTTTTGCTCATGTCCTCAGAAGCCGACACCAGGTTGTCTATGAAACCTACGCCGGGGGGGGGGGGTCCCACAGAAGGTCCATTGAGACTGCATGGCAAGGTGGATGAGTCTCTCTAGCCATTGAAGAAGAAGTGAAGTTCCCTGGAGGGACGGACTTTCGAAGAAAACAAGTACCTAGGCAGTAATCACAAAGCCGTGCTTTTCCATCCAGCTGTTTTATCCCTCATTCCGTACTTTCATAGTGTCTTGATTGAATCCGTAAACTTTGGGGAGTACGCCCCTTGAAATGCCAAACTACATCACACCGGCCCCAAGTCTACTTGCCACCGGGGAAAAAAAATATTATCTAGCTATAGACAAAAACTCTGCGATGACACCCAGTCGATATGGGGGTCATGGTGAGCGAAAACCCCTCAGGGGGATTTTTTCCTGGATCGGCGGAAGGGACTCGGTAGAAGGGTTCGAATCTCGTTGTCGTTTGTGGGCGAAATTAATATTTTCTCGTCGGGCTGGGGCTCGAAGGGGTCCTGGCTGGCTCCATTGCAAATCCAATCAGCTGGCACGCCTTCTGGTGATAATGGGTATCACCAGTTTGATCCAAACCAGTTAGTGAATTGCGGAAGAAATTTGGAAACTCGAAAATCTAAACACAAGAATAAAAGGTGAGGCAGAGATAGACGGGAGGCATGTGACTTTGTCACGAGGGTGGTGAGTGAAGTGAAGCCTTCTGAGGGCTGGTTCAAAGTTCAACATCAACATTTCATCGCGAGGCGCCGCATGAAAGTCGTCGTTGCTGGCCCACGACACCTTCGGTCTGCCACTCTCGGAGTTAGCAAGCGCGTCCCATTGACAACTTCTCTGGATACTGCCTTAAGCAAGCCCACAAGATCACAATTTGCTACCACCTCCTCCTCCATCCTTCTCTGTTTTCTCGAACCACCCAAACTGCGCGGCACTGTTCAAGCCAGGGTCAATGATGACATTCAAAACACAAACTTTTGCCTTCTCCAGAAATGCCTCCCTCGTTGCCGTGGCGAGTTCTGTCTCCGTACGTATCAGCCACCCCCTTCCGCCGACCATGTCTGCCATTTTCTCATACCGCGTCTCATGGAGGAGGGATGTACTTCGAAGCCCTTTCTTCTTTTCGGAGGGATCCAAGACCCCGGTACCATTCGCAACGGTTTGCGCTTGCAATTCTGCCCAGGTGTCCCGATCATGAGCGTCGCCTTTATAAATGCCACTATTGTTCATGATCACGATCACAACGTCCATGGCGTGGCGGGCCATGGTCTCGATTTCGAGCCCCGAAAATCCAAAAGCGGAATCGCCTTCCAAGGCGATGATTTTCTTCTTCTTTCCGCCTTCAATTGAGGGTGGTAAATTATGAGCCGCCCAGGCAGCAATCGCATACCCCATACCCACACCCATGGTCCCCCAAGTCCCAGCATCAAGTCTGTGGCGTGGTACTTCGAGGGGGAACATGGAGCGTGAGATGTCCATTGTATTGGCGCCCTCGGAGATGTACACGATGCCACCATTCTCCGGCGGTGAGAGGTCATCGAGCACTGATCTCATGACGTGATATGCACGTTCGTATGTCAGAGCTTGACCTTCCTTTGTTGGAGTGTGGGATTTCATTCGTGATATTTGCGTGTTCCGAAGTGAAGCTTTGGAGAGGAGTCCAAGGTAATCGTGCTCCTTGATATCAGATCCTCCTCCTGCCACAAAAGACACGCCTGAAAAGGCTGTCCATGACCCTAATTCCCTCCCAGTCTCTTCGACTATATTCCCCACATCTCCCCACAGACTTATACCCGCCTCGCCCCTTGAATTGCTCCTTCCCAATTCTTCAGGGGAAACATCGATTTGGATTAACTTCACATCGGCCCTATATCTCGGTGTTTCGCCAAAATGCAAAATCCAGTTCAACCTCGCGCCGAGAAGAAGAATCACGTCCGCGTGCCGCAAAGCCATATGACGAGCGGACGAGACGTTCAAGGGCGAAGAGTCCGGCACTACTCCTTTACCCATAGGGGTGGGGAGGAAAGGAAGGTTGTGAGTCGCTATGAAAGTGCGAATAGACGCTTCGGAGCGGGAATAAGCTGCGCCTTTTCCTATGATCACAAGGGGTGCCTTCGCAGATTTGAGCAGTTGTGCGGCAGTCCTGATTTGAATTGGGTTAGCGACGGTCGTAGGCGGAGGTGAGATTGCGTGTTGTATTCTCCCCTCCTGTCCCAGATTCGATGCTGCCGCTGTCATCGCCGGCTCCATGATCATCTCAGTCGGCAGATCTACGAATGTCGGTCCTGGTCGTCCATACCATGCAATACGATATGCACTGCGGATCGCAGTAGTAATGGTCAGGGGATCTCTTGCGGTCGGACGGGTCGCGAACTTCGTGTGGGGCGTCAATAAAGCGACGGCGTCAAGTTCTTGGAATCCGCCCTTGGTCACGCTGCTGGACGACGTGGAGCCACCAAGGACGAGGAGGGGGAATGCATTGGTAGAGGCGTTGCCTATCTGTTCAGCTCCATTTTCTCAGCCTCCTCATGTTTGTGATGAAGGGGCCAGTCCTGAAGAACATGGGGCTCTAGAAGTTGGAGTGGTGTATGTTGCAACATCGGTGACTTACCCCAGCCATACCATGAAGTATTCCTGGCCCTCCCGTCAAGATGCAAACGCCTGGCTTCCCTGTGAGATATCCGTACACCGACGCCGCATAGCTGCAAGCTTGCTCATTTCGATATCCAATCACGCGGATACCTAGGTCGATTGCTTCCTCCGCAATCTCGGCCACTGGAATCCCCACCAGCGTGTGAATGACGGTGACGCCCAGGTCATACAGTGCCTGGGCTATAACTTTTGCGCCGTTGGGAGGAGACGACGAAGTGGCCATAATGAAGACCTGGGCAGCATCATGGATGCTCAATTGTAGACGCTCATCTCGAGAAGATATAATCTTACTTAACGACTGCTTACCTTAGGCCATGAGGAGTCGTCAAAAAGCGGAGAATGCATCCATCCCAGCCGTTACCTTGTTGCGGACGAGAATTGCGTGATAGAACCGAGGTCTGCTCGATCAGGAAATGCTGTACACAACCGGACCTATCATACAAGATGGAGTCTCAATATGCATTTGAGGTACGTCTTTCAAGCCTTGCTTTCTACTATGACAGTAGACTGCCAGCCCTAGACTTTCGTCAATGATAGTTGACAGAAAAGGTTGATCCAGGACCACAAGCATTGGGGGTACCCAGACATATAGCCGAGGTCATCACTCAACGTAGATGGAGATGCCCGAGTGATGACATTGCGGCTATGAAAGATGGGCTGATGACATGAGAACCAGACGGGTTGTACTCGAAATCGACCGCGTCAAAAATTAACAAAAGGTCCCTGGGTAGCCACAATCTAGCTCACACCCATCATATCCAAGGCTTGGAAGGTCCGATCTCTATCCCTCGCCATGGCCACCGCCGCCTCATCCCTCTCCGCCGCAGCGGGGGGCAACGAGCGCTTCAACGCCGAAGCCGCCAACTGGGACAAAAATCCATTTGTGCACAAGGCGAGCGAACAGGCCGCAGACGCGATCCTCAAGCGCTTCAAGGCCCTGCGCAGTCCTCCCGTCAGCTCTCAAAAGCTCGACATCTTAGAAATCGGCTGCGGCACGGGTTTGCTGTCATGCCTGCTGGCGCCGCACGCGAACTGCTACGTGGCCGTCGACGCCGCGCAGGGCATGATCGACGTGCTGAAATCAAAGGTAGCAAGCAGGGCCGAGACGACGCCGCAGAACATCGTCCCCGTGGCCGTGTTGTTGGAGGATCCTGAGGACAAGCACCTCCCCGCGGCAGATGGGGAGAAGGACCCCGAGGGCAAGAGGCTCAAATTCGACCTGATCACGTCGCATCTCGTGCTGCACCACATCCCAGACCTGAAAGCCGTGTTGACCACGATGCTCGGCTGCCTCAAAGACGGCGGCTCCGTCGCGCTGACGGACTTCGAGGACGAAGGCCCGCACAGCAAGCGATTCCACCCGAAGTCGCGCATGGGCGGCGTCGAGCGGCACGGCATCAACGCCGCGGCCATGGAGGCGCTGATGCACGAGGTCGGCTTTGTCAATGTCGCGGTCACGACGGCGTGGAGCATGGACAAGACGGTCGAGAAGTTCGAGGGCGAGTTTGGCGACGATCCCAAATCGAGGGGCCCGGACATGGGTCAGATGCAGAGTTTCCCATTTGTGCTCTGCGTGGGCGAGCGGAAGTATTGCCATTCGAGCGATGTTCCGTCGTGAGATGGAGAGGGATGATCCCCCTTTTCTGGCATTCTGAGAGTGGGTTCGACTTTGATCGAATATATTTTCTACAGGACTGCGCTTTAATTGACACAGTAACGATGCTTTATCCCAACGCAAGCTACCTGAATGCAAAACCAGAAGCGCCCGTTGTCGAAGGGTGGACCATGTGTTTCCCTTGCCGTTTCTGCCCCCTCACTCCCCATGACTTGAAACATGTGATAAAACACCATCGCGATAACAGGACTCGCAGGCTTCTGCAGCCTACGTTCAGCAGATTTTGGATTTTCTGTTTCCTCTCCCTAGCCATAGAAACTCCATGAGCGCTTGTGAGGGTGGAGAGGTCTTAGAGTTAGGATAACCTCGTTACGTCGATGCTGTCGAGGATCCTTCAAACTTCAAGAAGGGCGCCTTTCTCTGAGGCAATGCCCTCAGCCTGAGCAGCCTGTAGTGCCAATGCCTCTTTGCGAGCCATTCTCTTCTCAATGCGGTGTTGCTTGACCGAGCCCATGAAGATGCCGAGATTAACCAGCATAGGTATGATCACAATGCGATACTCAAGAGGCTTCACGTGAGCAAGATCCACCTTCTCGAGGATCTGAAGTGCTCCATAGCCCAGGGTATTGGTAATGGCAATGCCAAAAACCATGAAAGCCCGAACAGCCCAGTTCTTGCGAGTGTTCTTGGGAAGCGTCTTGGAGCCGTAGGGGCGGGATTCAACATAGATGAAGGTATGGCCGACCCAGCAGACATATAGGGCGAAAGAGATGCCGATTGCGACAGGGAGGAGGAACATGTCGAGCTTCTTCAAAAAACACATGAAGGTCATGGCGGAAGAGGGCTTGGATGGGTCTTCGGAAGCTCCAAAGCTGGGCAACACCTTAGGCACCCACCACTGTTTGATGTCAGATATGGCGAAAGATTCTGGGGTATTCAAGGACGGAGGGAGGCAACTCACGTTGAAGAAGGGCATCCAAATGACCATGAATACGCAGAGGTAGAGCCAGCTCAAGAAACACGCTACGGAGTAGACAAGCTGCCCAGCCATTCATTAGCACCAGCCATATTGTCATGCTTTACAGACCACTCACGCCATAATCGTTTTCTCCGGCTGCTGGGTATCCATGTTTTCCTGCATATGCCAGCTCCATAGGCCCGTGTCGGAGGGTTTCAAGCAAGGCCAGAACCAAGAGAATGTAGCGGACCTGCTTCCTCATCTGACGCAGGTTGTACTTGCGGATCTCTTTCCATGATTCAACATCGGGGTCGGAAGGGGTGCAACAGGTATTTGTATCGGCCACGCGAGCATTTCTCGCGCAGCGTGCTCGGGGAGACCACAGGCAAGGCATGGTGATGCTTAGTTTACGGCGGTGGGAGTCGAGTTGCATAGAAGGAGTGCGAGAATGCAACGTGAGACTTTTATGAGAATGAAGTGATGGAGAACGAAGGTATACGTTTGAGAAGAAAGGATCGGGGAAGAGGAAGAGATGGAAGAGCTGGTATCAAATGTTTGGCGGTTGCCAGTGAGGTGTGAGGCTAGTGAGGCAGTGAATTGGCGGTTGCCTTCAAGCCTGAAATGATCGGACCAAGTCACGCAGTCCGCAGCGAGGTTCGGACCATGGCTGGTCACGCCTGTTGATTGGATGGACTGGCGAAACTCCCCTGACGTCGTTCATCTGCAAGCCCCGCGCCCGAGAAAGGATTAGCGTTCCATACCCAGAGCACTAATCATCTAGTATGAGGCTCGGCGCAGAATCGATCAGCCTTGGCAGTATCAGACTTCCACTGGCAGTGCCCGCTCTGCCTCTTCACTTCAACCTTGGTGCCTGGTCAGGCTTTCACAGGACTCGTACGCACTTGCACATCTCTATTACCTTAATTATATCTGCTATTCTAAGACAATCGGTATACCATACATCACTGGAGCAGCCCCGTTGAGATACTTCAACAAACAGGCATCTCTAGCATTTGCCACAGCCTGATCCAAAGACACCGGTCGAGACTTCTCCCGGTACCCGGGCTGATTTGCACCTTTTCTCGTTTTACTTTTGGTCGACTTCTTCCCACCCTGTGCCGTGGAATTGTCACGCCCATGGAGCAATCCCCAGTCTTCCATCAGCTCCAAGGCATATCGGTCGATATCTCGATCTGTGACATCCCAAAGAGTCCCAACCACAGCACGACTGCCCCCACTAAGGTAGCTCAAAGGCATGCCGTGTGGTTCATATACACCATACTCGGTCAATCTGGCACTGCTGCAGCCCATCAAAAGGGTCACTGCGCACTTTTCCATCTTTCGGATAGAGCGAGGTCGAATGTATTGGCCGCCCCCACCATGACCAAAATATAGCATCAAGTCGTGTTCTTTCAAAGCTGCTTCCATTTCATCTCCTTGTGGTCGCCGATTAACAATATCTTTGTACCCAGGCAGTTGCTCCTTGAGTAGCTGTTCAAATGTTTCTTGTGTCGATTTCAAGTCAGATGAGGGATTCAGTATATAAGCGCCACTAGCTTTCGAGATCGGATAGCTTTCAGCACTCTTCGATCGCCCGCGTATACTTCTCAACTGCTCCCAAATTGAGTCCAATGAGGGCATTCTCGATACAGCTCGACCTCTGAGGCACGGCAGCGACTCCCAAGGAAACATCTGCAACTCTTTGTCCAAAACAAGAATCGTGTGATCCTTCTTTGGCTCTGAAGCAGAATTTCCATCGTGATAGGCGTGCAATGCATCCAATAGCTCAACCACCATGGCGTCAAAGTCGATTTCGTCGTATGCGTTACGCTCGCCATTGAATTGAAGGACATCAACCACAAAGTATAGGAGATCTGTCACCGCATCCTCGAGTTCCGCTCCCCTTGGATCTCCAAGCCCGATAAAAAGCTCGAGCACATGGTCGTGAAGCTGGACAAGGGAATCTCTAGATTTCGCCGACTTCTGTCTCGAAGGAAGATGTCTATTCAACGAGGTCGAGAGAGACTCTCGGAATTTGGACAGCTTGCTTTCCTTTGGGCAGAAGCCAGAAAGAAGTCCACGAAACCCGCCAAACCAGAGATTTTCAACATTATCAAGAAGTGTCGCAACTTGCTCATCTAAATCTTGACGCTCTGCATACCAAGCTGCTCTGACCGCCTTGTTGACCGAAGCCCCCCGTGAATCGTGAGCACTCGAATTTGCTCTTAGTATAAGTTCTTTCATCTCTTCTTTGGCACTTTTCAGATCCAGCTGGTCGATGTCTTCATCTGATGGACCTGACCTTGCCAAAGGAATCCGGACAACGAATGGAGATGTGTCGTGCTTTAGCCGCGCCACGAACAGTTCGGTCATGTTTTCATTCAAACCCAAATATACGATAGACCATGAAGGAGGAAGGATGCTCAAATCACAATGCTCCACGAAATTTGTGTTTGGAATCATATGACTGTCGCAGATAACGTCTGCGGTCGGCCATTCTTGTGCGTTGGTTCTTTGAGATGCACGAACCTCGCCCAGAGTGATAAATCCTTCCCGCTGCTGCGCCAACCTTAGAGGACTCGTAATATCCAAGACTAAATCCAAAGAGGATGGAGTCAACGGATCGGCCAGAACACTGGAGAGCAAGGTAATCTGCGTCGAAAGCCTATGAGACGCATGGATAATATCAGAAGGGAGACGACCAGGTGAGAAGTCGTGGATTCGTTGGAGGATGTTGTATGCTTGAAGTAAGAACGCATTTCCATCTCTCGTACTTTTCTCTGATCGCTTCGTGACTTTTCCAAGAACCCCTTGCATAGTATGCCCCTGCACGAATGATACTCTTCCACTCTTTCTTGAAGACCGATATCTCACTGGTAGAGCTACAGCGGTTTCTGCGAGCACATTGTGAATGGCATCCTCAGAGAAAGAACGAAATGCGGATTCAACCAGGGAATTCGCAAGTGTCATCAATTGGCGCACATCTTCAGAATGAGCAGACTTTGAGATGGCATTTCCTTCGATCATCGAGTCTGATCGTTCCGGTGTTTCGAGTCTGGCTTGTAAAGCTGCAATACGCGATGCGACTTCTCTTGTCTCGAGAGTCAGTGTTGTTGGCCTTGCAAGACTTGCTGACGGGGTGGTAGGGGCTTTCGCATCTTTCTTTCGCTTGATAGTAGGTCGTTTGGCCGGAGTAGTTGTCTTGGGTTTAATCGGTTTGCTTTTCGTGGTCGCAACGGTAGAGGTCTTCTCAGCCTGTGAATGGACTGCGACCTCGTACCTTTTTGCTTCATTCAAACACCGCGACGCAGCGGTGAGGTCCCCGAGCATCAAATAGGCCTCTCCTTGGTTGGCAAACATAATAGCTTGTTGCGTGTTTATAGCGCAAGGTTTCGCGCTTTCATGCAACTGTTGAAGCACTATCCTTCCTTTGTCTGCTTGCCCTGCGCGAGCGTACAGGACACTTAACTCACTCAAAACGACAGTGTTAGAAGCCCAGTGTCCTGCCTTTCTAGAAACTTTGAGTGCTTGCTCGTAAAAGGCGACAGCATCTTGATATATTCCACAATGTGCATTTAGAAATGCCATATGGTTGAACGCGGTATAGCATAATGAGATGGAGGATGTATAGGAGACCAATCGAGTAGCCACTTGCGGCAGGACCTCTCGGCGGAGATCGAGCCTCGCCAATTCGTTCGACAAATTGCTCAACTCGGCTTCAGTTGCTTCTCGCCCGTGCGCCATGAAGCCAGTGAAACTCTTCTCAATCGAAGACCACAGGGAAGCGGCGATCTTGGCTGACTGTCTCGCAAGTACTATGGCTTCCAGAAGAAGCCCACGTTGGAAGGCAAGCTGTGACGCCAGATAAGCCGCTTTACCGAGTAGATTCTGTTCTGCGAGCCGCGACTTGATCGAAGAGGACGCAGCCGATCCTGACTCAGTTTCCCAAATCTTTTTCGCTCGAGAGAGCCAGAGAGAGCAGTCATCAAGACTTATCAATTGGAAGTGATATTCGGCATATGCGAGTGCCATCTCAACTTTGGTTAAGTGATCCACGCTGGGGTTTGCCAATACTGCAGTGGCCGTTGCAAGAGCATTCTCGGCCGACTGAATTTCCTGAAGGCGCATGTAGACATAGTGCTTTCGGATGAGAATTTTGGGCTGAGAAAGTCCTGGAACTTGGAGTGTGAGATTTGATAAGTGCTCCAATGTCTCCAATGCAGTCAGAGCAATTCTGTTCTCTTCGACTGTGATCGCAAAATCCACCGCGAAAAGGAGAGGAGCTATGTAGGTTGTCGCATCCTCGCACAAGTCCCGTACCTGTTCCAGACTGTTGCAGCTCCGGACGAGCTCTGAGAGTTGTTCAACAGCTCGTGTGAGCCTTTGTTTAGTGGTGTCGCCGGTGTAACAAGCATATTGAAGATAGAGGATAGACCGAAGCTCCGGCTCAAATCGTCGCAAGAAGACTGTGTCCTTCGCGCTGATTTCCTCATTCAGGAGCTGCTGAATAGTTGCGCTGTCTATCGCCAAGTCTGAAGGTGGTATCCTCTTCTGGAGTCCAATGCGTATCAAATGATTGGTGAACCTTGATAGATACAATACATGCTCTGGCTGCTGCATCAGCTCAGATACTAGTCTCAGCATTGAGACACAGAGGTCTTTGTGGTGAGAATATATGTCGGACGCAAGTATAGTGAGCACTTGCTTCTCGATCAGAACAGCACGATGCGTAGCAGGTAATGATGCGTCGTCGTAAAAGAGTTTTTCAGGACCTTGCGGCGAATTGAGCAAGCTTGTCTTGATAAACGTGGTGAGTATCTTTCCGAAAGCTTTACGAGTTGAGTCCTGCTCGGACCAGGCATCGTGAAAAGACCCAGATAAAAGTGACTCCACAACATCGGCGAGGATGCCTTGTCGGATATTCGAATCAATCGCATTCCGCATAGCCTTTATAGCAGGTAGGAAGCTATGTAGTTCCAGATAGCAGTACGCCAGCCTCTCAAACTTGAGCGAAGCGTATGCCGTCTTCTGATCCGTAAGCGACATTTCCAAGAGACCCTGGAGTGATAGCTCCAGAAGAGCCGCCTGTTCTCCAAGAGGCTGGCCTTGTTTTATAGCCGCCAGATATCGTGACCAAGCTGCTTGAGATAACCGGATTTGAACCTGATCATGCTGAGCTCCGCAGGAGCTCTCACTAAGAGAAGGCTTGTACTCATTGCGAAGCCCTTGTAGCGCCAACGAGCAATCTTTGAGTGACTCCAGCGAGACTTGCATCATCTCCGATGATTCCGAGGCGATGTATTGCTCCATTGCTAAGATAGATTCGATGGATTTTACAAGGGTAACCGTGAAAGCAGCCTGGCTCTGAGTGGGCACAGATTCAAGCGTCGCTGACGGCGCCGCGGCCATGTGTCGTTTGAGAAATCTGAAAGTAATATATGTAAGGGAAATCAGGCTCATTTGGAGTTCCTTTGCCCTTTCGTCTCGCTTCTGTAAGTTCTGATTCGTCTTGAGATCTGAAAGAAGTTCTGATACTGCCTTGCGTAATTGAGCCAGGTGCAACAGCGACCGATCTAGGTCTGCGCGTGGAAGTACCGCCGCCTCTGTTAGTATACCTTCCATGGCCCTGATCGAAGTTACAGCAGCATTTCTGTCCTGGGGGAAAGCCTTGAGCCGCGCAGTCGTAATCTGACAGAATTGAATCAAACTTGAATCCCTACATTTAGCTGAGCTTTCTTCCAAAATTGATGCAAGTTCTGCGAATGTCTCCCGATCCTTCAGACTCCTCAACAGAGTATGAGTGAGTTCCAGCGGGATTTCATGGTTGTGGTGAGTCAGATTGAGGAGTTTTAGAATCATAGCAAGCGAGTCCACAACTCGCCGACAGGCGATGCTCGTAACATCTGATTCGGAAAACAATTGCTTGACGGAACTGTGAAATAGATTCCATACATCTCTTTCTGGTTCGGGTGTGTGACCCAGCCTGGCCCAAGAGTTGAATTTGATACAAAGAGCCGATTGAAACAAGTTGAACGAATCTATGGGCAATGGCTTCTCGGTCTTTGACTTGACGCCCTGCGCGTATAGTTTCGACATAGCTAGTGAGATGGTTCGAAGCTGTAACCCAGACTGCTGCGACTTCGGTCGCCCTTTCTGGTGCCCTTGTACAATCGTCCAAGCCGGGCTTCCGGCAGTATCAGGCGACAAGGATTGGATGAGGCCTTCATCAACGCACTTGGGGCCCAACAGTAACATAAGGCGAATTGCCTGACTTTGCATGGATGTTGTAAATCCAAATAAAGTATCATCATCTGTTGAATCTGGCCGCGCCAGTAATAGAGCTGCAATCGTGCGCTCTGAAGTAAAGTTTTGCTTAGCATAACCCTTCCAATAAATTTGATGGACGTCAAAGAGTTGGCGGACAGCTTCGCTGGCAAGTCTGAGAGATATCGTCCTGTCTAAGAGAATCAAGGCGGCGTTCTCAAGACTCGTACTTGTTGTGGTGCGACTCGTGGCCGCTTCATTTCCGTGTTGGCGAAGATATTCCAACGCCGAATGACAGCATTCCGCTACCAAACTCCATTCCACTCGTTCACCACTTCGATCAATTTGATTCGACTTGACGCCAGGCTTTTTGCCTTCTCTGTTCGGAGATCGTTCCTGTAGGGCTGGGTCCGGCCGTGGAAGCCGTAAAGGTGTAGTGCTTCCTTCGGCCGATTCTGCATTACTTTTGAGAGCTTTGACAGCATCGCCGAGGGATTTGAGAGTCAGATTGAACGTCTCGGTAGCAAGCCGGACTCTGTCGTTCTGTGAGAATTCGGGTGCCTGACTACCATTGCTATCATGAATGTTGAAAGCTTCGCCGGGCTTTGCACGCTTTTTGAGGGCAGCCTTTACAGGTGGTCGACTGATAAGAGAAGCCTTTGATTGCACCGCCTTCTTGGTTTGGGGCTGTCGCTGCTTTGTCGTGCAAGGTTCATGATTACCTAGACCAAGAACTGCACGTAGATATCGGAGGGTTTGTGTGGTTGGCGATTTGGATTTGAGCTCTGTTCGGATCTTGTCAACTGAACCAGCATCCAGGCTGACTGACATTGTGGGAATTTAAGGTATGGTCTACTATTATAACAAGATGTAGGATTTCATGTCGTCGCTGCGACCTTGAGAAGATCGCGTCGTCGCCAAACTTGGACGAGAAATAAACATCGGGGTTTCTTCGGGGAAACTACTACCGAACCAAAGGCTTGGCGGCTTAAAATCTGCTCAGAGGTCACGTGGGTAGCATCCCCGACCATGCCCGCTTTTAAACCGTCACCTCACGACTCGCCCCTTCACGGTTGTATACCACTGACACTCCTATTCCGCGATATATGCCCCAGGTATCAAGGTGAATGTCACGAAATCATATCTCTCAAGCAGCCAACTTCATCCCCTTGTAATTACTCCTCGCCTCCCTCTCACACCTCGCCCGAAAATCGGGCCCGCTACCACCATACCGCGCCACAATCCTCTTCTGCCGTCCCTCAACATTACTGTTCACCCCTGTCATCCACGAGTCCACGTCATTCGACAATAACCCCCTGGCAATCTCCTTGACGTGGTCCGTCCATGCCTCCACACTCTCCCCCCGGGGCTCGACATACTCGATCCCATTGTCCCGCGCATATCGGAGAAAGTCCGCAATCCACTCAACGCTGTGCTGAATACTGAGCGGAATGTTACCCAGCGCGCAGTGCGGGCCCATGACCATCAACATGTTGGGGAACCCTTCGACGTTGAGACCAAGGTACGTCTTTGGGCCGTCACTCCATGCTTCCTTCAGTCGGCGTCCGGATTTGCCGCGGATGTCGATCCTGTCAAATGCGCCCATGACGGGATCAAAGCCCGTGGCGTAGATGATCACGTCGAATTCGCGCTCTTTATTGTCGCTGGTCAAGATCCCTCGAGGTGTGATTCTCTCAATTGGAGTCTGGGTTAAGTCCACAAGCTCGACGTTGCCCTGGTTGTAGACTTCGTAGTACTTCGTCTCAAGAGGGACGCGGCGAGTGCCAAATCCGTGATCTTTGGGGATCAACCTCTGCGCGACGTCTTGATCCTTGACTCTTTCGCGGATCTTCTTGGCCACAAATTCGCTCAATAGAGCGTTGGCGGCTCGATCGACGAGGACATCCTTGTAGTTGCCCATCCAAATCCCGAAGCCCGGCGAGTCATAGAGTCCTTGCCAGAATTCTTCGCGTTCTTCCGGGGTGACTTCGAGGGCAGCTTTCGGGCTTGCGCGATGTATGAATCCGGCGAAAGATCCTCGACAGTGTTCAAATAGCTCGGGATATCCGTTCTTGATTCTGGCCATCTCCTCTGGGGTGAGTTTGCGGTTGTGCAGTGGAGCGCACCAGTTCGGCCTTCGCTGGAAGACTGACAGGCGGCTAGCTGTTTTGGAGACTTCTTGAATCGTCTGAACACCGGTAGCGCCAGTCCCAATGACTGCTACCCGCTTGCCGTGATAGTCGATACCAGCCTTGGGCCATCGTGCCGTGTGGCATGATTGACCCTGAAAGTCATCCAGTCCCTGGTATCTTGGAAACGTGAATGCTGAGAGGGGTCCGATGCATGTCAAAAAGAACCGAGACCGGAATACTTCGCTAGCGTCTGTGGTGATAGCCCACGTGTTATTGTGCTCATCGAAATGCGCGGAGATCGCTCTAGTAGAGAACTGAATATGAGGGCGGATCTGAAACTTGTCAGCCATGAAATTGACATATCGTTCTGTTTCTGGCTGGGGCGCAAAATGCTCGGTCCAATTCCAGTCGTTGAGCAACTCCGACGAGAAGCTGAAGCCATAGGTGTAACTTTCACTGTCGAATCTGCATCCAGGATAACGATTCCAGTACCAGGTGCCACCAACGCCTGTTCCAGCTTCGAGGCATTTCACGCGCAATCCCAGTTGGAGCACTTTGATCAGTGCGTAGCATCCTGACAAGCCTGCGCCAACAATAATCACGTCGTACTCAGGTCGGCATGTCCCATTCACCTCAACCCGTACCTCTGTTGCCGATCCATCAACCATTTTGGCCATATAGGAAGCTGCGTCTCACACCAACCGTGCAGCATCTTCTACTTTGTATTTGATGAGGACGACGATGAGAGGGGTGAGACCGGCCGAGGTTTGGGCGAAATTATCCCCAAGCAGTCGTACTGATGAGCCGACCGTGCGGAGCAGTCAAATGGGAATTCCATTCTGTGGAGAACGATGTCAACGGAGCACACATCAGCATCGACGTATTGGATGATGCCACGAGGTTTACCATAGGCGCAGTTGAATCTAACTTTTATACGATATCATACGACAGCAACCATCTAAAGATGACCGTCTTCCAGTGCCGACAGCCAGGATCTAAGCTCCCTGTTTACCTTGGTCTGATCTTCTCGCCAAAACCAGTGCCCAGCATGTGGCAACGTAACCACTTGGACAGACTGGTCGGACCACTTATAGAATCCATTCAACATCTTCCCCGAGAAGTTCGGCTCTTGCATTCCCCAAATGATGATCGAGGGCATCTTATAATGCATTTCCGAAGTGTCTACATCCTGACCGTATGGAGGGCTTGGAAAGTTCTTCCGGAAGAAATAGAACATTCCACCTTCTGGAGACCGTTGGAGGTATCAAGCAAGCAGCTTTCGAACATAGTCGTGATTCTCAAAACATCCCTTTGACAGGAATGCTTACGAACACGCAGACAACGTCCACGGCGTCCAAACCCATGGATCTCCATGGATCTTCGAGAAGAATGTGCTGGCGTTACAAATCTTAAGACGACAGAAGACGAAAAAATTGATCGCGGCAACTTGAGGTCATGAGTGTGAAGACCAATACTGTCGGAATGTCGATATCTAAGAGAAGCATGCAATGAAGTGTCCTTGACTTGTTCACTCAATCAAATTCCAATAAAGTCAACTTGAAACCAACTTTTATCTCATTGCCCCGTCTTTCAAGAACTAACTCGTCCAACTCAAGCAAAAACGATGTCTCAGACAGTTTTAGTCACCGGCGCCTCCGGATTTATCGCTGCGCATATTCTGGATGAGCTTCTAGAGCAGGGCAACAATGTTCGTGGGACGGTGCTGCTTTGAGGGCGGCCTGAGGTAGCGCGATCGCCACGGACCCTGTTCGCCATATCATCTCCCCTACTTGGGAGACTAGATCTTGTTCTCTGACCCCTTGGCAGAAATATCTTTCATGATCAGGGCAGCGGCGACATGTGGGCACAGTCTAGAGCCCCCATTTGGCTTTCAGCATCACTGCCACTCGTCCCATTGGGCCGTTGCCGGGGAAAGAATTGATCTTATCCATGAGAAGATCTCGGTGATGCTGGCGGGAAAGACATATTCCCAGGTAGAAAAACGGCCAGCAGAAGTAGTCGGCAAAGAAAGGCTTTGATATCTCAATGCCCACGATGAGGACGAGAGCCTCGTAGATCATATCGTGCAAGGATGGCGCCGTCACATCGGGCAATTGCGTCGTTCGCTCCAGTGCTGTTATCATGTGCCTGAGAATGATTTTAGCAGCCAGGACATACATTCTTGGTCCTAGTCCACGTGCATGATTATGAGCAAGATTGCTCGGAGACCGTGACGCTACCGAAAGGGTGTTGTCCTGCATCGATCCTATATCGTACAATGGGCACTTGTCGAAGATGTCATCGGTCCACTGCTCAAGGTCTTGCTCCAGCTCCAGACATTGTTGCGTGTCAAATCCATAATGTGCTTCAAAGCGTAGATGCAGCAGTGCTACTTGCCGTACCTGCGCAAACAAAGCGGGCGGAGCTCCTAGGATGCGAAATTGCAGAAAGCCGTCTCCTTTGGTGTCTGGCAGATGTCGTTGGAGGATCCGGACCACCATTTGAAAGGTGTTGTTTATGGGCGAGGATGGGTATGACGGGCTGTGGAAAGGAATGCAGGTTGCGGCGTGGAAGACAAAGGCTTCGAGAATGAGGAGAGACGTCGAGTACTCCTCGCCAGTCATGCCAATCGGTGCCCAGACTTCGATGCGGTGGCAGAGTGACTTGACCAGCGCCGCGGCCCCTGCCAGATGCAGGAGCACCTCGTTCGAGCAGTGCATTCGAGACTTCTATCGAGGCGGTCACTCAGGTGAGCCTGAAGTTGGCGATGGTACCAGAAAAATATAAGGGGGACTCACTTCATACATGCAGAGAAGGAGGATGGTCCGCAGAACATGGATCTCTGCTCGCTGCGACACCGAAGCTCCGGACAGATGGGTCCGCAGGCCCCTCAACGCTTTGAAGTAGTACATTTCAGCCAAATTGCGATGAAAGTCATCGTCTATCAGAATCTCCGACCCAGAACATGCTAGAAGAGCATCCATGAAGTAAGGGAAACGGAAGGCTTCTCCAAGACTTCGGGATGTGAATACCTCGATGAAACGATGGTCATACGTGGGCATAATCAGTTGGGGAACAAACACAGCCCTCATGAATTCGAAGAAAGGGCTCTTGTAAAACTCTCTCCCCGCGACAAATCCCATCAAGGAAGGGGAGGGAGCTGTGGTAAGGCGGTCGTTACGCCTCTCACCGATGTAAGTCGTCCAAGAACGAGAGAGCAGCGACGGACCTTGCTCAGATGTCGCTTCGTCACTAATATCACTGGGCTCCACGGATGTCCTCAACTCGCCGTACTTGGTGTTGGGCACAGGTCTTGATAGAGATCGAGGTGCTTCATTATCGTGCTCGTCGCTAAGGCTTGGGTCGATTCCTTTGGTCGAAGCCCCGAAGCTTTTGCTCGCTGGCCATACGCATTCAATCTGTAGTCTGCGGCAGTTGTGACAGTGAATTGGGTTCTCGTCACATTTCTTCTTCCTCACTCGACCTGCGTTTGACAGGTCGATTAGCTGGCAGGCCTTCGAACCATTGCTCCAAGGCGACGATGACCAAGAAAGGAGACTAACAAGGTAGACATCCCGTCTTAGTGCGAACATGGGCCGGTCTCCTTCGCGGACGTCTATAAGTTTTGACCTGCGTCGCTAACTCCTGCATTGTTTCTTGGTCGTGGCGATAAGTTGGCCAGATGCTTGCTTGGCTTATCAAGGCATGGATGGGTCTACAACGTGCTCGTTGGCCGACGGCCTTCGACCCGCGACAGAAGAGGCGAGGCGTTCTCTCGTGCCTGGCGAGTGGTCCAAAGAGACGTAGCGCGCTCGAGCCGATCGAAGGCGTCGAGAAATGATCGATTTGAACTTGAGGGCAAGAAACACGAAGGCCAGAAGAAAAAGAAATGCAGGTCGTTGCTTTGGTGGCATTCTGGCCAATAGCGACACTTTGCGCGGTATCTATAGTGCGCTTATCGCGATGCTCCACATTGTCCGTAGCGTACGAACTGCTCCGTACCAGCTGCCCAGGTCAATGCTTCGTGGAAATATCAAGACTTGTCATTGTCGGGAGCGCCTCGTATCAATATGACGCCAAAGAGCGGGAATGGATGGGGTGAACCTAGGACAGCTCATGTATTTAAGAAGAGCTCAACCGGCCATGTGCCAGACCTGGGCAAATATCTACCCTGCTGCCGCCATTGACACAAAATACATTCTCTCACTTCGTCTGAGATGGCAGCAGAGCTATCGCACCCGCCGGGCACTGTTCTCCTCGAAGGTATGTCATCCAGGTCCTCGGGGTCGACAATAGAGGTTGCTCAAACTGTGTTCTGCAGATCTACACCAATGCGGGCGAGTGGTCTTGCAACCCCAGCCTTCCAGCGACCCAAATGATCCCCTTGTACGTTGTCCTCAAAATCTCACCTGAATCCGTTATCCTAATTACGTTTGCTCGCTCAGAATTGGACGGCATGGAGGAAATATATCAACTTTGCGCTTGTATCATTGTATATTCTATTGGTTTACGCAGTGTACGTGGCTCCTTCGACTGTCCGAATCTGCTGGCTTCTAACATTTTCCGCGCGCAGAATTGATGTGGTGACAGTAACCTGGTCCCAGATGAACCTCGAGTTGGGATTCAGCTACGATATTCTCAACGACAGCTACGCAGCAGGGTTTGGTGCCCTTTGCCTCGGGAGTGTCCTGCTGCTGCCTTTTGCCTTGAAATATGGGCGACGCCCTGTTTACGTGTTCAGCCTAGCGATTCAAATGGGTGTCTGTATCTGGTCTGCGAGGCTACAAACTGTCGCCGACCTCATGCTGGTCAATATCCTATGTTGTCTTGTGGGAGCCCTGGCCGAGGTCATGTTACAAATGACCGTGGCCGACGTCTTCGTAAGTTTCAGCTGTCTTTGGGTTTACCATGCTTCTCACTTTTGGACACATACACGGTGACTGTGGAAAATATGCGCGCTCCCCTTCAGTTCAACAGGATCTCCACACCATTCTGGTCAGCCCAAAGACGGAAGCTAACGATACCCCTCTAGTTTGTTCACCAGCGAGGCAGACTGAATAGCTTCTATGTCGTAACGTTTGTGGTTGGTGCGTCCTTGTCTCCAACGGCCGCCGGCTATATAACAACGTCCCAAGGCTGGCGTTGGGTCTGGTGGTGGCTCGTCATTCTACTCGGTACTACTCTTGTCATCATGGTTTTTTTCTACGAAGAGACCAAATACGAAGGCGAGTATCTTTCCGGCATTCCAATATTAGATGCATCTGCTGGAGAAACCATTGACACTGAGATTTCCGGAGTTCTTGGTTCAAAAAGCGTTGATGAACAATCCACAAAGCGCGGCATTGCTGTGGACGTCGGACTTCAAAGCCGCGCAGACGTCCAAGACCCTATAAGGAGTGTCGCTATCGACCCAGCCATCCCGTTAAAGTCGTACTACAGCAAGCTGGCCCTATTTTCTCCGGCTAAGTCCTCTCTGGGCTCGTTTGTCAAGCACATGTATCAGCCTTTTGTGCTTCTCTTCACCTTCCCAGCCGTATTCTACATGTCACTCCTCAACGCAGCACTGGTCTCGGCTGGAATCATCCCCATTAGTGTCTACTCGACATACATGACCTTCCCGCCCTACAATTTCAATCCTAATCAGATTGGCCTCCTCGGGATTCCTTCGGTGGTGGGTTCGCTGCTTGGCGCCGTCGTCTCTGGTCCGCTAAGTGACTGGATGATTCTGCGTCTTGCTAAGAGACAGAACGGCGTCTACGAGCCCGAGATGCGACTGTGGCTCATCTTGGCTTTTCACCCTTTCTGGGCTGCTGGGAATCTGATGTTTGGGATTGGCCTGGACAGAGGCATGTCTTGGCCTTTCGTGTGCGTGGGACTTGGATTGGCCTCGTTCGGATCAGCACCGGCCATCAGTTTGTCCCTGACCTATCTCACCGACACTTACACGGAGGTATGTTTTCCGAGGAGCTCTTTTTCAACGTTTGTGATATTGACACCAAATATCTGCACAGCTCATCTGCGATTGCCTGGTCGCCGTGACCTTTACAAAGAATTTGCTCCCGATGGTTCTTGTTTTCGTCCTTACGCCGTGGATAAACAATATGGGGCTAGCCAACGTCTTCATCCTTATCACAGCGGTATTTACGGCCATTGTGCTTGGTAATATCGTCTTTTTATTCTGTGGCAAGCGCTTCCGTGCGCAGACAGCCGAAAATTATTGGCGATTCTCCCAGAATTCTCTAGGCACATTTATGAGAAGGGAGTAAAAATGGCTAGAGAGAGGTATGATATGTCTGCCAGGTCTGAAAAGGTCCGAACGTTGGCACGCTTGGGCAGAACATGGTCTATGTACAAGCAGAGTAGAGAGATGAAAGCTGTTCAATGAAAATAACAACAACATCGTACCAGCCTCCAATCCCTGGTGTTACGCGTCCTGGTCAAAAGAAATTATGCCTCATATCTCATAACAGTGAGACTTCCTAATTAGACTCCATCTCATGATTCGAACCTATAGCGTCACATTGCGCCGCAACACATTTGCCACCAAACTAGCAAAAGTATCCCTGTACGAACCCACCCGGGAACATTGATATAAAACCCAAGAGTTCTCGCATCGAATATTGATTACTGAGGTCTGGGTAACCACTGCAATAATTCACAATGTCACCCATCCTCCTGCGCAACGCTCGTATATTCACGAGTTCCGAAGAAACAGACAGTCCATTTTTGGGGTCGATGATTCTAGAAGACGACAAGATCCAGTATGTGGGATCGGATCAAAGCACAGAAGTTGCTCAAGCGCGGGCCAGGGGAGCCGCCGAAATCGACGTGGAAAACGGTCTTATAACCCCTGGGTTCATTGACGGCCACGTACATACTCTACACTTTGGTTTCTCCCTGGACAAACCCAACTTGGTCAAGTGTAAGGCCTTGGAAGACATTCGAGCCCAGATTAAGGAATGGGCAACTTCCCATCCGACCAGTCCCCGCATCATTTGCAAGGGTTGGATGCAGTCCTCTACTAAAGGCGAGGCCTTGGCCAGCATGCTCGACGACCTTGACAAGCGGCCAATCTACATACAAGCCCTAGATATGCATTCAGTTTGGTGCAACACCGCTGCCTTGAACGAAATTGGAGTGGCATCGATGGCAGACCCTGACGGTGGGACCATTCATCGTGACGAGAACGGGCGTCCTTCGGGTCTTTTATCTGAGAGTGCCTTCCACGAAGTTGTGATTCCTTTTTTGATTGCCACGCTCTCGATGGAAGACAAGCACGAGCTCATACTCGGTGCTTTTAAAAAGTTCTCAGAGGCAGGATACACTGGTATCATCGACATGGGTATGGATGACATATTGTGGATGGCCCTGGACACCCTGCGGCAACAAGGACAGCCGTTCCCATTACACGTGGCGGCGTACTGGCTTATTCCGTACAGCGACAATGAGGAGGAAATTCAAAACCATCTGGCCAAAGCGGTCGCAATGCACCAGAAATTCCACCCCGCGACGTCTCCGTCGTTTTGTGTGACGGGCATCAAGCTGATCGCGGACGGGGTCGTTGACGGTTGCACGGCTGCATTGAGTCAACCGTACGGAGCCAGAGCCGATCCCATCGAACCCATCTGGGAGGGCGAGAAGTTGGCAAGAGTTGTCGCCCAAGCCGATGCCGCGGGCCTTCAATGCGCAATCCACGCCATTGGTGACAAAGCCATCACCCAAGCCATTGATGCCTTTGCCCGTCTCGATCAGCCTTGGAGCCGCCGTCACCGTATCGAGCATCTCGAGCTCGCCTCGGCCGAGGATGCGAAGCGGCTGGGCGAATTGGGCATCATCGCTTCAGTCCAACCCGTGCATTCCGACCCAGTCTATTTCAGGGCATGGCCCTCTCTCATTGGCAGTCACAGGTGTCAGCGAGCGTTTGCGTACCGCGAGTTCGTGGATGCTGGGGCGTCGGTCGTCTTTGGCACCGATGCACCCACCGCCACGCACTTGTCTCTGCCCAACTTGTACGTCGCCACCACAAGACGGTCGATCGTTGAACCAGAATGCTTGGAGACGACCAACCTTCATTTCGCGTTATCGCTGTCTCAGGCAGTGAAAGCGGCGACCAAGGGTGCCGCGTATACACGTTATGCAGACACCTGGACCGGTACTCTGGCGGCTGGGATGAGTGCCGACTTTGTGATAAGCGACACGACTTGGGATCCTACGCACTTGCTGCAAGCACGGGTCCGCCAAACCTGGTATCAAGGGCGAAAGATATATGATGTTCATGCCAAAAGCCCCACTTGTGATGTCCCATGAATCTAGTAGGGTCCGTGTGCTGGTGACTTGCGCATCTTTGAGGGCGTCGCCGGCGATGAAATGCGATGCCGGCCGAGCTTCCGGGAAGGAAATATGACTTTTAGGCGTTTATAATTGTAACTCGGTAACTGGGTGTGTTCCTGTGCTGGGAAAATAGAACGAAAGGTCAAGTATTTGTACTTGGAATCAAATCTCGCATCCGGCGCAAATTCAGCCTTCACCAAGCGGTGTTGTCGAAATATCAACCTATATTGTCTATGGGTCGCCTAGAAGTATGGAGAAGAATGAGCATCTAGAATGATGTCGGCAGTGGGCCGAAGCTGAATGAATAGATTGGGGAGCCACCAGTCTAGACTTAAGAATGCTCTGTGGCATGTCGAGCCGATCTTATTTGCATGGAACCAATCTAAGCCTGATCTGGCGCATGCGCAGTGAATAGGTCATGTGACTGAACATCCCCCAGACGAGCACTTGGCACTACAAGCAATGGTCGAACTGCTCCGAGCTCTCGGCACGCTCACGCATACGGTGCCGCTTTTAAGACCAGCTGCTCGCGACTCACCCTCTTCTCACTCTTCTTCTCACTCTTCTTCTCACTCTTCTTCTCACTCTTCTTCTCACTCTTCTTCTCACTCTTCTTCTCACTCTTCTTCTCACGCTCTTAGGTACCCTCGCAGCGACGGTCTGATTTCTACTGTAGTCCCCCTGGTACGCCCTGTCCCAAGATGAGTTCCATAATTGGCGACAACCATTAGATCCCTACGAAGGGGTCTTGACTTTTAGACCTAAGGTCTGCTGCTTCCCTCCTCTCTCGTCGACTCGCCGACCCTGGGTATAAAATGGCGTCCCGCTCGCCTCTAAGCGTCCAGGCTATAATTTTCTCTTTCGAATTCTGCTGCCACTAGTGGCTATCCCTTCTCGCTCCGTCTACTGTTGCTTCACGACCGACGAAGGCCGAACTGCTCGTGCTTTTACGCCGACCACCATGGGCAGGCAGAACGCCACGTCGGCCGATCCTGCCAATAAGGGCAGTGGTAAGCCGCACGAGCAATAGCCAAAGTACTTCAGACATTATATAATTGGCGCCCTAACTGATGTAATGGCGGGAATAGGTAGATCTTAAATACATATCGAGCTTCTGAAGGTAGACATAATCTCATAATGAGAGTGACATATATTTTACCCTCGTTATCTTGGCTAACTTAGACCAGGCAAGAGCAGATTTCTATGGCCAAGGGGAGTGAAAACTGCTCGGGCACACCCTGCTTCAGGACGGGGTTACGCCGTCCTCGAGGATTAGGGGACTCGTCCATGTTCGTTGACGTATTATTTGGGACAGATTTCACTAGGGCAAGGGTTTAGGTCCGGCTGCAGCTTTTTGGTCTCTGTTGACAATGTGCTGCTTTTTCCTGCCGTGCGTCTCACTCCCACCAAAGGCGCTACGGTCAGACCCTATGTTCTAGCTCGGTTTTGATACGCCACGACATGGGTTTGGCCTGGAGAATTTCTCTCATTCAGCCAGACTGCGATGCACACTCCACAGTTTGCACAGAAGTGGCGGACATCCTTGGTACCATTGGTGAGATAGGGAACCGGAGCGAGGACCACTGTGGCAGCGAAAAGGAGTCCGGCTGATCGTCTATTGGGACTGAGGTCAGATATCCTCTCAAATTACAGCAGGAGTAGATTATCAGGGACCAAATTTGCCGCTTAAATAACAAACTTACCGGGTCCGTCGACCGGCGACATGCTCGACTCTGGTTACACCTTGAAACCCACAGTACGGGCATTGAATAGGGCCAGCCACGTCGCGCAGTTGATCCAATGGGATGCACACTCGGTGATTGTATGGCGTTTGTCCCGGAGCCTGCATGACAACGCGAGGCGGGCCGGCGTCATAGGTCGGTGGCTGATCTAGATATTTTGCAACACTATTAGCCACGAAATTTTTGTCCTCTATTGGAACAAGGTACTAACCAACTTGCTTAGGGACGAAACCCCGTATATCCTGGCTTCCCGGTGGGGTTACGTTGGCAGGTTCCTTGTCCATGGACAGCAGACTGGATGGGGACAAACAGAGAAATCGTTTCTCTCGACGCTCTCTCCGAAGACTTAATTCAACGAGGGAAAGTTTACCACGGCGAGGGTGCCTTGAGAGTCCTTATATGTCATCGGTATCCTCCAGCTTTGAGGAGAAGATGGGAGCTTCTGGCACCGCCACAACGGATTGCTCCTGTCGGTGCACAGACACCGCGACGGCGTAGTGGGCACAAACCCTGTGTTGCTCAGCCTTGCATGTAATAGGCACCAAACATGACCATAAGGCTTCTGATTTGCCAGGTCGTCTAGAAGATGCCTGGTTAGGAATAGCGGCCGGAAACTTCTCACTTACAGACCCCGCTCAGATGCCGCAATCCGCGGAATTCGCGAATCGAACCGAATCAGGGAAGAGGTCGATCGTGTCGGTTCAAACTGGTGGAAGCAATCTGATCGGGAGAATTGGCGTGCTCTAACTCCAATCCATTCCGTCCCGTTGAGTTCACAGGGGCGGAATCTTCAATCGAGACCTTGGACTCTCTATTTCACCGACTTGAAAAGGAGCCAAGACACTTTCAGTGACAATAGAAGTATTTACGGGTCGAACACTGCCCCGTCTTGTGCTCTTCGAGAAATTAATCGATATTGTCCTGCCTCAATTGCCAGCGCCGACATTCTCCTACCTATAGAGACTAGCGGGGTGTCATAGCATTGCACGCAACGAATGTCAGGTCACACTGCGTAAGACAATTACAGCACAGATCCCTCGGCATGGGGCCTCAACGGACTACCCAAAACACAGCTACTACCTCGACGCCGATCGGTCGGACACAGATATAGCGATGAGGAGATTTTTTCGAAGCTCTATACCTCCCTTTTAGCCATGGTAACCCTCAATCCAGGGACATTGACACTAGAAACACGGCTCCCCGGGCCCACTTTGAAGATAAACTCGTCCAGAGGCTGTCCGCCGTACGTGAATTGGTCCACATTGTCCCATGCCTCAGTAGCTTGACCAAAGAGGCGAGGGATGCCCTCGGAGTAGGTAATGCTCAAGCCTGACTCAGGGCTGCCTTCGGTCAGGAAGACTGCGCGATACCTCAGCTCTTTGCCACCCGGGTCGATAATGGCGGGATAAAGTCGCACAGACTTGAGACTCCCACTCCCAGAGGAGCGAGAGTATTCGTTGGCGACCTGCAGAAAATCAACGCCGTTGCTGACCCAGTTGCGAATCTCGAGACCTGGCCCTTTCGAAGGTAGTGTCAACTCTAACGTGCTGCCAACTGTCGTCGCGTTGGTGATGGCGGCAGTGCTGTACCACCCCAGCAGCTCTCGAGTCTGCGCTTGGCGATTAGAGATGGTACGGAGAGTGTGGGCCGTGACGGTGTCAGCCAGACGGAGAGGCAGCTGGCCGGCCGTCTCGGACGCGGCGACCAGTTCTGAAATGACGATGCCAAAATCTGGGACCAAGATTAACCATGAGTTGTAGGCGCCAGTGCTTCCGGATTTGCAGTACAGGTCAACAACACGGCCCGAAACCTCGGAACGGTATATTTCCCACGGGGCGCCGACCGAGAGGAATAGTGACGAGGTATGTGTCCACGGTTTCAACCAGCGCCTCGTATCCCCTGATGAGAGCTGCCTGTTGCTCAGGATCGCAAGACCAAGGGAGCACAGGTCCCTGGCGGTCGAGTAGAGACCCCCAGAGCTGCCAGCGGTCAGAAAAAAATTGCCAGGTTGCTCCGGCCGCGACATTCTACTTACGGTGTCTCATCTCCCAGGTCCTGGTACCAGCCGGAGCTCGTCGTGTCTCCAGGGACGGCGCCATGGACGTCATGCGGTGGTTGACGTACAAAGGTCATTTTCAGACCCAACGGATCTAGTACCAACTGTTGAATGGCAGTGGCATAGCTCGTGTTTGTGATCGTCTCCACGACATACCCGAGCAGTCGAAAGGCATTGTTCGAATACGCCGGTGTGTGAAACGTCTCAAAGACGGCGTCTCGCTGCTTCAGTGTAGTTATGAAGTCTGTCATGTCCCAGTCAGATGAGTTTGTTCACAGGCCAAGAACTAGCAAAGGGTATTGGAGTGTTCGTCTAACCTGAGCGAGAACAAGTCAGTACATGGCTGTCATTGGCACATCCAGGGAGGTCGGATGGCGGGATGTGGGGGAGGCCGCTGGGCTTATTGGGGAGCGCCGCCAGGTCACCCAAATTGTCTAGAAAAAAAAAGAGGGGGCGTCAGTACGCCAAAAGAGACCAGATAATGCGGCAAGGTGACAACCTTACAGTCTCTAGCAATGCCCGCCAAGTGTGATGCGAGTGCCCCAATTGTGACTTCTGACCAATTTGCTGGAAGCTCTCGAGTGTCGCTCGGGGTTTCAGATGTGGCGAGTTCCGGGAGCAAGTCACCAATCCACCGAGCGAAGATGCTGTGGCTCTGGGAGACCAATATTGTATAGACAGTGAACAGTTTGGATATGCTGCCCACGCGGAAAACAGTGTTGGCGTCGACAGTCTGCTTTGGATCCGTCGAGTAAGAATATGTAAAAAGGGGTTCGTTGGAATGGATCGACACTACACGTGCTGCAACCAGCAACGACCCGTTTGTCGAATTCTGGCACAGTGCAGAGAGTTCGTCGGTAATTTCGTGGTGATCCAGAGGTGCGTAGATTGTGGGATCGAGTCGTGCATCGAAAATCGATCCCAAGAAAGTGTCGAAACCCTGGCTGCCGGCACTGATCCCAACTTGGGCGAATCCTAGCCACGTTGCCAAGTTGACGAGTCGCATCCTCAGGCTCGTTGCGAACTCAGATGTGTGAGAGGTCCAACTAATGAATACTTAGGTGCTCTTGGGCTTAATGCCCACAGGTGGGAAAATACGAATCAAAACTCCTGATTCTGAAGACTCGATAGAATTCTAGAGATGCCTCTCAAGCCTCGTCCCACGAGAAGAGAACGTCTCAAATACATATTGCGAAAGTGGATGCGATGCCGTCGAGAAGATGTGAAGGCCCACTGCTTCTACTTGATTCGCCATGCCGTCAAACTGTCACGGATTAGGATAGGGTTCCTTAAAAATCTGGCCAGGCACCGGCGTTAAAGAGTGGGTTGTCTCCCAATCTGGGAACACGTCAATCCCAAGTCGCTCAATAGCTGGTGTTTCCGTTGATCCTGTTTCGTCGAGGACGGTTAGAGGGGTTTGCGTTTGGTGAGCGAAGCCTTTCACATGGTATTGCAGCTCAACGGAGCCATTAATTGTACCGCATCCAAAGTTGACCTCTCTAGGAGAGTTCCGCTTTCCCCGGCCGAGGTGTGGAGGGCGCAATGTCCAAGGTTGGGGCTGTATGCAATCATGGTCCAACTTGGCGGTCTGTAAACGGTGGATGGCTTGTCTAATGGCGCTTGTCTACTAGCTACGATAGGCATCACCAGAAGACTTGAAAGAAGTGGTGTTCCCACGGCCCCGTTCCACCACTGGGCAGCAGCGTACAGCGCACCTCAGAAGAACGCCGCCGAGGATCGAGGTTAGTGCTGGTCGAATGAACTCGTTTCGCCTCGGGGATACGGTGCTGCTCAAGGAAGGCTTGGTCGAGGTCACGTTCTTCCAACTCTTTGACGACGGCGGCGATTTTGGTCATGGCGGGACCATTCCACACGCCCTCAGTCCATGGGATTGCCGACAATAACTCCATCGCTTCGTCCCGGACCCAGAAATTCCGACATCGCGTGGCGGTAAAGAATAGAGGCTGGACAACTCCCAGCCCTAAGGAAAATAGGGCAGAAGTCGCATGTGACCGACGGTGGTTTAGGAGCGACCGAGACAAGAAGATTATGAGGCGAAATGAATCGTCGTGATCGTCGTAGCAGAGCTCATTAGGACAAAGTGCCGTCGCCAAATATACCTTAGCGGTCTGGTGATGAATGCGGAGAAGGTTTGAGTATGCTTGGGTGTACATGTTTGGAAAGCTGTCTAGGTGGTTCACAAACTTGTCATAGATCAGCTCCCACCGCCGCAAATGGGCCGCTAGATTCCGGCTTTGATTCGTAATATGCGGTGGTCGATCGTCCGGGTTCCAGTAGCGATGGGAATTGTCGAGAGTGCCCCTTAAGAACGACCACAGCCGACTTAGACATGTATAAAGGTGGCGTTGAGCAGTTTCCAGGGAGTCAAAACGGACCACATCTCCGTCGTAGTCATCGTCGCCATCGTCGTCAGCAGCGGCGGTGGTGTTGGTGGGAAGAAGCGGCGTGAGTCGTGGCACCCAGCCTTCGATAAATGTCGACCCTTGGACGTCAAGACGCGCAAATGCGTGGAAGATGTCGCCGTCGACTATTGACCTTACACGTCAGATGAACGCGGTCGGTATATTGAGGATATAAACGAAGAGGGGGAGGGGAAGCACTGAGCTCTCACCGGCCAAGGACGAGCAGACACGCAGACCATTCTCCAAATGGAGTCGTGCCTCATTGTAGGCGCCCTGGGAGAGTTCGTAACAGATGCTCAGCAGGGCGCACACCAAGGCAACCTCGGCGGCGTGTCGGTCGGGCGGCTGCAGCAACAGCTTCCGCAGATCTCGGATAGAGAGACCGTAGGACTTGAGGGCAAAGGTCGTAGCACCATCACCATCGCTGCCAGCTGGCCACCGCGACGAGACTTTGAGCTGATGGGTCGTGAGCGCGGCCGCGGCGTGGCGCACGCACGACTCCTGGTGAAGTGCCTGCAGGATCAGGTGCTCGAGGCGTCGCGAAGGGTCGTCAAAAAGCGCGCCAATGACGTGAGAACGAAAGGCATCGAGACAAAAGAGCCCCAGACCCCTCGGCTTCTCCTCGTGAGGTAGGGTCGACAACGCCATCCCGATAACGGTCGCCGGAGGTTTCCACGTGAGCGAGAGAGCCTCGCGCGGTTGTACACCGACGTAGCCATCACAGGTACGTCCCTTCACCGTGCACTGTCGGCAGGCCGGTTTCGTTTCGTCACACTTGACGTGTCGAATCCTTGACATGTATCAGCCCTCCCTGCGACGTGGCCACCGAGAGAAGGGGCTGGCTCGGTACTGGCTTACCTACAGGTCAAACACCCAAGACGGGAACGAGACGAGCTTTTCCTGACCTGTCCCATGAGGCTTGGAAAAAAAAGCCGCGGGGGATCAGGTGTCGAAGGGATGCGTGACAAAGGGTACGACGAGATTGAAAAACGCCCACTCAAGGGTGCATGGTGCGATGGTGATGTGGTGAAAACCCACAGAAAAGTTCAGGCGGAAGCGAAAAAGGCGAAGGCCCCACTCGTGCATGACGGCTGGCTCCTCCGACTACAACACAGAGGAGGTAGAAATGTCTTATATCCACTCTGCTTCACATAAAAGCAGTGGTTCAGATGGCTTACCGCACACGACTATAGTAGAGAGTGCCTGGGAATTGTCTACAACCCGCCCAGGCTCCGAATCAGCTCCCAGAAACTTTTCCACCTATTCCTAGCCATTCTCCATCGTATTCCCAGGCGCTGATCGTCTCATTACCGCGAGCGATTAAGGGGCCCGGGCACGACCAAGACTATGCACAGGCGCCGAGAAGTTGGAGGGAAACCCTAGAAGAAAATAAGTCCTCCTGGCCGCTACGACTTAGGGCGCCTCTTCGGCCAGGACCTTCACAGTCACAGGAGCGGTCGTTCTATGGGACAGAAGTCGTAGGAGAGGATAGAGGGGACAGGTGTCCTGTCGCCGTGCATATCCTATGCCTTTTACGAAGCCTGGGCGGTGCGTCCTGGAGGTCCCCATGTCCTAGGACGAGGAGCCACGGACAGGCTCGAGCCTGGAACGGCGTACCCAGCGCCCATGCCGGTTCAGGACCTCCCTGTTTCCAGGACCTAGGTACAGTAGGAATTCACCGCGGTGATGTCTTTTGGGAACCTACAACCTGTCCCCAGCCGGACTCCTTTTAGTCTTTCATATGCCTAGAAGGCCCGAATTTTAATGTTTCCAGCAACATCTTCAGGCCCCTTCTTTCCTGGCGATGATGCCTTGAGTACTGCAATCAGACCAATCAGAGGAAATCTCGTCACATCTGGCAATGAGGGGCCCGTGCTTACGGAGTAGTTTCGACTGAATTGGATTCTCTGGAAGAGGATGGGCCGCGCGTTTGTCTGGCACGATTCAACGCAGAAGATGGAGATGTGACCTTATCACACGTCACATTCGCCAAGATGCATAGTGGCCCAACAATCCTCTCGCTGTGAGACAGTATTCACATATCACCTTGGGTCAAGGGCTTCAAGCCAGTCTCAAAGCGCACGTGACAGAGCGATTATATCTCGCCATCAACTCATTCCGACCGTAAATTTCTATCACATCCAGCGTGAACCAGCGTTTGCGAGTTGTGGGGGTCCTCGGCAGTTGTGCCCCTTGAGTGCTTAGCGGCGGATTCCGGCGCCGCCCCTGTTTACGCCTGGGAAGGCCCTGGCAGCTGATGGTCGCTAGGCGTTCTCGGGCCAGCTAATGTACTCGTACCTCGGTAGCGTGAATCTGAGCTGGAGACATGGCCTCAACGCCGAAAATCGATCATGGACTCATTCGTCTGTCTATACAAGATCCATTGGGCATTCTTGGTTCGTCATGGTCGGCAAGCCCCTACATACACAATTCGTGTGTTCACTACTGTACATACGTATTTCATGAAACAGCTGTCAGCACACCGGTGGAATGACTGAAAGATGTCGACCACCAACTCGATTGTCAGCTGCTCCGTGTGCCACAAAACGTACAGTCGTCAGGATCTCTTGCAGAGACATCTCAAGGCCCGTATGTGCATCGCTACGTTATCTACACAGCCGCCTTTGCATGCCTGTAGCTGATGATATCATAAACTAGACGCTTCCACGTTTTCTCACCAGTGTACAAAATGCGGGAAACACTTCAACCGAAGGTAAGCATAATCATATTTCCCCTAATTGTACGGACTGTTCTCACTTTAAATTCGCTATAGCGATGTATTGAAACGACACTCTGCATCCTGCTGCTCAACATCCTCCAAGAGGCCCAAACTCCAAAGAAGTCGCGCTTGCCGTCGTTGTGCGACCCATAAAAGACGGTGCGACTATGCACAGCCCTGCAGAAACTGTGTCAAGACTAATGCTTCTTGTATCTACCGCATTGATCCTCATGAATTAGTGCCGAACTCTTCAGGGAGTACAGCAAGCCTTGTGCAGTGTGATGGCATATTTGATTCTTTGCGAGTCAAGACTTGTCCATTACTTACTCTGCTCGGGGTAGATGCAGATCCCGCACGGTCATTCCCCTTTCTCATTGAATTCACAAAAGATCTATCACTACCGCATTCTTTTGAAAGTGGCACAGTGGTAGCATGGCCCCCTTCTATGACTCATGAACCCTACTCGTGGAGCTCGGTCGATGTCAATCTACATGAATGGCCTTTCCATCCGCTTGGAGACCTACCGATCGTTGGTCAATACGCAGAGGCATTAACGTCCTTCAATGCTCCCTACTTGGCGCTAAATACGCCCTTCATCGAAGGGAGTTATGTGACTCTACCTTTTGAGACAACAATCTACATGAATGGGGGCGAAAATTGGAAAGACGATCCGATGTCGATGAAATCGTTTGATATCATCCAGGCAATTGGACTCTCAATTCAAAGCCTCAAACATACCAATGTCGACCTCTGTGATATCAATTCATCCATGCACACATCATTAAACAATTTCTTCTCACCTCTGCAGCTCCATAAGTTTTTGGACCTATACTGGAAGAGATGGTACCCCAACTGGCCCACCATCCATAAACCCCTTTTCGACCCACTGCAGACTCCGTCCTTGCTTCTGGCAGCAATGGCTATTATCGGAGCATGTCACTCTCCAGATCTTCAAGATCTTGAAGCCTCGAATTTCTGGGCGGAGGTGACAGAAGAGATTGTCTTCAACGAATTGCAGATGATCAAAGACGAGATTTATAATAGTGATCGTAGGCACGTGGTCAAGCTGCTTCAGGCAGTCTGCCTTATTGTTTTTTACCAAAATTGGAACGGTTCTAAGGCGAGCAAGACGAGGATCCGTCGACAACGCTTTGGCACTCTGGTCAGTGTATGTAGCTGGTTCCAAAATATTCCTTCACCAAATGAAATCTCACTCACAAGTTCACTAGGCGTGCCGAGATGCTGGCATCTTTCGAGCTGCTCACAAAGACTATCGTTGCACATCTCTAGCTACCTTCGACTGGCAAACCTTTATCGAGACAGAAGAGACGATCCGGTAAGCCTCAGAGAACGAGTCTGTTCCATTGCTAATTTCCCCAGGACGTCGATCTTTGCATTCCTGATTGATAGCGCTTACGTTCTGTTTAACAACTTTCCACCACGAATGGTGTTGGCAGAATTGAAGATGGACTTAGCACTTCCTGAACAATGCTTTCAAGCCGCCACCGCGGACGAGTGCTTTCTAGGTATTCAATGGTGGCTATGCAAGACTCAGAGAAATCAATCACACAAGTACTCCTCGCTCTTTGACTTCATAGGAACGTTTTGCCGAGATGAGCTCGACTTATTAACCATTGATATGTGCGCCCACGAGGCCTACATGAACTATTTTGCTGTCACATGTGGTGAATGCTCCTTTCTTCCTTCCCCATCTACCCAATTTTGGCTTCTCACCATACTGACTCAATGCGACAAAGCTCTACATGTCATCTTGTTCAATATAGGAAATTTAATCTTCGACAATATGGAGGAAAGGCTTGTGCCTATCAAGAGGGGCCTTGAGAATTGGCGAAGAGTTTGGAACCGACGTCTAAGCATTGAGCGGTCGAACGCAGACGCAATTACTTCATTTGACATCTCCATTGAACCGGGCTCGGAGGCTCATGATCATCAACAGGAAGTAGATGTCCTCATGGTTCGGGAGGCACACTCCATCCATAAGGACGATTGGCGTAGGCCTGGGTTCTGGCGGCACGCTTCCGAAAATTGGCTGCTCTGTCACAGGATTGTGGAACGGCTCGAATCAGTCCAGAAGAGACTCGAGCCTGCCGAACATCTCTCGGGCCAGGAAGAGCTCAGATCGGGAATCGATTTGCGCCGATACGACGAAAGTGACATGGAGGATCTGCACAAATTCCTGCTCATTTGTGACGGAGGATAAAAGATGCTAGAGTCTGCAGCTGGGTCATTCATGTGCAGCACACAACTTACACGAGAAACCTCACTGGTCATCTTGATATTGGCCATGACTCCTTCGTGTCTTTACATGATTGTATCATGTGATTATCAGCAACTTCCACAACTGCAGTGGGGCGAAATTCTCTGGTCTCAGAAGAGGTATCATGTACGGAAAAGGGTTTGAAGTCAGTTCATCTCAGCAAATGACGGTTGCCAATGCCTTGTCCGGTAGATCGCACATTTCTCATCATTTACGCGTATTACATATGGGCTGTATCCATCCGCGTGATCCATCATCCCCAGGCTCTGTCAGAACGTGGAACCCTCATTTCTGGAGAATTTCAGGTACCTTCAAACTTTTATGTGGCGTCCCTCCCACATACCCCACCTCCACATACCCGCTACTTAAAGCAGTCGTGGAGGCGGATTAACATTGCTCGAATAGCTCACCAATAGGCACGGAGTTGTTTGTGCATCAGCAGTCATCCCCCCGACCAGAATGTGCATATCAAAGGTGCTCTTCGGTAAATGCGTCCATCATTTGCTGCCGCACTTGAAGGCGACGGTTTCTTGTCTCAATGGTGAGGTCTAGTCGACTCGCCAAGCGATCTGTGGTCGCCCAATCCTATAAAATGGTACTGTGTCCAACTGTTCAACGGTAGCTCCCATACGGCTCTTCTCTTCTCACTATCACTATCGACCTCGAGGATATATAAAAAATGGGTGACATTCTAGCCCCTGCAGGCAATGGTGACGCAACAGCTACCAACGGAAAATTTGGTAACGACGGACTCTACGGCCTGACCACGAAATGGCCTACCGCCAACGACCTAGCAGGATCCTCCCTGCCGTGCCGCCTCGAAGGAGAAATCAGCGATCTGGTGGTACTAGGAGACATCCCCAAGGAAATTGAAGGCACCTTTTATCGTGTCATGTGTGACCCATTCGTTCCACCTCATCCAAGAAACGTGCCTCTTGATGGGGATGGAAACATCTCTGCGTTCCGCTTCCATGATGGTCGAGTCGATATGAAGATGCGCTACGTCGAAACGGAACGCTACAAGCTTGAGCGAAGGGCCAACAAGGCTCTCTTCGGCCTCTACCGCAACCCTTACACTCACCATCCCTGCGTCCGAGCCGCAGTTGATTCCACCGCAAATACGAATCTGGTTCTTTGGGCCAATACACTCTTGGCTTTGAAGGAGGGAGGTCTTCCTTATGCTGTCGACCCAGACACTCTGGATACGCTTGGTTATGACCCTTTCTCTGGCCAAGTGAAGTCTAAGACATTTACGGCTCATCCCAAAGTCGACCCCTTCACAGACGAGCTTGTCTGTTTTGGCTATGAAGCCAAAGGCCTTGCCTCTCGCGATATTGTCGTGTATGCGCTAGACAAGCACGGCAAGAAGACAACCGAGTCCTGGTTGCAGTCTCCTTGGTGTGCACCTATACACGATATGGCTGTGACTGAAAACTACATTATTTTGTTCCTCTGGCCATTCGAGACGAGTGTAGAGCGTATGAAAGCAGGAGGGCAACACTGGGCTTGGAATTACGACTTGCCTGCTACTTTCGTTGTGGTTCCGAGACGAGAAGGTGCTGCTGCGAAGTATGGTTGGGAACCAAACGAGCACCGTGTTTACTCGTGGAAGAATTCCATGCTTATCCATACGGCTGGGGCTTGGGAAACCGCCGACGGGAAAATCTACGTTGAAAGCTCCCGAGTACACGATAATGCCTTCCCTTTCTTCCCTCCCCACGACGGCCGCATGCCATCGCCTGAGACAAAGGCCGATTTCGTCCGATGGGAACTCGACTTGTCCAAGCCGTCCGGCGCACAGGTCCCAGATCCTCTCATGGTGCTCGACCTTCCTTCAGAATTCCCCAGGATTGACGAACGCTTCTTGACGAAACAATATGAATGGCTTTTCCTTAACGTCTTCATACCCGAGAATATGGATGGGAGCAAAAACATCTTCCATGGTCTCAACGGGCTCGCGATGCACAACAACACAAGTGGCAAGACCAGGTATTTCTATGCAGGTGACAACTCACTCTGTCAGGAACCCATCTTCATTCCCCGGTCTTCTGACGCAGCAGAGGGTGACGGCTGGGTCATGACACTGATAGAGAGGCGAGCAGTAGGGAGATGTGATGTAGCTGTCATCGATACCAAGGAGTTCGAGAAGCCCGTAGCTATCGTCCAGTTGCCTTTCCACGTCAAGTCCCAGGTCCACGGGAATTGGGTGCCAGCTACCGCTCTACAAACCAAGAAGCGGCTCGTCCGAGAGGTAGATGAGGTCAAGATTAGTGGCCTGGGTGCTCTTGAACCTCTTCTCTAAGAGGGTCCCACAGATCTCTAGATGCAGATCTCGTCAACCCAAGGCATTGCTTTTCAGACGTCTATTTTTGTCCCCGTCCGTCAGGCTGCTGACAGAGAGGGGCTTCATCAAACTCTTCTGACCGATGTCCTATGAGAGCAGAAACCCCATTTTCATAGATTGATCCGGAAATTCCATGGTGTCAGCTGCAAGCAGTGCATCTCCAAAGGGATCAGAAGGCTGTTATGCATGTTAACGTGCAGTGAGGGAATCGTTAAGAGGATGAATCTCCTTTGTTCGAGCCGAGTGCCATTGACCTGAGTGCCTCTTTGAATATTACCGAGGCCCGTCTTGAGGGCACCCACAAAAAGGGTACGCAATGCTTCATCACTAACTTTGTCCGATATCCTTCCTATTCCTCGTCTCTCAAAGTTAATAGGAACTCACACTCCTCAAGCACCTTTTCCGCTAATTGCTACATGAGAGAGAACCACATCTGCCTGGTCTACACCTACTCACTAAACGGACGGGAAGAAACTGGTCACTAAGTTACGCAACCCGGCGTACTAGGAATAACATTTTCCTTGTATAATGTACAAAGTTATTAGAGTACTTGCTGCTATTCCAATACTCAAACCAGAAACATGACAATGATATCCGATCTAACAGCCGAGCGCGAGCAAACGAAAGTGGTTTCACCTGAAGCACGCCGGACGAGGAGAATGTAATTCCTGGTACGTAGGTGTAATGAATGCCAAGATTGCTAAGACAACCTCAGTCCCAAGTAGAGACAGCTTATCTGTCGCAAGGTGATAATTGAGCTTCATGTCCAATGGGCGTCGATTAAGGAGGACATAGACAACAGAGAGGTCATCATCGACGCTGGTGAGAATTAGAGGTCAAACATTCCTTAGCAAGTTTTGAATGCGAAGTATTCCTGAGCTTGAGATCGAGGAAAGCTTAGGGGAACTAAGGAGTGAGTCGAGGAAAAGACCGAGTGCGAGTCGGGAGCTTAGACTAAATTGTGAATGTGATCGAAGGCTATACATACGCCTCGAAGAGATCGAAAGCTCGTCGAGTAAAGAGCTTCTCTCGTTGAACGCCTCGTGGAATGTTAGAGCCTTTCTCCTACAGTTCTTACCTACTAGTCTGGCGCAGCTCTTTATGGTAGATAGTGTTTGGGTAAAGTTGGTAAAGCGGGCGACCGTAGAAAAGTCCTCCACGAAGGTCGACTAGGAGAGGCGATTGAAGAAAATTCTTCAAGGAGGTAGCTTTGTTAATATGAAGCGGAAGGAGAGCTCGGTCCTCCGGAAGCGGTTGCATCGATGTCATATTTTCTTAGCCTAGCGCGTGACAGAACCTCTCTTTCAAGTTTCTGACAGAAATGAACCGAGCTCCTCGGGCATCTCTGCATCCTCAGCCTCACCCTCGGCGGGAATCAGTGGCTAATTTCTCTATATACTTATATGGCGTGATCAACATTTGTTAGTTATCGTGCGAAGCCTTTTGATTAACGCCTTATAAAGATAAAGAGGTCGTCACAGTTTCTAGTGGTGTTTACTTAAATGTCCGTCGCGTTATTCATTAAACAGCTTCCACTAATGTTCCCAGTATCAATAAGTACTAGGGCGGACAAATCAAATACTTTCGCTGAAGGGCCTTTTAATGGCCCTGATCTGTCGCCCTTAACAAGTGTTGAATCTCTGCGCCAGCCGCTTGCGACGCTCGCTGTCCAGAGTGATCCAAGCCGACAGAGGCTGTCTGATTTGCAATTCGACAAGCTTATGAGGGCCCGTCTAGAGTACGCCGCTGCCAAGTCTCGCGAGTCGACTTCGAAAAAGTTGCCAGGATTGGTCGAATCTTCTGGACATCAGCCTCAGAGTGTTATACTAGAAGATATATTTCTAGAAGTAACAGGCACACCGAAAGACTCAAGCAGCTCCACATCTTTAGTAAATAGAGTAAAGGTAGATACTCACAGTTTAGAGCTAAGCAGTATAATAGAGACTATATTAGACTAAACCTCTATAGCCATTATTTAAAGCTATATTAATACTCGACCTCCGAACGAACAGAGAGAATTATATTGTAATGGGGTAGTCCGGATTGAGTAAGCGCGGTGCCAAGGGGCTGACATGAGAGCTTTCCTCATGCTGCAGAGCTGTAGATAGACAATAAGGGAATAAATCAGCACATTGTACAATCAACGAGAGACCTCGCGATCGTTCCACTGCAGACGCATAGAGAGCAACACTACGGATACTCGGACGACAGCCCAGGGGCGCTATCGAGTCCCTCCATGACTGCCCCGATTGCCCCTACCATGCCAGCCGTTATATAGGTATTTGGGTGATTGGTGGTTAGTTATGTGAGGGACGAGATCCTCTGGCAGTACCGTTTGTATCCATGGCCTTATAGCCCAGCCCAAGTTCAGTAGATATCATAGATAAAGGTAGGAATCTAACATTAGTAGGCTCCTTTCCTCGTAACGGTCTCTCTCTAAGGTCGCGCCCTTTCAAAGATCAAAAGACGTCGTGAAGTCTTAGGCGGGATAGGATTATAGAAGGAAAATTGTACAGTAATCGTCGAGCGTTGATATAGAGATGAGAGAAGCGACAATCGGAAACCGGCCTCCAGAAGACTGAAGGGGAGTAAAATGTGACTGCGCGTTCTGCTCGAGTAAAACGACCCCGTGAGATGCTAGGAACCGACGCTGCTTTGTGACGTTATTACTTGCCCGCAGGGCTCTTCAGCACAACCCCAATCAGCAAGGCAGATACGCTGGCACCATCCACCGACCGCTCCGTCAGCGTCGCACCATCGAAGTTATAGTGGCCCTTAGTTGGGGGTGAGTAAGGGCGGCATCACCCTGTTTCCCGATCGGGGTTGAGGCGCGAGCAGTTCGACTATACCTTGGCAAGACAGGATCAGCCTCGAGAATCTTCGCAACCGTGAAGACTTCCTGATGTGACACGACACTATTGTACGATGACTAGCGATCTTTGCTGATATTTCCCGACTCCCAACTCCTCATGATGAAGTTACGATTACCATGTAACGCCTTCTCTGCCCGATCAACTCGATCGACTGCACAACAATCATGGATGTCACACCCACCTGGGCTGCGACGCTTCCAGTACACAGCCGCTCGCGAAAGTCGGCTCCCACGTATTGCTCAATCGTCTTTCTGGGACTCCATGATCCCCAAGACATTTCGCAACCGATCCTCTAAACGAAGTAAAACTGTGGAAAAGAAACCACTCAATCCTGCGACATACTTTCTCTGGATATATATTCTGATCGGGTCCCAAGCGATTCGAATCCTTGGTGTAAAGAACGAAATGGTAGCCTACTCTCGCAAGGCGGATCTCAAGATACAACAGCTGAGGGAGGTGGTTGAGAAGCTCCAACGCGGTGAAGAAGTCGATGTAAAGAAAGCACTGGGTACTGGAGACGAGAACCAAGAGCGGGAATGGGAAGAAGCTTTGGAGGAGTTAATGAAAGAGGATCGAGTATGGCAGGATAAGAAACACAAAACACTTGAAGAGAGCGAACGCCTTGCTAGAGAGGAACAAGATGCAAATCCTGTAAACGAGGCCCAGGATAAAATCCAGGAGACTGCTCCTATGCCCCTTCTCGCAGTTCAGCCTGCAGTTCCACGAAGTCCTGGATTTTACTGAATCCTACCACTCTACACCCATGACTTTTGCTACCAACCATTCCTCTGGATCAATTCAATGCAACAAGGAAGCGCCTGATCTACAACCAGGCCTTGCGAATTCGCTCCCCGGATTTAGGCCTTCTTGAGGACGAAGCCTAGCCGCGGAAAGTGCAGACGAATACCATTCTCCAGCTCAATAACGACTTCGTTTCTGCCGAGACCGACTAGTTTACCTTGTTGAGGTCTCCCGCCTGGTTTTGCACTGCACACCTTGAGCGGACGTATTCTCGGGAGAGCAGAATCATGACTTACTCGTCAGTCGTGCCAACAGAAACTCTTTCTCCAGCCTGCAGACCTGTGGGGTCGTCACGATCGATGCCAATATCTTGGGCAGAATATTCCGAGCTCAAGACTTTCTGCTTCGCTTCCTCTGCCGTCGTCTTCTCAGCGTCCTGCTCGGGGGTGTAACGCGGAAGCCCGTTGATCCAAGCATGAACCTTAGGGAAATCATTCGCCGAGAAGCCTGGTTCGCTCTGCACGTCCATTGTCTGTAACACCATCTTGATCTGAGAGCCCAAGAAAGTCAGCCCTTTTGGGGGTGTGGAGGCTGGCATTACCTACCATCCAGCTAGCATGGATATCCGCAATGGAGCACTTCTCCCCTCCGATCCAAGGACCATCTGCCAGAAATTCGTTCTCGACATCGTCCAGCACTTGGCGAAACTCAGCTAGTGCACTGGGTCGCAGTTCCGCATAATCTGGGCGGTTGAAGACTGAGAACAACTCTTCTCGGTCCTTGAGGAATTCCTGACTCATCATCTTGACTGGCACGAGAGGGAGACCGATCCAGAAAGTCCGATAGCCAAATGCCTCGTATGCGTGATCTGCTGGGCCTTTCGCGAGGCAATTTGCATTATCCGGGAACGCCCTTTGAATCGCCTCCATGAAAATTCGGTTATCGATGTAGAAATCGCGGCCAATGGCATTGACAGGAATGCGCCTGTACGTGATACCCAAGTCGGCGAGGATTGGCCGTGGCATCACGAAAGGTTGCTCGCAGACCTTGAAAGGGATCCCACACATGGACAGAAGGTTCCTCGCCTTTTGAGCATTTGGGGCGAATTGGTAGTCATAGAGAACTACTGGAGGTTCTGAGACGCTGCCCATGCTGTTCACTGGAAAGCGAGAGGAAGAAGGTGTCACGGTTGTATGCTTGTCATGACCCAGAACGCTGATATTGAAGACATATAGGCGTATTTATGTACTCTCCATAGAAGACTGCTGACTGCTGGTGCTTCACCTCGGTTTCCGCAAACCCGCAAGCCCGCAATATCATTTTTCTTTTTGCGGGGATCTCAGATGCAGGATCTAGATAGGCGGGCACTGGCGGGGAAGCTTGTGATGGTGACGATCTACTACGACGGGTAGGCTTGCCAGTTCTGAAGGAAGGGATTAGCAGAGGAGGGATGAATTTGCGTCATGTTTATAGTAGACAGTGAGCACTGCTGGCTCGCTGGATCCTCGCTCGCCTCGGTGCTGTTGATGGCAAAGTCCGAGGATGCGCCAAGGCTCGAGGCTGCCTCCAAAATTGCGCTTGCTCTGCACGTTGCTCTCCGCTTTGATATTTTTCATACACGCATTTCTAGGCGATATTCTCCAGCACACGGCCACTTGCCCTCTTTGCCCTCTTAATCCCATCCACCAAACATTCAACACCAGCAATTAATCCTCGCAGGACATCCCTTGATCTTCTCATCATTGTCCTTGTCTCCCCTTGACACTCCTGATTATCTCTCGTGCTTTCACTGCCATCCTTTTCCGCTTACAAAACACCCGTTGGCTCCTGCTAGTAGCCGACGTGATTTGATCCTCCAACATCTACGAACTCATCTATTTCTCACTTTCAGCTGTGAACAAGCTGAATCTTGCTAGAGCAGCTTGTTGACCTCTAGTACATTAAGCTTTATTCTTGACGCGATTTTCTCGGTGACTCAACCACCACCTTTGATCGCGTCTCCCTCTCCCTCTGCTGATCTCTGATCATGGCGACCGAAGCTGCTCCCGTCAACGGCTTGTATGGCTCTGCTCAATACGCGCAGCCAGCCGAACTTGCAGCTTCTACTCCCTCCGCGCCCACTCACGCGACTTCCTCTTCCCAGAGTACAACCACTTCGGCTACCACTCCGCAGAAGGCAGACCCTCAAGAGATTGGCTGGTACTTTGTCGAGCAATATTATACCACTTTGTCCAAAACTCCAGAGAAAATCCATCTTTTCTATTCCAAAAAGTCGCAGTTAGTATCAGGCGTCGAGGCTGAGAAGGTTGTTCCTTCTGTTGGCACCAAGGTATGTCAGACTCGTGCGAAAGAATCTTGTCGACCATTCTAACCTGGCATTACAGGCTATTAGTGACAAGATCAAGTCCCTTGACTTCCAAGACTGCAAAGTGCGCGTCCTCAATGTCGACTCTCAAGCTTCGTTCAGCAACATTGTGGTTCAGGTCATTGGCGAGATGTCCAACAAGTCAGAGCCGCATCACAAATTTGTCCAGACCTTCGTCCTCGCCGAACAACCCAATGGCTACTTTGTCCTAAACGACATCTTCCGCTACCTAAGCGATGACGAAGATGAGATTGTTGAGGATGAACAAGCCCAACCCGAAGTCCCAGCCGAAAAGGCTCCTACCCCTGCCGAAGGTGTTACCGAGGCCCAGCCTAATGCTGAGGATCAAGTCGTTACCGAGAGCGCAGCTGACGAAGTTGACGAGAAACTTGAAGAAGAGCAGGTTGAAGAAGCACAAGAAGAGGTCGCAGATACCAATGGCGATGTGGAGCCAACTGCCGCAGACACTCTTGACGCTGAAGAAGGCGCTGCTGCAGAGGAGACGCTGGGAAGTGAGGCCGCTGAGCATGCTGAACCTGAAGAACATGCTGAAAATGAGACGAGCGCCACTCCTGCTGAACCAATCCCGGAGGCTGCTGCGCCTACACCCGCTCCTGAGGCACCCCCTGCAAAGAAGACGTGGGCCAGCATGCTCGGTGGTGGAGTGCAAAAGCCAGCTGTTCCTGCCTTGCCCATTGCAACTCCAGCTCAACCGAAGCCTGCTCGACCAGCTCAGCCAGCCCAGGCTCCCAAGGCTACTACTGAAGCTGCGCCAGTAAGTACACCAGCCAGTGCCAGCACCCCAACTTCGCAAAGCAATGGTTGGCAGATGGCCGACCACAGCAAAAAGAGCAATCGCCCACAGAACAGAATTGTGTCTGATGGCACCACGCTTGCATACATTAAGAATGTAAACGAGAAAGTCGACGCAAGAATTCTCAGAGAGGTCTTGGAGCAATTTGGTGACCTCAAATACTACGATGTGTCACGGCCCAGAGTAAGCTCCCTCCCAATTTGTTTGACCTACGCATACTAATAGTTGCAGAATTGTGCTTTTGTAGAGTTTGCTGATGCTACCGGTTACGCTGCCGCCGTTGCAGCCAATCCTCACACCGTTGGTACCGAGACGATCTACGTGGAAGAACGTCGACCTCGTCCGAATGCTTATGGCGGCAGCAATGCCAACTACAACCGTGGTGGCGGCACTGCTAACCGGGGCCGAGGTGGTGCTCAGGGCAATGGTCGCTCCGGTAGCCAGACCAACTTCCCCAAGGACGCTGGCCGTGGTGGCTTCCAACCAAGAGGTGGCAAACCTGGAACTGGCACTGTGACTCCCAAGGGTCGTGGTCAAGGCCAAGCAGTGTGAAGCTCCTGCCTCCGTCTCACGGACCGCCATCACTCGGATTCTTCTTTCTCGCGTGGGCCAAATTGAGCGATACAAAAGTGGTGGGGGTTTAAACATTCAACACCTTTATTTTCAACCGGCGCACTTGGAAAAGTCTTTCCGATACATTACCTATCTTTACACGCTTCCAGCAGTGTCGTTCGCATAGCCAGCTTCGGAATTGATTGGGACCAAAACAGCGGATCGGATTACCATCGACTTTTTACCATTTCCAGGAACGAGATGTGCACAGCAGCAATAGGTTCATATGAACCCAGGTCTACGGTCAGAGGGACAGCTGTCTTCCTCTTAAGCGAGACCATGTATTTTGCCTGTCTACAGTGGGGGGAATGTCTTCCGATGTCTGGAATTTCCAGGGGGGATCGGTCGACGGCGGGTCATGAAAATGTACATTAAGTTTCTCATCATTGATGAACGAGACATACCTAGCCTATTTTAATGAATAAAACGGGATTGTTTGAGCAAGTGAAGGTGGCAATAGGCAGAGTCAGGCAATACGGCGATAAGGGAGTTTGATATTGGAGCCTTTAGGCTTTCGTCCCCTCAGGCAGCCTGGCACTAACGTGGGGTAATCGAAGAACATACCTGACCGCTGGCCGCGACATCGGTGACCTGTTCGCTGGGTATCTTTCTAATGTTATTCATTGCTCTCCGTATACACAACCCTCTGCTCCTGATACTCCCACCCTATGTCGACTAGACCTACTATAACACTCTTTCCGTGAATGCAGAATGAGACCCGGAGTCATCCTCGATAACGGTGCTGCAGATCCTCAGCGACCACGCAAGTTGTCCAATGCCGAATCACCTTCACTGACGGGTGAGCGTGAGCGATGCAGCAATCCAGTGACAACATTCTTTCTATCTCGAGATCCTGATGGAGCCAGTAAATCTCACCAGCCCGAACGCCCTTCTACCACGTCCTTATCTAGCCAACCCTTGAGTAGCCTGCAAGATACAATGCAAGAGGCGGATCGAGTGATGAAGCATAACACTCCTAGATCAATCGAAACACATGCGAGAAGCGGCAGTCGAAGGAGATCAACAATCAAGCCTGGGACCGCCGAACGCTTGATCAGAAGACGCTCTTCCAACGCCAGCACATCCGCCGAACCCCATATCACCCAGCCAACACACTCTACGACGTCGGAGAGGGAGAGGACGAGACCTGTGACACCTTCTAACCTACCATCACGCGATGTCTCTTTATCCGGCAGTCCCAAGTCCCTTGCGTCACGACAGTCACGCTCAAAGTCGACATCTGCCTCAGACGATGAACTGCTGACCAATGCCGATGAGACGGGAAGCCAGGCGGTCCTCTCTAGTGGTGACGAAGACGATAATGAAGCTGGAGCAGGAAGAGACGGTGGTGCGGAATTGCTACGGTCGCTAGATGGAGGTATACAAGACAGTCAACCCGAACTTATCATGCCGAGTATCAAGATGCCATCCAGGAGGCCCTTCACATCAAGAGGGAAGAGACTGGGGAGGTTTAAGGTCATGGTCGCTGGCCGGAAAGGTACGGTATCCTTTCATACTCTTGTTTCTGGCCTAGAAATAACCGTTCTCTTTCGCACAGGCGCAGGCAAATCCTCGCTCATTAAATCTATCGTCCAGCTCTGCGAGGACATTGTCCACGTTGATTCGATAGCCTCCTCCACGAGCTCGTCCCATCCTCCACGCAGAGGTCAAGACGTGATAAATGAAGTCTACGCGTCGACGAAAGCTTATCCGGAATGGTGGTCTGCCATGGAAGAATCCCGAATTCTTCGCCGTCGGAAATCGATGGGCGATTCGGTGCTAGAACGGAATATCTGCTTCGTTGACACATGCGACTCGGCCAAATTAGAGAGAGTGATCCATTATGTTGAACAGCAGCTCGTCAATGCTATGAGCGCCGTTGATCAACTGAACAACGAGTTCTCCGGTTTGCTCAGCGGGCGAGGCGCCAGCCAGGTTGACGTGGTGTTGTATCTGATATCGAAAGGTATGCTTTTACTCGTTCTCCCTACAGAATACAGACTGACGTGAGCGCCACAGATACCGTGCAAGAAGATATGGAACGAATTCGTCAATTATTCGAAATCTGCAACGTGATTCCCTTGATCGCAAAATCAGACCTCGTTAGCGCTGAGGACCAAGAACAATTCAAACAATCTCTGGACCTCAGCCTATCTAGCTTACCTCGCCTCCCTTGCTCTATCAATTCTTCAGAAGCTACGTCGGCATCGATGGAATCTAGCCGACAAATTATAACAGCAACTGCACCATATACGGTCACCTCGACCAACGGACCGGACCTGGACACAATGGATGCTTCTCTTCTCATGTCACCGGAATACATTCAACCCTTACTACCCTCGGAGCTCAGTCTCGTGGTGGCCCAACTCTTTGAGCCTGATACAGTGGCTTACCTTCGGCATACTGCGGCCCGCAAGCTTGTGGCCTGGCACGCGGCTCACCCAAAGCTAGTGTCGGCTCCCCGGTCACCCTCTCTCGTGGCTTCCCAGGCCCCATCATACAACGCGTCGATGCGCAATTCCATCCTCACATCCCCGCTGCAGACACCGCTTAGCCCATCCCAATCTGGAGTGTTGATTCCGTTAGAGTCCGAGGTGTCACTGAACACATCCAATTCGTGGGCATTAGCTAAAGTGGCAGATCACACGCAGCGAGAGGAGCGCCTCGCACAGATACGGCTTTCCAAATGGGCAAGCGAGTTGCAATTGAGCTTGCAGCGCGAGCGGGAGAGATATGAGAGGCTGGCGCGCGGGGAGAGAGCGGTGTGGCTTGTGGATAGAATGGGCGAGGAAGTACGTGACGGTCAGATTGTTCCGGTCAACAATGGTCAAGCATTGGTTCGGAAAAAGAGCAAAGCCGGTATTCTGAATGGCTACGGGGAAGTGATACCGAGTTACCAGATGCATGACCCTCTTGGGCTGCTTCGTTGGCAAGACAGCATGCGCACACGGGGCTGGATTGCTCTACAAATTGTGGGCAGCTTTGGAGTCGTGGGTGGACTTGCATTCTGGCTGGCCAAGCATTTCGGCATGTTGGGCAGTGTGAATGAATGGTGGACGGAGAGCTGGGAGTATCTCGGGTGGCATGATTGACGGATGACTCGACGAGTTGAGAACCTTGGATGCGATTGATGAGATGTAGCAGTACCCTATACCATACCCCCAGCTCTGATAATCTCGTGTTGTAGTACTCAACGGATACACTTTACCTCCCTCCAAGAATGTGTTTTGAATGTTTCTCAAATAATGTTTGGACGACTCATACAGTCACACGACCAACCTGGGGAGAAGCCCGACATCCATGAGTGCATGGGTGGATTCAAACGTACCTATGCAGCAGCATGGGGGAAGGGTGGCTTTTGAGCACGGGACCTGACATGATGTTGCGAAACAGTACCCGCAGGTTGTGCAAGAAGCAACAAGCTTTAGAAGCACGCGTGTTTGAAACAATGACAAGGAGAAGGTGGTTCGGTGGTTCGGATGCTAGATAGGAGAGAAAAGGCAGAAACTGGCAAGCGAAACCCTCGGCGTTGGGTTGGCGTTGGCACGTTGCTTCCAGAAGGTTGCTGGCAATTTGCCTCATGGCAGCCGAGCAGTGGCACTCCACCCGTAGCTGAATCACGATGTTGATAAAAATGGCTTGTGAAGCTCGGGTTGATTGACGTGATATCGACGTTCTAGACCAGCGTGCCGTGGAGCAGAAGACGGTCATTCAAAGACATGGCGTTTCTCTGCACGCGGTAGTCCGTAGTCCGTAGGTTAAGGCGCTCGTATTGTCACCTGGGCAGCTGGGCAGCTGGGAGTTTGGCCACCGTTGAGGCTTGAAAGAATCCTCAGGGCCATGCAGGTCAGGAGCCACGTGGAGCTGGTCATCGACAAGGGTGAGACGCAGAAAGGAGACAGGGCGAGGTGCAGGGGATACGAATCCTGAAGCAGCGGCACCGAGTTGGCGTGCTGCAGGGGCTAAAAAGAGAAGGTCTTTAACAAACAGGGAGCCAAAGGAAGCCCCCAGGGAGGCTTCGGATGAGCCCACCAACAGCTCACTGGGAGCCCACCGAACGCTAAGCAAATTTGTTTCTAAACCACCCTGGCAAGTGCCTGTAAGTGCCAGGACGCCTTCCTCCGAAGCCTGGTGAGCCTGGTGATTCATTCTAGTCAGTCTTGACTCTTTCCATCACCCAGACGGCGAGGACGGGTACATGAACTCTTACACTTGAATTTGAAACTTCTTCCTTCCTCCCGCACTCTTATCAACCTTCATCCTTCTTCCTCAACACCATCACCACCAGAAGAGACCATCATCTCATCGTTACCAAGCTATCGCTACGACGACTCACACCAACAGTCGGGTTCAGCTCATCACCTCACCCTCGGCACTTTTGTTTACCACTCACACCGACTCTTCGCGCATCCACCTCTCCCTACTACGTAATACAGGTGCCAGTGCTTCCAAAACCACCAGTACAACATCAGGAACCTAACTTCCTCCTAACTGCACACGAGGGCAATTTCTTCCTTTCCTGGCTGGGATCGTCGCAAACTTCGCTTTCGGGAACTTCCCTCTGTCAAATCGGGACTTCTCTGCCACCGCAGCAACCTCACATTGCGGAAGATCTGCTGCCCTTCACCTCCATCTGGTCCACACATTCTCATTCTTCATCGTCCCTCACTCCAATAGTCTCGTCACAGACAATTGACCCGACTAAACCTTCCCTACACTCCAGCAGCCCTTTTGACTTCGAACAATTCTCCTATCGCAAGGCCTCGTCTTGCCCGCTATAAACAACCAGCTCCCGCCCGTCATGTCTCGCAGATCTCTCGAATCCCAAAGGCCCATCATGGCTCCCAGCGTATGTTCTGCCCGTCACCGTTTCCCCCGTGTCTAAAGCTAACATTTGCTCTCGACAGGTTACTTCCAAGCGCACCTCGAAGCGGTACTCCACCTATTCCGCCTCTCCCTCCTTCGCGACCACCACTAGTAACTGCTCAAACTCCCAGACTCTGGTTTCTGGTGCTACATACACCAACATTAACGTCAGCCCCGAAGTCGGTATGGCAGAGATCAAGCACGTGACGCAAGGACTCGACCGATTGGAAAACAAACACCTCCAAAACCAAAGATTCGTGCCTTCACAGAAAAAGTCGGATGACCTCAGTAAACTCAGCTTGGGCGCTAAAGTCGAACGCGCTCTGGGTCGTCGAATGTCTAATCAAGATGCTGTCCTACGCGTCAAGCGCGGAAGTTCCAAATCAACAAACACCTTCTCTATCATTGACGAGAAGTCCGTGCTGAAAGTCTAATGGATCTGTCTTGGTCATTTGCTTGAATGGATCCTTGGAACCAAGGCAACTAACCTTTGACGGCACGACCGACTCCATCGAATCAGCTTATACCCTCTGCAAAAGCCTGGAAGCCATTCATACTGGAGGAGTTTGCCGCATGATGTTTACGTGGTGTGGATGTATGAGTTCTGGTCGTGCACTCCCTATTTCATTTGTTCCTTTATGGATCTGATGTCTGTTTCCTATTTTTTTGAGATACCAATATCCTACTACGTTTTGCATATGCGTGGTTGGTGGTTGCTACCGAGAATGGACAAGAAGTGTTCATTGACTCGCTCTCGTGGGTTGTTACCAAATGCGTCTTGGAAGTGGAAAGGTGGATTGTTGAACCTTCGCCGGCCGCGCCTTGCCTTTGGTCTTGTTATCTTGGGCTTGGTCGAAGCTGTGCAACGTGTTGAAGTGGATGATAAAGATGAGAATTGCGAGAGGAGGGGAGAGCAACTGGGATGAGAGGCTGTGGCGAATTACCATGACTTTTATTATTGGTCTTATGCTCTTCTGGAAAGGCGAACGAGATTTCAGGCGCGTCCGGTTCGAACTCAGACAAAATGACGCTATATGTTTTTCATCGATATCAAATACCAAATACCCAATACCAATACCAACACCAATATATTCCCCCCGAAACAGGTGCTGCACAAGTTCTCGAGTGGATTCTCAAAATGCACTGCTGAACAGGACATGAAATGAGACTCAAAAGATAGGTTTGATGTCAAGTCAACGTGCTCGTATGTTTGAGTCTGACGCGATCTACATATCTACCTGTCAACCACATAGAGTAAACAACAGCTCGCCATACACGACGGCTTCAAGAAGGAATCAAAAGGTATGGTGAGGAAGATCGGAAAAAAATACCACCACCATCAGCCACCAGCCATGCTCTCGAAACAGAAGAAAATAAAAGTTAGTCTTCAATTAAAACCCCGGATGCAACACAAGCCTGGGACATTCATTGAACACTCCACGTTCCCTCAAACTCACGGCGTAGCACCAGAAGTCGCATTCATCCACACACCGATCCTCGCGCTCCCGCCACAAAACTCACGGTCGTCGCCCACACACAGCATATTGCAATCAGCCTCAGCAGCTTTCGCCCCCAGCCCGCCATTATCCGCCGTGCCCAGGACGTTGGAGCAGTAGCACTCGCGCGCGAACTCGACACCCGCGAGGGTGTAGCCCCGCGCTGCGCAGGCTGCGATACAGAGCTCCTGCGTCATGCTCGTGGCGTTGGTGGTGCTGTAGCCGTTGCCCAGCGTGCGGCGCGCGGCGCTCGGGTCCGTAAAGCAGCCCTGGTACGTGTAACCCGCGACGGATGCCTTGGCGGCCGGAGGCGCGATCGACGTGTTGTTGTAGATGCTCAGGCGTGAACTGCCGCCGCAGGTCTGTGTGCTGTCGCCGGCGCAGCGCATGTTGCAGCCCGTCGTGGTGCTTAGAGATGTGGAGTTGACGGTTGATGGAAGGGTGTAGCCGCAGTAGCATTCGCGCCCGTATTCGACGCCCGCGAGCGGCAGATTCTGCGACGAGCAGAAGGAGAGACACGTCTGGGTTGTCATGCTGGAAGAAACGAGCGACGAGGCCGGGAGGAGTCGGCCGCTGGAGAGTTCGGCGGCACAGCCGAGATAGATGGACGGGAAGAATGGGTTTGGAGTGCTAGAAGAAGATTGAGAAGATGAGGTTATGTATTTTGTAGTGCTTGTCGCGGTTGTGGATGAGGTTGTAGGGATGAAGCTTGTGGTGACGCCACTGCTAGTGGTAGCACGAGACGAGCTGGTGGAAATTGTGGTTGATGCGGAAGTCTTCGTTGAGCTTGTGCCAGAAAGTGACGTTATCGAGGATGTGGAGGATCGAAAGGAAGAACTAGAGATAAAAGTCGTGCCGCTGCTCCTTGAGGTTGTCGAAATTGATGTTGTTGTCAAAGTTGCGCTGGACCTTGTGGAAGTTGGCAAGAACGAAGTGTTAGATGTGACAAGGCCAGTTCGGGATGTGCCTGTGTCGATGGTACTGCTTCTGATCAGAAATGTGGTTGTTGACAGCGAAGAAGAAAGAGAGCCCAATGAGGTTGTCGAAGTTGAAACTACTGTGCTGCTTCGGCCGACAGTCGACGATACGCTGGAAGTCGAGACTGAGGACACTACTACTAGGCTCGTGCTTGTAGGAGGTGAGCTTGATGAAGTCTTTGGGGTTGTAGGCATGAGCACAGAGCTGGAAATAAAGCTGAAATTTGTTGACGCTCTAACTGTCAAGCGTGAGACTGTAGATGTTGTTGTAGAGGACGGTTGACCGGTAGTGGAGCTCCGACCTGCAGTTGCTGTTGTACTAAGAGTCGAATACTGCCCGGTCACTGAACTCGAGGTAGAATTACTTCTTAATATCGACGTAGAAGAACTCCAAGACGTAAACAAAGCGCTGGTCGAAGTCGGTGGAAGCAACGAAGAGCTGGATGTCCCAGTCGACGTCGTACTGCTGCCCGCAGTCGAAGTTGAACTTAAAGGGGCGACGTATTGATAGAGAGTCAGACCGTTAGGCCCACCGCAGATCGTTGAGAAATTCCCAGCACAAGTCATAGAGCATCTTCCATCGGCAGCCGTGACGGAGCCAGAAGCGAGACTGTTACCACAATAGCATTCCTGGCTGTACTCGACCGCAAAGTAGTTGAAGCCTGTACAATTTCCGGCACAGTTCTGTATCGTCATATCCGCCGAAGCAAGAGCTCTGCCTGTAAGAGCACGACCAGTCACTTCAGTATGACAGTCAACATATTGATAATTGCCGACTTTAGGTACCACACTTGGACCAGTGGGCTGTGAAGGTGGTGGCGGCGGAGGAGCAGATGCAGTCCAGTTGAGATTCTGATATAAGGTCAAACCGTTGGGACCACCGCAAGTGAAGGCTGAATTGCCGGAGCAAGCCATATTGCATCGTCCATCAACGGCAGAGACACTCCCAGAACCAAGAGTATTTCCACAATAGCATTCACGACCATATTCAACTCCAAAATACTGATACTGTGTGCAGTTGCTGGCACAAGTCTGGAGTGTGATGCTGTTGTCGGCAAGCGCGAAGGGAGTGAGAGCTCGACCAGGGATGTCAGTATAGCAAGACTGATAGGTGAAATTTCCAATGGTTGCAGGAATAGTAGGCCCTGATGGTGTGGTGGGGTTGTTGTTGCCTCCCCCGTTCGAAGGCGGCGTGCTCGAAACAGTGCCGTTGCCGTAGACATACATGTTGAGGCGGCTTGGACCTCCACAGAGTTCAGTTTGGTTGTTGTTACAGGTCATGGTGCAACTTGAAGCGCTGGCGTTCACTGAACCTGCCGCCAGGGAATTGCCGCAGAAGCATTGACCGCCATATTCGACGCCGGAGTACAAATATCCTTGACAAGCTTGAAGACACCCAGCCACTGTACTATTGGAGTTTGGCTGAACACTGAGTGCGCGAGTATTCGTGCCTTCCGTGTAACACCCAATGCTGTTGAATCCTAGTGTGCCAGGATTGACATACGGACCCGGGGTGTCTGTGATATTGCCGTTCCAACGGGTAATATCTCCGAATAGTGAGATGTAAGAACCTGTGCCACTGACACCGTTGCCTCCACAAATCTCGTTTTGGTTTCCAGAGCAGGCGAAGTTGCAATTGGAGTCCTCGACAACAGTCAGGGGACGATTGTACCCACACCAGCATTCCGACACGTATTGAGTACCAGCGAAGATGTATCCAGCAGCCGAGCACATAGAAATGCACTGGTCATTGCTGTTATTCTGTCCGTTGTAAATGGCAGTCTGGAGTTGCCGACCTGGGTTGTTCTCCTTGAAGCAACCGGCGTATCTGTAAGTTGCTTGTTGCGTAACTGGACTTAAGGGCGGTGCTTGCTCTGAGACAGCGTTGCAAAAAAACTGAATATACTGCTTGCCAAAAGTGGGGTCGTTCAGATTCATAGTCCATTGAGCTGTGCCGTTGTACGGATTCACGTTGATCTGACTCTTGGGGACGGAACAAAAAAGCGTTGCTGTGAGATTCTGCCCGGCATATACCAATGTGCCTTCAGCCAGATCAACTTGATTGCTCGCACCGATAATGCTACCAGCCATGCCGAAAGGAGGCTTGCTGACAGTCACCGAGATTGGCGCAGCATTGGCAGAGCCGTTATTGCTGAGACGGAGTTTCAGATATCTGCTCGTGTTCTCCGTGACGTTTCCGAAGCTGAAAGCGGTTTTGTTGTCGTATGGAATCCAGCCTCCGTTGGGTGATTGAAACTCAAGAACGGCCTTTGGCTGATCTGACCCTGCTGCAAGCACATCGATGACCTTAGTGCCTCCATTCGACACAATGTTGACAAACACAGCGTAATTGCCAGAATACAATGGATTGAAATTGATGGGAACAGTGACAGCACTACTGGGGGGTACTGAAGACGGCATGTTGTAGAAAGTGAAAGCCGAAACTGCAGTGGCTGCTTGTGTGCCGTTGGGGGTGATCCATGGGCCAGTCTCACCAACGATGGAGTATTGAATGGCACTGACGGTGAGAGGACTATTACCAAGATTGCTGATAATCACAGATTGATTCACGCCACCGATTTGCTGCCCAGTGATGACGCCGTTCCAGCTGACAGTATTCGGGGTGGTCATTAGTAGAGCAGCTTGGCTTTGACCTGTTCCTTTGAGTTGTACAGGAGTGTTGATGCTGAAGCCAGCAGCTTGCTGGGTAGTATTCAGAATGACTGAAGATGATAATGGACCAACTGTCTTAGGGGTAAAGGTTGCCTGGAATGAAAATTGCTGTCCTTGAGCAATTGTGTAAGGTAGCCCCGGCAATCCACTGATCGCGAAGTTCGGATTACCAGAAAGGCTTGCGGCGGTAATTGTAACAGCTGTATTGGCTGTGCAGCCAACGGTCATTGGAGCTGTTGTTGTGCTGAGGTTGGCTGTACCAAATTGCAAAGAAGTACAATTCAGTGGCAGGTTCACGGGAGCCCCATAGGCGTACAAATATCCAACTGTTGTTCCTTGGTAAACAATGCCGTCCCCGAAGACTGGTCGCGTAAATTTGGTGGTGCCCGGCGTGACAAAAGAGTTGATCTCAACCATGAGCCCATTCTGATCAGGAATTGCATTGTAAACCCGCAAATTGGACCCTTCAACATCTGAGGTCCAGATAAGACCAGTTCCGGGCTGGTCATTGAGCGAAGTGACCGTGCCATGACCGACACCTAAAATGTAGGCATTCTTTTCAGGAGAATCCGCTACCTTGTTGAAAGAAGGAACACCGTTGTTGCATGAGAACTTGAAGACATGAGTCTGGTATTGGATGACGTTGATGTAGATGTAGCCGCCTTCAAGTGGATACACACCAGCACCTGCGTAGACTGAGTTTTCATTTTGATAAACTTGGAGTACATTGTCGAGGTTGTTTGGACCATTCTGATAGCCTCCGAGATTGTCGAGGTTGAGCCAGTATGTTTTTCCACTCTTGCCAGTAACCACGCCAATGCGTTTGATGTCACCACATGAGAACTGACTTGGCAGCAGTTCCAAAGGAGATGTTCCCAAGTCTGTATAAGTCAGCGCGGAACTGTCTAGTACTCAAGCTGATGCTCACCTTTGTCTGCGCCATCAAGTTGGACTTTCTCCCAAGGCATAAAGAAGTCGACCACAGTCAGAGAACCATCATCATTGATGGCCATGTGAACTGCAGCTTCCTCGAGGGCGGTCGGTGGGTTCCTGCCATTGACTGGAACACCGTTCAGCTGAGAGGCATAGCCGTTACCAGAAGCGAAAAACATAGAGCCCTGATCGTCGCTTGCTATGCCACCTCCTGACATCCATACACCCGCACCAGGGGTATTGGGGCCAACTCCGGCGCCTTCAGTGGCGAATCTTTCCACAAGCTGTCCAGTGGTCTTGTCCCAACCCACTATCCAGCCAGTAAAGTTGTATTGGACACTGATGAAGTGAACATTGGTCAGCGACTGCGGGCACGCACCGTTGCTAGGGTAGGGGTACAATAGAATGCGAAGAATACAATGAGAATGGGTTCATACCAATGACTCGCGAACCCTGCATAAACGAAGTTCCCAGTATGAAGCAAGCCAGGGCGTTGATGATGTATGCCGCCATTGAATGATCGCACGGGATTATTGCGAGCTACCATGCCCTCCAAATTAACAGGGAAGTTGGGTCTCTCTGAAAGATCGACGGTGCTGATGGCGTGGATGTAATAGCGACCATTGGGGCGGCCAGTAGCTCCCGTGAGACTCTGATCGATGTAGGTCTTCGAGGTCAAATACCAGGTGTCCTGCGCCCTAGATCAGTTTCTGGAAGTATGGGGCGAACCGTCTGAGCATACCGTATCCGGATCGATGACACCAGTGGCTGTCACACCAACAGTCGGGTTGATGTCAACACACCCATCCAAGTCGCTGACCAAGAAAGGTCGAGCGAGGTTTCTAGATGCGACAATGACGCCGGTATTGGCCACTATCTTGTAGACATTATTTTGAGTTGTCGCGACATAAACATATTGGATGCCATCTGCACCGGTGTACACCAATGGCTGTGAAAATATCTGTTCAGGAACTTGCTGTCCGCCGATGCGGTACGTTCCAGGTAACAGAGTTTTGAACAGGAGACCGAACTGAGAACTTCCCACCACCGCAGGATCCATATTGTGGTTGTTTTGGTAACCAGTTCTGTCGTTGGACCCGCCCCATGTGATGGTGTCTGTACTTGCAAGGGAGCTGACATGTTGTAAGAACAAGAGATTTAGGCAAAGAAAAGCTGTAACGAGCGACTGTATTGAGTACATAATGAGAAACGAGCGTGAGAATTGTGCAAACGAATGACTGCAGGAAGATCTGCGCAAAATGAGTGGATGAAGGTCAGTGTAGAATTTCGAAATACAGGGCGCGAGGCCGCAGTCATATCATCGATTCGACGCTATTCATTGAACATTCAGAGAGGCATGGAGGCCGTCACTTGGGGCCGCCTCACCTGAGTCTCGGTTTCGGCGGTTGAATCAATTTCTGAGAGTCAATGATTTCTCAACTCGGCCCATGACGTCTGTAATTGATAAAGTGCAAAATAATATTGAATCAGGGGAGGAGGACGATCTCCAAGACGGCGTGTATGCAGTGAGCGTATACGAGATTCATTCCAACATGTTGTGGGCGAATTTGGTCAAATCCTGAGTTGGCCTCGTGCTCTACACCGGCGAGGGCCATGGCCCTGTCTGGCAAGTGCAAGACTTGCGTGACGTTGCCCCAGGCTCAGAGCGACAGGTGCGATGTTGTGGCTGCGGGAAGAGTCCCTTCATTGCCTGAAAGCAGTGAGCCCAAAACATCAGCCCTGATTACGCGGACAGAGTGATTGAAAGTCCGAGATGATATCGGCCGGGTTTAGAATATCGCTGTTGTCTCTCGTTTTTACTGGACACGTTCTGAAGCTCCATTGGGGTTGGTGTAGAATCAGGACGCGTCGAGCACGTTCTGGACCCCAACGGTGCCGAATGGACGTTTTCGTACACTAAGCTGTGTATCATCCTGACTTATTGCAATGAAAATAGGTACTTAGAGGGTACTGGTGTCTAGAAAGAGCAAGCTCAAGTTGATGTTCGTTGGCAGATCCAAGTCCAGATGAGCTGCATCAACTTGAAGATCGCGGCGGTCAGTGGCCGCCAAGGCACCCCAAGTGATGATTGGCTCATGCCGACACGGTCCTGACGCGGCTATTCCCCAATTAGCGGAGAACACAAATTTTTTACTTGAGCTTAGGTGCGAGTTTGCGCACGGCTCTTCAATGTTCTTCTCAGTCTCCCAGTGCAAGGCTCCCCAGGCCACCCTGATAACTCGATCAACCCTGAGCTTGGCAAGGCTCCAAGGGAATAGGGGGTTCAGACAGAATACTTGTAGTTGGCGTGCCTTGCCAGTGTTACTGAAAACTCCGCTCAAAAGGAGATTACAAGTGCTGTCATTAACTAGGGAGATGGGTAAGTAGAGACTCCCTATCGCAACGCCAACGCGTCCTGCCCAACGTCCGTGCCTCATAACGATATCTGCCTAGGTACCAGGTAGGTACAGGTACATGGCAGCGGAAGTTCCTTCAAAATTCAGGCCCTCGCTTCGAATCATTCCATACGAGAAGCTGAAGATTGGAAAGTAAGTAGGCAGCATGCATTCCAATAATGTGCAGACACACGCCCGCGACTTCCCAAAACAATGGTGTGACGGTTCTTGAGCAGGGATGCAAGTGCACTGAATGGGTGAGTGGGCGGCCACCCACACAACTCGGTGACACACCGCCAGGGCCTGGATGGAAGCGCGGGGGGACGATGGGCGGTGTCCAATGGTTTGTCGCTTCTCTTGGGCGTGCCCATGTGCCCCTCTCCCCGTTCCTCGCACCCTCTTCAAAGTTCTCGCTTCCACATGACGTCGCCTCGGGTCAACAAATATCATCAGATACCAAGAGGAAATAGACACGCAGATCGTTCCACTCTCTTGGTATTTCTTGGTATTCGTCTTGCAATCGCTGACCGAGGTGAGGGAAGAGAGAAGTATATATGAGTCCGTCGATATCGGGCACCTGATGATTTATCGGTGGCACAACAAAGGAGAAGAGAACAACGAGCGCGCGATCCACGCAATTCCAAAAGGATCTCGACCAACATCACCACCAATATATCAATCCGCCTAATCCATCACATACACAAACACAATGTCTCTACCACCCTCATACACAAAAGCAGTCGACCCCACATCCGACCGTCTGCCGCCTTACCGTGCACGACCATCCTTCGCCAACAGCGAAGAAGAACTCGCTGAGTTGCAAAAATTCGCCCAGTCGAAACTCTATGTCAATCCCGGTTCCGAGGGTACGCTACCAGGCATCGGCGCCGCCGGGGGAGCTTGGGGGGTCAAGTCACTGGCCTGGGGCGGACCCATGGAAAATGAGGCCACTTGGGGGCATGGGTGGCCGGCTCCTGAGACACCCGAGGAGCGCAAGCAGAGGAGAGAGGCCGAGAAGATGAAGAAGAAGGAAGAGAAGGCGCGCAAGGGTAGTATTGGCGAGCGGTTGATGAAGGCTATCAGTGCTGGATCTACGAGTTCGAAGGAAGGCGAGGAGAGAAGGAAGTCGTCAATTGCGGATACTTCGAATGATGAATGAGATTGTTGCCGTGAAGAAAAGTTGGGGTATGAGGGTGCCGTCTTCATGCTCAGCCTGTTGTCATTATGGCTTCAAGTTATTGTCGACGACACTTCTGGCGCAGGCAGTCGCAGTGGGAGACTTCAAATGTTATGTATGATTTTGCCAATTGCGTCCACTATCGCTACCTGTGTATCCCTACCTTGCTCCTCCCCCGTTCCATGAGATAGGGGCGCGGTTTGGGGATTGCACTTTCCATCAACTGCAATGCCCAAACTGCGCCCTGCAGTCTGGTCAAAGTGCGACGTCTGCCGGCGCTCTCCCGTCTTAACTGCGATCCCCAGACTGTGGTCACGGGTACTTAAAGTAACATTGCTAGATGATCAATGAGTACGATAGACATTCCTCGTACAATGTTCTCATATTGTACTGTCGCTGGCAGGCGCAGGCGCAGGCGCAGGCGCAGCTGCGCTCTGCAGTCAGACTCAACTGCAACATCTGCCTGCGCCCTCGCCAATGCCGTCCAATACCACCAGCTAACGGCATCCATCACTATCAACACCACTAGCACATGGCGCTTTAGCCAAAGTGCAAGCCAGGTGTCAATCGTTCAGGATGGCCTCCGCGCCGGCCAGTATCCCACCTTTCTCCTGACGGGCCCTCTGTCTTCAAATCTACGGTATCATCTCTGCGTCCAAATCATATGCCATCAACAAACCTTGATGACTAGCGGACGAACGATGATTGCCAATCACCCCAACGATATTCTCACACTGGTACGCTCATGCCAGTCACATCACTCCCTTTCCTATCTCTCCCTCCCAGTTTCAATCACCAAAACTCGGCGATTTGACCCAGATAACCCCGAACACAGATTCTGGGCGGGCCTAATGACGCAACGCGCCGAAACCACTTCCGGACGGAGGTTAACGTGGTTAAGCAACGACAAGATCCAGGCACCAAAAAAGAAAGTTGCAGAGTCGCCAACTCGCTGACTGGGCGGCATGGCAGGGTCGAGAACCTGCTTGGCGATCGATCCGCTTCATTACTGGCATGTCCACATTTCAGCTGGATCACATCAGCCAGTTCGACGCCGCGACGCGAGAGGTCCGAGTTCTGAGTATTGACAAATGCGCGCGGGTCTTTCCCTAGACGTCGATATCGGGGAATTTTGTCGGCTGCGAAAATGCTATCTATTGCCGAGAAGATTTCCTCAAACGAGCCAAGAATGCAGGAGACACTTTATCGAGTCACAAGCACAGATTCGCGGTAAACTGATCTCAGGGGCTCTTAGTCGTCTACCCAGGTAGGTATCTAGGCGAGGCTGTTGAGGCTGTAGGTAATAGGCAGACTAACACTAAATACGTAGTACAACTTGAAGAAAAGCGTATTAATGTACTCAGGCAACCCGTGCCAGGAATGCCTTACCCCATTGCTTGTATGTGCTTCATTTGAAAGGCCGAAGGGACATATAAACGTCGTTGAGACGGTACTACTTCTTTCAACCACCATCCCATATTTTCTACCAACGGCAATCTTTCTTTCTACTCTAAAGCACACCTGCTGCATCAGACTTACCTACCAGATACTGGAACAATGTCGAGCAACGTCTCTCCCAAATATGCACCCTTCCAAATCCTCGAAACAACCTACAAGACCGTCCTCAACCACCCCATAATCGTCTACATCTTGATACCCAAATCTATTCTCGCATCTCCCTCAGCTTCCCCGGCGCCAATCACAGTCAAATGGCACGGCGGATACCTCATCACGGGCGACGCCATATACGCTGACTGGTTTCCGCAATGGCAGATCGACTATGCGCTGCGCCATGATGCAATCGTAGTGCTGCCGAACTACCGCCTCCTCCCAGAAGCACTGGGCATTGAAATCTTAGACGACGTGCACGATTTCTGGGCGTGGTTGGCACGAGACTTCCCGACTTACCTGGCAGCCGAGACCAAGGGGAGTGTCAAAGTCGACCTGACGAAAGTGCTCGTCACGGGAGAAAGCGCTGGCGGATACCTGTCGATCCAATCTGCGCTGGGGTCCGGGAGGGTTTCCACCGAGGAAGGGAGCAGCATCATGCCCAGCGCCGCGATCGCGACATATCCGGTCCTGGACATCAAATCGCCATTCTTCAGCGAGGAGTATGAAAAGAGCATTCTCGGCGCCCCCACGCTGCCCAAGGAGATTCTGGCAACCTTTATCCAAGGTGTCGAGAATGACGCAAAGGCCGGGAACCGGAGGGTGATGTCGGCGGCCGTTCCTCCGGACAGGTTGCCCATCACGCTATCCATCGTGCAGCAAGGATTGTACTCGAAATACCTGGGCGAGGAAAAGATCCTGTATCCGCTGGAGAGGATCGATGAGGTCAACGCAGCCGATGTCCCCTCGATACTGATCATCCATGGCCGCGATGACACCGCCGTGCCGGTCGAAGGCAGTCAGAAGTGGACAGATAAGGCGAAGCAAAAATTTGGCGACGACAAGGTAGATCTCGTCCTGCAGCCTGGCGAGCACGGGTTTGACAATGAGCCAAACGTCTCGCTGAATAGTCCCTGGCTCGAGACCGCACTGGCGAGAATCACCAAGGCGTGGTTGGGGAAAGACTAGATCTGTTGTTCAGAAACTCATAACCCGTTAAGGGGCGACACGTAAAATAAATTTGACGTAGGGCATGTAACGTCTAACGCAAATGCAAAAGAACAAATTGGCAGTCAAGTCAACCTGGGAACTGAGGTTTCTGCGCGTCGCTTTCACTGCACTCGCACCTTCATGAAAACCTCCACTAGTAGTCCTCAGTGAGATCCAGGTAGAAGGGCCATCGGATGATAATGAAGAGTTCCAAGCAAAATTTGAGGAACACATAAGCGCAATAAGAAACATCAAACGTTAGGGAAGCAATCCACGAAGGATACAAAATCGAGGCCAAGGGCGGCGTAAACTTGAACCACAGCTCGTGTGTTTTCGTCGGAAGATTCGCCACGGTAGACTTACACATTGATAGACACGTGAATTTGTGACTGCCACGCCCCCTGGCGCAGCGCGTTCATTGAGGAGACCTGAGAGCGGGCGGCGGGTTAAAGAATTCGACCACTACTAGTATTCATACAGCACGGATGTCTGCTTATCAAGGGAGAGAATTCCATGAATCTGAGATTAATTCGGTGCACTCCCTCTCGTACCGCGACCGCTCCCGATTCGCACGATTCGCCTCTCTTTATCAAATCCCCTTCCTTCTTCAACTGAGGAGCAACAAAGCAGGTGCCAGTAGCCCATGAGAGCACCCCATCCAGTAATAGGAGTAACAGTAACAACAAAGTTCGATTTCAGGTTCCCCATCCATCCCGTTCCGTCTATTTTTTGTTTTGTCCCTGGGATTCCATCTTCCCTTACTAACCCACTCGCTTGCCCTCCCATCTAAATATACAAAGGTGAAACGTAAAGACAGAGACTCGAGAATTCTCCGTCCAGGAGAACTCAATCATCTCTGTGTGTGTGATTTTGGTTCCTTGAGGAAACAGGGCGCTTGGTGCCCGCCAAAAGCCCATTCGTAGCCGTTCAGTTGATCCCTGGCTGGTGTTGCCAGATTTTGCCCAAACTCCTGATAATGCACGGCCAGAGAGCACTCAAAACCACCTAGCTGTTGACATGGGAGCCACGCAGCTCTTCGATCGCCAATCATTGAAATATGATTGGAGGGGATACCTAATCCTCTTTTCTCAAGTTGTGGCTCTTCGGTTCTGGCTTCGGAACGAGGCTCTCTCTGAAATCAGTCCATAATGTGTTGGCGCTGGCTTTCAGCGCCTCCCACAACGAGCGATTCAACTTGTTGCTGAGTTCTCGGTACATGTACATCTCAGCCCAGCAATCTCGACCCCATTCACATCCGGCCATGTTAACCATGAAATCCCGTTCTGCCTCATTGTAGTGAAACCTGGAATCGAGAACTGGCTTCCCTTCCGCGGCAGTTTGCTCCGGGGCCTTTTCACCACCGCACGCACCCGGAGGGAAAGAATTGATCTTTCGTTGTTGAATGAATGCGAAGTGCGTTCGAAGGTAAGGCTGTGAGGCGTACAGATGCTCTAAAGCATCTTGTTCCTTGTGCTCCCATTCCATATGTTTCTGTTCGTACAACACTGGGTCCCACCATAAATCAAGGAGTCTATCCGTGAATTCCGATCGCCGGACGAAGAAAGATCCCAGGTTGAAGCCATCACAGTCCTGGGGGATTATAATGTCAATAGAAGATGTGAGATTGTCACCCGTAGGAGATCTCGCAACTGGGTCAAGAAATTCGGTTTCTGGAGGGTGGGTGATGTTGAGCGGATTGTAAACGTTGATGTCGCGGTAAACTTGTCTGTCGAGATGATTGAAGATGTGCGATTGCAGAGATATCGACGGTTCCATGATGAATGTGTTCAGGTCAAGCCACCAAAACCTGTCGGCAATGTTAGTCAATGTCACGCGCCCCAGGTGAAGAAAAGGCACCTACCACTCAGCTTTTGGATACCTGGCCATAGCGTTGCGAACCAGGTCGACTTTCTCCCAGCTTTCACGCCATTCATGTGCGTATCTCTTCTTGGTGCTCATGTCTGCAATGTCCAAGGTGTAGCCCCAACGTTCTGCGTATCTCTGTTTGTTCTTCACGCTATCTCGCTCAATGGCCCATTCCCTCGGGCCTTTCCACTCCATGACACCGCCACCCTCGTTCGCTCCGAGGACAATGACAAACTTGCTTCCGCCTCCGAGATGAGAGTTGCCGCGGTATCGTCTTAGTACATCTGTGACCGTGATATTAGTTTACGATGTATGCAACAGGTGTGACCAATTCTTGTATGTGACACTCACGGGTTTGGGACATTAGGAATGTCGTCAGTGCCACGATGGACAATATTATAAACAGAAACTTGAATCTCCGCAGGACATTGCCAGCAAATGTCTTGATCCTCGACAAGCTGCCACCACCTCTTGGGTACCACCGACTGCGGCCAAGTTTCTCTGGGTCTTTCCAATTCGCAGAGAGGGGAGTGTAAGGACTGAAGACAGGTAGGGTGGAGATTTTTCGTTTCGATCGCTGAAAGAAACCTTCGTTCTTGGTCTGAATGCTGGGGTATCCTCTTACTTGGGCACTTCGTGCCTTGGCTGCGGCCCATTGATCGTCATTGTTGTGGTAATTATTTGCACCAGAGTAAAGTGAATTGGGGGTTGAACCTCGCTCGTTCAAGCCCGGCGCATTCCATCTTCCGTTCGGCAGTGGTGAAACCGTTCGAGAATGGGACATCGGAGTAGCTGATGGAGGAGTCAAAGGACCGGAAGATGTAGGGTGCGCATCAGGAGGGTTTGCGGATGACAGTAGATTCGCGATTTTGATACAGTAGAGCGGATGACTCTGAGGTGCGAGACAAGTTCAGGATAGTTGAGGTGGTGCACTGGTACTGCCGCTGAAGGGTGTGGCAGACAAAGATTTCTCAAAGCGCAAGGTCCGGCAGACACCACTTGGTCAATGGACAGCGGAGGTGGATACCAGCAAGTTCGCGGGCCAGCGATGAAGGAAGAACAGAAATTGTCGATTCATACACAGCGACGACATGTAGAGAATCACCGCACTGCTGAGAACTACGCAGCCCAAAGGTAAGGGAGGCACGGAGGGCCCAGAGTATTGGCAGCGTTGCGGAGGCCCTTTTGGTGGAATTCGAATTTATGGTCCTGAAGTTTACACATCTCCAATCACGCCAGCGATCTTTCCACCACTACAAAGTACCACTTCCACTTCCACAGCCACCGTCACTGCCGCTTACTGCTGCTAGTGACTCTCCTAGGAAGTTACTACTGCTACTGGTAACGAGGATGACTGCAGCCGCAAGAGGCATCTTGCAGGCACCGCTGATGAGACGAAAATGACAGGTGTCTTTCAGCGGAGTACGGTGGCCAGGACTGCAGGCATGATTCTCCAAGAACATTCCTCTATTTACACAGTAATTTAGCATCGCGAAACAATCGCGTGGCTAGAGTGATAGGATGTATATAAAAAAATCAATCAGTGGAACCATTTGAGACACTGGTGCAGCTAAGATCTTCGCTTTTACATCTCCGCTCCCATGGTTCCGATATCATCTTGTTGGCGTTTCTTATCCGCAGCTACTGGTAGGCTGGCCCCTTGCAGTGCCACAGTGCTTATCACAGAGCAATGCACGAGTGACAAACTCGGTGCCACTCAGGCTGGCGTACAACGGTATCCTGCTGTGTGAGTTGGGAAGTTGGGAGCTGGGAGATTTCCAAATCACGCGATGCAAATCCGTGTATTCTGAAGCCTTTCTGCATGTTCATTTTCGAGTTATTTACATTAACAAGCCATCATGATTCAATCTCAACACGTACTGTTGGCACTTCCTCCCTCATGCTCACACGCATACTCTCTCGCTCTTTCATTCTCTGATGATGCTGGCGTTCCTCTTCAATAACCAGCCCTTCCTCACCAGCGGGTCTCCGCCTCGCACTGTCACCAAAGGTGATCTCCACCTTGAACTTGAGGAACTCGCCTTCTTTGTCGTAAATGGTGATGATGTCGTCGGTATACAACTTTGCAAACAGCGATGCATCGCCTGACGCTGACTCCTTCCGCAACTCAACACCATTGACCCATATACACCGAACGGCGCTCGTGGCGATCAGAGTGCGGACTCCAGGTACATCCGTCCAATTCCCACCTTTTGCAACATGTGCTCCCATACCAGGCGCCCAGAAATATATCTTCAGGGCAAACGTCGGAATGCGAGTGTCCTTAGTGTTAGGGTACTTTATCGTGCATGTTGGGCCTCGACCCCACATCGTATCTCTTTCTTCCAGGTTGATCGTGACATTATCAAACGATCCGGGTAGACTGGTGAGCTTGCCGTAGCGCTTCCGAGGCTTGATGAATTGTGTCTTGTCTGAGCTTATCCTAGTGGTGTCTGCCGGATCTGAGCTCAATCGGAGGTGACGATCAGCAACTGTTGAACCTCTCACCACCATACCCGTGTTGGCATCTATTGTGGCCGCTAACTCAGCCGACGGAGAGCGGGCATGTGAGGCAACATTGCCATGAAATGTTTCCGCTTTGGCCCGTAACTTCATAGCTCTGGATGCATTTCGAGCTTCGACTTCAGCCTCAAAATTCACAGGGTCTTCAATCAAGCCAAGATCGATTCGGCGTGTACATATCGGCTCTTCGACGTTCGGGATTGTCTCGGCGATCGCCGTTTCTGCGTGCGGCGTGAGAGAGGTGGAAGGAGACAGCTGTCGCGTGTCAGGTGTCACAGGATTCAGTGTTTCTGGAGTCGTAGCCTCTGATATGTCAGCTGCCGGAGAGGCCATATTGAGCTGGCCAATCTGCTGTTCAGCCCCCATAAGGCTTTCGGCTGAAGATGCCTGCGAATATGGCACTCTGAATACATTGGGATGCTGAGAGGTTTGCCCAGTGTTTTCCTTGTTCTCAGAGGTAGCCGTAGCAAGTTGGTCCACGAAATCATTTACACTGATGTGCTCCACACCGCTTTGAAGATTTTGAACGCCAGTCGGTGATGTAGGCTGTATTGCATCACCAAAGATGCCCGAGCTCCGCATAACCGAAGCTGTTATCTCTCCAAATAGGCGTTCTCCCGGATTTGTTGTCTGCTGTGGAGGCGACAAGACACTTCCGCCAAGCTCTGGTAGAGCAGGATAGTTAATTGGGGCTGTGCCCACAAAGGTACGAGCTCTCTTGGTGGGCCGATGTGGAGATGATGAAGGAGGCTGATTTACTTGGTCCATGTCGTCTAGTAGATCGTTGTCTACCAGATCTTCGTCGAGTTCATCAATATCACCAAGCTCGTCTTCCACCTCAGGAAGAGGATGTTCAACATCATCATAATTACAATGATCAGGCAGGTCCCGTAGCCACGGATGTCGCAAGCACTCCGCCTCTTTCGGTCTCAAGGACGGGTTTCGGTTCAGCAGTCTTGAAATGAAATCGATGGCTACATCCGATACGCCCACTTGTCTGAGGGGCTCGAAGTCGACTTCCTTTGTCATAATGTTGTTCAACATCTGGGCACCACGATCATCACCCCTGCCGGCAACAGGAGGCTTTCCGCACAGAATGTGGAAGATGACTGCACCAAATGACCACATGTCGACGGATTGATCATAGGGCGACGGAGGAGGTCTCGATGCCGGCTCTCCTAGTCGTCGACGCTTTGGTGCGGATCCTTGAGCGTAGTTTGCATAGTCGGGATAGACTTCGGGCGCGCAGTAGAGAAGTGTTCCACAAAATGTCTTCAAAAACGTTTCTTGGTCCGTGACGCATTTTGACAGGCCAAAGTCCGACAGCTTGACAACTAACGGCTTCCGTGACGCAATTAGAATGTTGTCGGGCTTAATATCGCGATGCGTGATGTTTCGACGATGAAGATAGTCGAGGGCATGTAAGATCTGCTTGGCGATTTGCTGGACGTTGGCTTCCTGAATGACCCCGTGTGCCCTCAACTCTTGTGATAGTTCACCATATGGCACGTATTCCATCAGGATATAGATCCAATGCTTATAATTGTGGCAGTCCACATAATTGACAATGTTGGGATGCTTGAGGTGTTTCATAATGTTGAGCTCGCTGTCGAACTTGATGTCAAGCACGCCATTTTTGATGAATCGACGCTTGTCGAGCTCCTTTGCAGCGAATATGTCACCTTCATTCTTGGTCTGAATCCGGTACACGGTTGCAAAGGCACCCTTCCCAAGTAAGCCGGTGAAATTGTATGAGGCACCTCCATTCCAATAATTGCCGTAAGCGCTTTCTCTCATTGACGCAAACTGAGCGACGTCGCCTCGCGCAGCGAGGTATTTCCTTAAATTTTCTTCGTAAACGTCTTCTGACTCTCCACGATTGGGAATTCGCACCATCATTTTAACCTCGGTCTTGTCTGTGCCAGACACAACCCCGATTATGGACCCATTTTTGAGGACGACTGTTGCGGCCTTAAGTGAAGGATTGCCTCTGCGGTCCCTAGCCCGGAGGTGCACATCGTCCACAAGAGTCCCATTGGTTGATAAGTCTTGCAACATCAGACTTCCCTGGCTGTTGACATAGATCTTAAAATGAACTTTGCTGACGAGGCTGTCGCCTTCGTAGGGCGTGAGAAGAACATCGCTTTGAGCTCGGTTTCGACCAAAACGAAAACCATCCTTGGGATATTTGACAGTGGACGACATTCGCAAGGCAATGTCTCGTGATTGGGCATAATCTGGATGGAAGAGTATATCATCCTTACTGATTCCTTCCAAGTCGTCGTTCTGTAAAATGTGCTGGGGGGAGTTCAATAGGTTTGCCTGGATCGCCTCAAATGCTGTTGGAGACGTGGGACTGAGCATGCAAATGACGTCTGTCGCATCTGCTTCAGAGACATTGGAAAGATTCCGCCGTACTTTGACTGGCTGTGTCGCAGGCTGCGTAGCTTGTTGAGACATTTTGACAGTAGTGACCGGTTTCCAGGAGCGCACAGACTGATTAGAAAGGGTAGGCGAAAAAGGGTTGGGGGAGGTTAGAGGTAGACCAAGCTAGTCTAATTGCTGCTCGATGCCAGGACTAGGCTGCTACACGTGATCAGTGCTATAAAGTCATCGATCGTCTCAAACCACTAACCTGGAGTGCCGGGGTAATATCGCCGAGCCTTGTCTCATAATAATCCTCCGCAACTAGACTTGTCTGGTCTGATCGTGGGGATGGGTAATTACCCTCGTCGGAGTCCGGAAGGAGGCCTTCTTCCATGTCAGCAATGTCCACGTCGTCGCGAAAATACGGAAACAGCGAGAGTTCAAAGGACGGTAACGAAGGTCGTATGGAATAACTGTCGCAAGGGGGTGCTCTAGGACGACATCATAATGGTTGTATGGTAGGGAGAAGCGTTGAGACAAAAGACACGTAACACACCTTAGGCTTCTTCCTGCGCAGCAGGACTTCAATCGATCCGATATCTGTTCTTTACCTTGTCAGCTGAAAGTTCTCATCGTGATCTTCATCCAAGTCAGATTGAACAGCTGTGGATGCACAAACAGCATCTACCACCCCTCCAATGAGTCAAGCACAAGGTAGGTCTCCAACGGTGACGTGTGTTTCCCGTGGCCTTCTTTTCCGAAACTCTTCTTTGGTAAGACCAAGAATGGGTCTTCCACCTCATGTTACTATGATGTTTCCGAGCGGAGACATCCTGCCATGAAGCCGGGCTTTCAGGTACAATTCTTGCACCTCAAGCAGTAGCCATCGTGTCCCGTCCCGGGACCATTGTCGCGCGGCTCATCTTTCGTTCAATCGACGTCAATGGGCTGGGGAGCCTTACCGAGTCTCAAAGGTCAAGAGGAAGGCGAAAGAGCGACTACTATGAGGCTGGTTCTTCCTAACAAACAGGTCAGTGACTGTGAGAACACGTCTGATATTCATGGTAACAGGCGGTGAGTACCTCAATGGTTGCCGCGGTCTCGAGTTGTGTCGATGGGCGCAAGACTCGACAATCCACGAGTCGAGTTTAAAGTACAGGCAAAGCAATAAGCAACGACAACGCTATCAGACTGGCCGCAGTGTAGGAGTATGCGAGAGGCGAAAGAGTGGACAAGTACGAGAAAGAAGAAAAAAGACCTGAAGAGAACAAGGTCGAGTGATTTACAGTATCGGTAAGGGAAGGTCTGCGCAGTTCTCTCAAAGAAATTTCCCCGCCAACGCAACGCACTGTGGCACTGGCAGTTCGAGTTGCGGGAGGATCCCCCTGCGTGGAACTTTAGCGGGAGGGCTCGAAGGGCTTGGAGGGCACGAGGGTTTCCACTGGCAGGCGGCAATTCTTTAGGCGACAGCAACACCTGCAGGAGGCTCCAGGGTATGTTGGTGGGCCTAAAGTCCTTCTCCGACTCCCCCGTTCCTGGCTAACGGTAGCGTGATTTGGCGTGCGATGTTCCGAGAGCCAATGGATAAGATACAGCAGGCCGTTTGCTGCCAGAATACATACGTCACGCGCAACTGAGCGAGTGCGAGCTTCGACACGCATTTATATTGGCTCATCACCCAAGGTGGCAGGTATGCAGGTTGCGATCAAGCCGCTCTACGATGAATCCTATCTAGCGACCGACCGGAAGGGAACGGCTCGACCATTCCAATCACACTCACTTTGACGCTTGTACATGCGGTGTTCATACAAAATCCATGAAATTCATGGGTCGACACGTTCACTCATCCATGTCCAAGGTCTCTGTGGCGGCTTGCATCTAATCACTCATGTCCAAAGCTGCCTTAGCCAATTCATCTCTTCTGCGCATCTCCTCATCACGTTGTGCCTTAGTCTTCTTGCGCCTGCCTTGCGCGTTTTTGGTTGGTTGCGCCACAGCTGATACTGCCTTTTCCACAACATCGTTGACAGCATCATCTCCATCGGTGGCCACCGTAGAAGCTGCTTTTGCCGCTTTCTCTGGAGCTTTCCTGGCAACATCCTGTCCATTGGTGACCTCGGTCAACGCTTCTGTCGCTCGCTGAAATGCCTCATCAAGAGAGGGGGGTGAAGCTCGGTGTGCCTCATCTGAACTAGGAGGCACCGCGCCAAAATTTGCTAGGGCTGCTAGCCTGGCCTGCTCCCGCTTCTCAGCTCTGGCTTTCTCTACCACCTTCTTGTATTCAGGGTCATTCTTGTCCTTGTCGATCCATTCCTCTAAGCCAAGCGTTATCAACTCCTTGTTGAGAATCTTTACAGTTGATTGGACGTAGGCTTTCGTTTGTCTCGGTCCCTTGGGCTTCTCTGCTAACCTCTCTGCTAACAATTCCTGTTCAACTGTCTCGGGAGTGGCGTGCTCAAAGATGCCTGTTTGATCATGACTCACCCTCCGCGGTAAAATACGTCGTGACGATGGTGGTTCAGGAGCCAGACTTCGGCTATGCTTGACAAACGTACTTCCTGTTGTCACTCTTCGCGTCGAGGCTGCTTTCGTCCGGCTTCGAGTTCGCTTAGCTGGAGCTGACTGAGTCGACGCATCATCTGGAGCAGTGGTCACTCGGTCTCCCGGTAAGAGATCTCTCTCGGCACTGGCGTAAAACACTGAATCTTTTTGCGGTAAATTTGGATCTTCAGGCTGTGCTCCCTGACTTTCCGAGCTGGAAGGCCGAAGTAGCTCATCGTCACTGAATTCGACGCTATCACCTGCAGGAACTCTGTCGGCTAAGTTTGCAGATTTGTCAATTTCTGCAAATAATTGTTCATCATTCCCAGCCGCTTGGATGTTATCGTCAAGAACCATTTCATCATCGTCCAGCTGTGGTTGGATATCGTCTTCGATGCTGCCTACCGCGTCTCCGGGTACCTCTGACACTTGATTCCCCTCGGTCGACGTCAAGGTTGAGTGTTGCGCTTTATGGTTGGAAAAGCGGGAATTTGCTTGCAAGGATGGCTCAGAACCGTCACCTAGTGCAAATCTAACACTTGCGCTTTGGTGGTTCGGAGTAGCATTCAAATCTGACACCCGTCGCTTTTTATTCATGAGCGAGGCGTCCTCCACAGGGCTGTAAACGGCCGACGTGGAAGTTCTATTGCGGTGCACCGGATTGCCGTGAGACTCGGATTTGTCGCGCGACTGTTCCGATGTTGTCGTCTGTGACATGTCGAAGGCATTATGCGACTGCGTGTCTGAATCAGAGCTGGACAGTGGGGTGGGTATCTGACTGGAAGATGAGACATTCCTCGAGGGATGCGTGATATGACCGTCCCACTTCCGCTTGCCTGAGCTATTTCCATGAGATGTGGTCAATGAAGAGCTTCGAGAACCTTCTGTGGCAGTAGCCATGGCTGATTGCATAATGTCCCATTTGGCTTTCAAAGAAGCATTTTCGGCGCGAAGTTGTTCGAGCTCTCTTGCATTGGCTTGGGCGGTTTTCATTGCGGTGATCATAGAATGGAGGTTGCCAATAAAGTCGTTTTCTGTAGGCTTCTCGGCATAGGAGACAGATGAATCAGAGCGAAGTTCGTCAATCGATGTCTTGATGCTATCAAGCGTTTGACGAAAGGCTTCGAGAGCAGTCGATATACTTCGAATTTGGTTCTCATTCTGAAGGGTCCTCGAGTCATATGCCGCCAATTTCTCGTCTTGCAATTTCAGTCGTGCATCTTGCATCGCGAAATGGACTAGGCTGAACTCCTGAGAAGGTTGATATGCGGTATCTTTATGTGCAGGTTGCTCGAGGTTGGCGGACGCAGACCCAGGAGCCGAGGTGCGACGATACGAATCCGACCTGGACTGAAGCCGCGAGGGGCTCTCTTCTCGTAGCAAAGGCGTGTTCGACCATCGAGGAGCAGGTGCTAGGCTTAATCGTGGTGTGGCGCTTGGTCTTCTACCTCCTCGCAGGAGATCCCCTCCACCATAGCCGAAAATAGGATCAACTCGTTCGTTCGTATCGCCACTTTTGAGATACGTCCTTGACAATTTGTAGAGATGTTGTTTGCTATAGAAATCAATCAGCACGCTCCTCGGCTTGGTACCAGTGTCACTTTTTGCTTACAGCATGTCTCTTTGTTCACGACCCGGGGTGGCCTTGCAATATTGTCCAACAACAGCCGAGCATTTTTGACAGAAGACTTCTGCCAGCGTACATCCCTCAAGGGCTCGTTGTGCTGCGCCCTCTGGCACAGTCTGCGTCTTGTTCTGGGCAACTTCGGTGCCAAAATGGGTTCCGGGAAGGACAGGGCGCACATAAGAGCTGGTGAGGCGGGTCCATTCATTGTCGAAGATGCCGATTTGGCTGTCGCATTGAAGACAATGTAGGTTCACAGGTAGTGAGGGCGCATGTGACGCACGATGCGAGGATGAGGCCATGACCAAGTCACAGCAAGGGTAGGATGTGGTGCATGAACAATTGGATCTGATTTCAATTTGAAAGCGGGATGAAAAAGATGCCAGTGTCAATTACGACGCGCTGCGGGCAGGGCACAGGACGCGTTTAGTGCCAAGACTTGCTTAACTTTACGGCGGAGCACGTGAACGACCCCGCTCTCACTTCACGCGGTCTGGCCAGTGCTCAAATAATTGTAGGAGATTCCCGCCCACCAAATATATGGTATATCTCTCCCTCCTGTTCACAGCGACAGAAATGTAAGTGCCTCTGATTGAATCTACTCAAATCGCAGGGTAATATAGAAACTTCCAAACCTTCCAAACAATGCCACTTGCCGAGATCCCCGCCCGCACTGGCGCATATGCCGCCCTCAAAAAAGGGCAGTGTATCAAGCTGGTCAACCCGCACGGCAACCAAGTCATCGACTTCTGGGCCTTCGTGTTTCCAAGCAGTACAGCCTCGAGTGGCCTGCCTACTAGTTTCATCCGGTCTGATACAGGCCTATCCGAGTCTTCTCCTACTCCCTTTCCATTCATCTCGGGTGTACAATACTTCTCCGCCTCGCGGACACGTTCGATACTCTCCAAACTCATCCCGTCTGCCGAAGCCCAGGACGTGTTATATACCAATAAATCTCTGCCGCTGTTTACGCTGATAGAAGACACCACCTCGGGTGTTCACGACACCTTGTTCGGCTGCTGTGACCGCTTTCGATACCACAACCTTGGCGTTCCAGACTATGAGCACGCCAGCTGTGCGGAAAATATGCACGTCGCTTTGCGTGATGCGGCGGCGGCTGGATTCTTCACTCCTGGTTCCATATCGCCTGAGTGGACGCCTGATCCGCTCAACGTCTTCATGAACGTGCCTATCATTACAGGATTGGATCGTCAGTCCGGCGGAGGAAAGATTGACTGTCTCTCTCCCGAGAGCAAGCCCGGAGAGTACCTCGTGCTGAGGGCGGAGATGGACTGTGTGGCTGTTATGAGTGCTTGTCCCAACGACGTGATCCACGGAGTTAATGGTGGGAATTGCACCACCGCACAATTCGAGATACTGCATTAGAAGCAACTACATTAGATACATTAAGAATACATAAGAGCACCAAAGAGGAAGGTGGCTGCAACCTCTTCTATGGTATGAACTCAACCATGAAACGCACATCGCCGCTCCACTTTTTTTCCTCTCCGGACGACCCACGCCTTTCGACGACAGTGGTGCCAATGTGGAATGTCATCGAACGTCTCAACTGTATTGAGTCGGAGTGACAGATGGCCATTCTCGTCGCTCCTAGACCGAGGATACCGATTGCCAGCATCTATGAGTCAGGGAGCGGATTAATATCTCTCACTTGGAGAAGACATTACACCTCATATCAAAACCAGCCATCATCTACACCTCGTCTACTAGCACGCAAAAACATCTCTAGAATAACGGCTTCAGTCCCAATCCGCAAAATGAGCACTATCATCAAGGACGAAGCAAGCAAAAATGCTGCCACCACCGCCTGGGACCATCCCGGCACCGCAGCATTCGACTTCCGCTCCGACACCATCACGACCCCGACGGCAGCAATGCTAGCAGCCATCACCAAGACGACGCTCCGTGACGACGTGTTCGCCGAAGACCCCACGACGAACAACCTAGAATCCCACATCGCCAGTCTCACAGGCCACGAAGCCGCTCTGCTGGTCATGTCCGGCACGATGGGCAATCAAGTGTCTCTGCGGACACACCTAACACAGCCGCCGCACTCGGTGCTCTGCGACATAAGAGGCCACGTCTACAACTATGAAGCCGGCGGGACGTCGAGCTTGTCTAACGCGATGGTGATCCCCGTGCGACCAAAGAACAACCATCACCTGACGCTGGAGGACGTGACGGCGTATGCGATCGTCTCGGACGACGTCCACGCCTGCCCGACCCGCGTCATCTCGCTGGAAAACACCCTCGACGGCATGATCATGCCGCTGGACGAGGTACGGCGCATCTCAGCCTTTGCACGCGAAAACGGTATCAAATTGCACCTCGATGGCGCCCGGTTGTGGGAAGCCGTGGCCGCGGGCGCGGGCACATTATCGGACTTCGCCTCCCTCTGCGACAGCGTGAGTCTGTGCTTCTCCAAAGGTCTGGGCGCGCCCATTGGCAGTATCATCGTCGGCTCCAAGCCCTTCATAACTCACGCACGACGTATCCGTAAAATGCTGGGTGGGGGCACCCGTCAATCGGGCGTCCTATCCGCTGCGGCGCGCGTCGCTGTAGATTTGGGCTTTGGCACCAGCCCTTCCGGCGACGGCGGATTCTTGAAAACCACGCACGCCCGCGCGTCGAAAGTGGCGGACATGTGGACATCCCGGGGCGGTATCCTGGCCAAGCCGACCGAGACGAATATGGTGTGGTTAAATCTGACTCGCGAAGGCGTGACAGCGGCGGAATTTGCGAAGCTGGCGAGCGCAGAGGGTGTGGTGGCTTTGAGTGGGCGTTTGGTCGTGCATTATCAGATCACGGACGAGGCGGTCGAGAGGCTGGGACGAGTAATGGACGCGGTGTTGAAGATGGGGGTTGGGAAGGAGAACTTGAGCCCCGAGGGAAATGTCAATGGCCATCGGTACAGGTAGCATACCTGGGTATATACAGTGTTTGGACTGCATTTAGAATACTAGACACAAAATACAGGGACAGCTCTTGTCACATTAGCAGGCACAAACAACAGAAGACAGCGGGGCCTTCAAGTTCTAGTTGGATAATCAGCTCCTATCATTTGTTTTTACTTTTCCCAGTACATTGGAGTTTACACAACGGCACAGTCAGCCAATCAGTCCAAGCACAATCCTCCAGTCCAATCCATGCTGTTATTTGCGTCGGTGAATAAGTATTCTGACATGTCCAGGCCTGCCAGTAATCACCGAGAGCAGCTTGGCGTTCAATGGCCGATCAACCCTCTGTCTAAGTTTGTGTAGCAGCCTTGAAACGAAGGCTTGCTTCGGACCCAGGGTGGAGCTCCAGGGCCAGATCGCTTGCCAATGTTGTTCAGTCACGTCTCCAATATTTCTTATTCCCGAGTCTCTTGTGAACTTTTCTTGTCCATCGGATTTGCTGCTGCTACCAATTCGACTCTCTGCTGAACCTCATACTGAGCGTCGTATTCATGTATCCAACACCGATCACCAAGATCAATGCTTGGACAAGATCTGCCCTCATGTTTGTCACAATTTTTGCTTTCGGACGTTCAGTATGCAAGATCTCCCAATGTCGGCTAGTTTCCGAAGAGACAGTCGTACTGTGACTTTTTTGTCGTTGGAATGGGCTTGCACGCCACCAGGATCGCAGATTGGTGGATGGTAAGACATTAACCATGACGGCGCCAATCAAGGAAGTAAAACCCCCAAACTGAAAAAAGAAATCCGGCAATTGTTGGAAAAAGGATTGTAGCACCGCTTGCTGTGAAGAAAAGAAGAAAGATCACGACGGTTTTCACCGGTGATGCCGCAGACTCCGGCGCTTTGCTTTGGCGGAGGTACGAAGTGAATCCAAGCTTAGCACGCTCAATCGTTGGTATAAGGTATGCGACAGATTTGGCGCAGGAGAATATAAGCTCTCACATTGCTATATGGTGCAGGCGAGATGAAAGCTTTGTGCCCCTTTCGAAGGAGCATTGAGAGCAAAGCAAATTATTTTTCGTGTCGTTAACTTCGTCATGTAAGTGGAGGTCAATTCCAGCCCAGCCTTTTTCGCCATTCCCTCCAGGGCCGTAGTTGTAGTGTTGTCCAAGTAATGGGAAAGAGCCCAATCAAATGTCGTTAACAAACGCCGGGCCGGTATGCAAATGAATTTGTTTGATGTCAATGTCGTCGTCAACCCGAAATACCTGTTTGGCCAGATCGGGTCTGGTAACTTTGCCTCCCTAGCGGAGGAGCACCGTGACTGCCAGAGCTATCGGCGCTACCTGCACGGCCGCGAGCATATGGGCTGGCCGGCACATTGAAGTGGAAATCGTTTGCAGGAGCGGAAGCCGCCGAAGCTATGTTCTGCACCGGTCGAACTGAACTCTGCTTCTGCCAGGCTGTGGCTTGATACGGATCAACGTCGACACGCGTTGCGACCGGTCCGACTGGAGTTGCAGCTGACGCAGGGCTACGGATAGGCGCATCTGCCGCTGTTGCAGTTTGCTTTTGTACCTGCCCTTTAGCAATGTGACCATATCTTGACAGGATCTCCTTGGTCGTGAGTTCCGCTGATGCACCATGGAGGCCAGTGTCGGTCAAGATGGATTGCAGATCTTCGGGTACCTAGCGAACAATTAGCTTTACTCATGGGTCTGGCTTTGATGTATGATATACCTGGCAGAAGTAATCATTGTATTCAATCAGTGTATTGACTGCTTCGATCGCAAGAAAGCTGTCGTCGACTTGTGGAATGTTGGGTTTTGCACCTGCGGCCTTTTCTTTGGCATATAAGATGTTCGGGGCCATCACCGTAGCCAGATTGTGGATATCCATCTTGCTTCCAGACTCCTCGTCGACTTGTGAGAACGAAGCGGCCCACTTGAGGAAGGAAAACAGGACCTCCATGGTGTCACGATGGCTCTTTGGCATCAGACAACAGGTGAGATGTAACACTCGTCTTCCCCTTTCAGCGTCGGGCATCTTTTGTGCGATAATGAACAGTTTTTGAAGCTTGTATGTCAACAGCGGCTCCGGCATTTCCCTGAGAAATTTTTTGAGCAGAGCAGCAATCTGAACGGGGTTTTCACGGCCGAGATCCGGTGTTTGGTTCGCGTCGATAGCCTCTGCGGCCTCTTTCAATCTTTTGATGTTGCCGTTTTTCCGGAAGACGCCTTCCACAGACATGTCCATTTGCTTCATCGCCGCCACACAGTCATCAACAATAGCAGGAACCCTCAAAGCACCGGGGCCAATTCCATTTGTTGATTCTGCGCCCTCACGCTCAACAAGGGTTTCCAGGGGAATCCCGAAGATGCCTTTCTTCTTCACAGCAGGCTCGCCGCGAAGTGCACGGCTAACTTTGCCCCAAAAGGTAGGCTTTCGTTGTTCTATCAAGCCTAGCAGGTCTTCAAGGGTGTATTCGCCTTCGAGCAATGGTTGCATCGAGAGAACAGCGACATGTCGGACAATAAAGTATTCCAAGGCAGATAATTCCGAGAAGAACCGCTTTGTGCGCAGAGGATTCTCGCCGGCTAAGAGATCAGCAGCCGCGCCAGAAGTACCCCGCGAATGACCGTTAACTAGTCGTGGTTCGTTGCCACGGTGGCCAACAAGATTGGTGCCTGCGTGGCGGAAAGCATTTGGTCGTTGCTCCTTTGCTTGCTCGGCGGCGACAATTCTTGGGATGTCATCCAAAGTCAAGCCTTCTTGGTTCCCAAATGTAAGTTCTGGTCGAACTCGTCCGTCAAGATCCTTCTCTTGTACAATCTGGAAGTTCCCGGGATTTCTGTTGTCCGGCCCACCTTCGCCTTGAGAACCTGGCCGGATTCCAGTTGGTCCATAGAGAATCTTTGACTCTCTAGCCTTTCGGAAAGTCGTGGAAAGAGTGCGTTCATTTCGTGTTGAGCGCAGCCTCTTCATCTCTCCGACTGTTTGTTCTAAAGAGGACTCTTGCTGACTTGGGGTACCAGCGTAAGAGCGAGAGCGCGATGCCATTTTCTGCGCCGGTCTGACCTGCTCACCAGTTGCAGTCACATGGTGGCCCTCGGTTGTGTTGTATGGCGTTAGATTCGGGTCATCCGAGGTGTGCGGTAGAGTACCACCAGACTTGAGGACTTCCAACAGACGCGCCAGTGCCACACGCAAGAGAAAAACAAATTGTTGTAACTTCGTCACGTGCGCAAAGCCTGAGACGGTATCTGCTGACCTTCTGGCATGATCGATACAGTAGACCTTCTCTTCTTTTTCATTGTACATCGCAATAGCAAGGTCGGTCGTCAGATCTCGTTGACAGACGCTGCATGTCAAGTGGGGAGGCTTTACGTGCCACCTGCGGCCATCAATCATGACACATTCGTCGTCAATGGGTTCCAAGCACGAAGAACAACAATCCGATTCTTGACTTGCCAGGCCTGCAACGCTTTCTTGAAGATCCATGGGTTTCTGCTCTTGCTCTTTGATTGTTTCAAGGTCGGCAAGTTCATCCAGAAATGCGTGGAGACCTTGCGGAGATCCCTTCTCGCGTTCAAGCTTCAGAGCGCCTTGGAGACCAATTCGAATGAGGAGCTTCAGGTAGTGGGCTAAGCCAGTGACCAAGGATAGAAGTTCTTGAGTAACACCGAGTTTGCGTACTCCAGTTTCCTGCGTCCTAGACAGGAGAGTAAAGAATGCAACGACCTTTTTACAAAGGAGTTTAGCTTCTCGGCCATAAGAAAGTTCCTTGAGCTCGGCTCTAATGACTAGAGTTGCAAGTTGATCGATGGCGCCGAAGAGAATGTCAACGTGCCAGATGAATTTGCGAGCGACGATAACTCCGTCGACGTATACTCCATTGCTGACATGTAGAAGCATATCGGAGATGCAGGAAGCAGAGGACTCTTCAAACGTGGACAAAGTGGACCAGATCCGATAAACCTTGTCTTCCATCTTCTCTTCATCTTCCTTGACAGCTTCTCGTTCATCTTCAGTGACATTGGCATTGATATCCTTTTGGGGGGCTTCGACATCACTTTGCGCGAGCCGGACGTTCCAGAATTTGTGGATCATGTAACATTCAGGGTGCCAGTGTTGATTCTGACCATTACGGAAGATTTCGACGAATTGTTTGAGGATGGCGGTTCGGCACCCGTTGCAGCGCTGGGCAAATTGAGTGGAGTAGTGAAAGTGGCAATAGACCTTTCCATCATGTTCGTAGTAGCTGTCCTGAGCGCCAAAGACAGTTGGACAGACGGAACAGGTGAAGTGCTCGATGTGGTACTTCCTATCCAGGGCTGTGATGTAAGAACCTCGTAAGGCACCGCCGCATTCGAAACACAACAAATCCAACCGCCGAAAATAATCTGTTTCGCATAGAGGGAATTGGCCAGAGCCGTCTTCTGCGTCGACAGGGAAGAATTTCGAAGCTACTATCTGACCGCAGTCGGCACATTTGAAGCAATCAAGATGGAAGGTACCTCCCAGTGCTCGAACAAATTGGCCCGTCAGAGCTTCGCCACATTTTTTGCACTGCCGCACCCTGGAATCTGACGATTTGCCGGTGCTGCCATTTGTCCTTGACCGACTCCGTTCATTTGGGCCGCCTAGTGACCGTTTGCGTCCCGTGCGGCTATCGGATGAGTATCTGGCATCGCTATCATAAGGAGCATCGTTGACATTGGGGTTGCCGTTTGCTGGTGGACTGTGTGTATATTGGCCGTTTGAATTCTGCGGGTAAGATTCGTTTTGGTTCCGAGGAACTCCTATGATGTATCTTGTGGTCCCGGAATTCCCCTGGTGCAGCTCGTCAAGCGGAGCCGCCATGTTTGGATCGTGCCCACAGTGCGTCGCATGTAGTTATTCTAGCAGCCTCAGGTCAACATTGGTCACCTAAAACTCAATCGCGACCAAGAAGCAAGCAAAGCCGAGTTCAACCGAACCCCAAGGAAGCGAATAGCTGTCTTTTGGTGAAAGTTATTTTTCCTTCTCTTGCTCCAAGTGGTGACAAGTCCATGCGCAGACGCCTCGAAAGAATTGTGATTGATTGGGATTTAGCGGATGAAGTTGAGGTATGTTTTGGGGTATCGCTGTTGGTTGCAACGCTGGAGTGAACAATCACGAGAGGCTCAAGATGCGCGGCACGTAGGTTGTTGTCGTCGTTGTAAGCCTGGCCGGTAAGGATTGAAGTGGCAGGTCGTTGGCAATGGTGGAGGAGGCTTAGAGGGTCTGAGAACAAGGAGCGGATGTAGGTCGGACAAGGAGAGGGAGTCGAGGAGTTGACGCGTTGCGGAGGAGATTTGATGGAGTAGGACGGCCCGGCCGAACAAGTGCGCAAAAGGACAATATGATATTGTAGAAGGGAATTGTTGGTCCTGCGTGAATCAAGAAAATGGTGGCTTGTCAGATCAGATCAGGATTCACACGTCCAAGGACTGGACTGATGTGAACCTTCAACAAAGCCACTGGTACAGGGCCAAATTTAGAAGCCCATATGATCGGAGGATTTAGACACTCACGTGATTTTTCGTTAGTTAATGACTAGTTGATGCGCTAGAGCCGTTTCTCCTTGGCTTGACCTGGTCTGGCAGCTTAGCCGTAGCCTCTTTGATTGGCCGTAGAAAGAGACTGGTATTCACTCTTTCGAGACTTGTGAGGTGTTTCTTGATGTCGATGTTGAGGATAAAAATGATGACGAGAATGAGGATTGGTGAAGAAGATGAATGAGAAGGTGGGAATGAGGAGACTTGAGGAAGAAATGAATTTTACCAAGACTACGCCTAACACTCAGCGCTCCACCCCGATTAATCGCTCTGAAGCATTACATCCCAAGCACATTACGTCCTCGTCCTCGTCCTACGGCTTCTTCCTCTCCGTCTCTATCTCTTCCGGAAGCTTCTTTGGAATCCTGACGAAGACAAGCCCATCTTTGACCTCCAGTGTCAAACCCCTAGTATCAGCCTCTGCCGGTAAGGTGATGGAACGTTCAAAAGGTCCTGCGTGTCGTTCTTTGTGAACTGTCTTCAAGATCTTGCTTTCGTTCAAGCCGAAAGTTGGTATTAATGTTGTGGCCAATCTTCCTCGGATGAATAGGTTGGTGTCCTCGAGCCATTCGAGCTTGAATTCTTCACTGGATTTCAATCCCGGAACAGCCAACGACAAGCCAACGACAAGCCACCCAGCTACACTTTCGTCCACATCGAAGACATCGAACTGCGGAGCCAGCACTCCACGATGCGAAGGATGCTATCGACATTGTGATATGAATCGCCGGTATGCCTGAGCTTGGCTCGTAAGGAATGAGCGTCAACGAGCGAGATATGATGAGGGTGAAAGAAGCACTCGAGCGTCGACATTGTGGTGTGTACTAGATGAACTGCTCTTCCCCGTCGGATTGAATGATGACTTTGATATTGGAGATTTCAAGTTATTCCCTGACCTGCGGTCTGGTCGGTCTTTCTTAACATGGCTGGCGCGAACAAAAGACATATGCTTCCTTACATGTTCTCAGACATTTTTGCATACTACCTTCGCATAGTGAACACGTGGGGATGGTGGGTAATCCAGAACCCCTCCGTCTTGCCAAACTTGAAGCTTCTGGGGTCAATCAATTAAGCGAGCAGTGTGAGACGAGACGGTCTGCCCTGCGAATTTTCGCCTTCAGAATCACGAAAACATCGAGTCTGGGCGCATACCATATTTGTTCCACTTCAATAAACATCGTTCAACGATCACGCCATGGAGAAGTCGCTAGTCACTTCTCAGGGTAGACGAAAAGCCTGCCACGAGGTCGCGCTCATATGCAGGAACAAGAAAAAAATGTGTTGATCAAGGGCACCGCGAGCAATCAGAGCGGAGAACACGTAGTCATATGACTGTCAGAGAAAGATTGAACACGCTAGAAAACTAGAGATTGCGAGACTCTGGACAATGAGGTTGGACGATGAACAACACTAGGAGCGAAGTTGAAGAAGACTTGAGAAGAAACTTGGAAGCTTCCATGTGCCAAGGATTTTGTTTGCTGTTGTAATGACGTAACGAGCTTCTTGGCATATCAGCATTTCAGGTTGGTAACAGGAGGTCCCTAGGTCGTCATGTCTTTTATTTTCCTTCTAGGTGCCTCTCTTTCTTGTGCCAGACCATAATGGCACAGATATATGCGACCGCGACCGCTGTAAAATCGTTTATCCGGCCATTTAGAGCTGTCACCGATGTCTGGCAAGCTCAAGAAGCTCGCAGCTCCCCTGGACATGCACCGTAATCATCATACATGTAACGGGTATTGACGACCACTCAAGATGTGAACATCACTCCACCTCTGCATCTCCCCCGGCTTCCACTTTCGATGAGGTGAGCTCTTTTCCCCTTGCAGTCATGCGATTGTCATCCAATGGGCTCTTTCCAAAGCCTTCACCCTCTGTATCTCGTATCCAAAAAGGTAGGTCATGGTCAACAACTATGTCATTGACCGCCCAGTCATCGGCTGCCACCGGAAAGAAAGCGACTACTCCAAACCTCTTCGAGAAACGCGCCCGTGACAACGGCTTCGAGAACCAGGTACATTCAGTACTCTGGCACCATTCATCGGCAATCCATGAACCGAGGAGGTGAGGAGGAGAAGATGAAGTTCGACCAGCTCGGGCGACGCCCGATTTGAGTCGTGTAAATAAATACGGACGCGCCCCTCCCCTTCTCGCAGCCCGCTCCTCAAACTATTTCCCTCTCAATTGCCTTCTACTGTCAAAACCTCCCTCGGCGAAACTCCAGCGTCGAAATAAGACGCGACTCTCGTACTTCAATTCAAAAACCCCTAATCAGAACTGGCTCAATTCACTTCAGCACCCCAATCCCATTGGCAAGCCGCGGGCAATTTTGCGAACCCAATGGCCTATGCATACTACTATGACTATCCTCCACCTCTGGTCGACAACCCTCATGAGCGTCACCATCAACACCAGTCGATGATGCAATTCCTCTCACGCCGTCACCCAAGACCCGAAGACCACCCCAACCAGCCAGACCTAGACTTCCGCGATGCCATCAAAGAATACATCATCGAAGTCGAGGTGCCGGGAATCAAGAAACCCGACGAAGTCACGGTCACCTGGACGGGGCACCGCGCCCTGCTGTTGACGGGCAAGGTCGAACGTCCGGACTACGGCACGCCTGCCAACGCTGAGGTGGAAGAGGAGCAGACCGAGCCGCACCCCAGCGGCGTACACCTACTTGTCGGCGAAAGAAAAGTCGGCCCTTTCAGACGATACATCAACTTCCCAACCGACGTGGAGAACATCAGCGTCACCCTGGAGGCCGGATTGTTGAAGATTCGCGCGCCCAAGAAGGGCTTCTCTGAAGATGTGGCAAAGGCAAAGGTGGATGTCAAGCACGAGTGAGTCTTTTTACATACCAGCCAAAAAGCTCTCCCTTTTGTACGTATTTTTGGTTACTTTCAAAGAGTTTCGACCGATCAGAGATGACTAATTCGTTGCGATGCTTGCGAACATGAAAAGGGAACACAAAAAGCATACCTTTCCGGTCCTGAATACCTTTGCAGGCCTTTGAACTACAAGGTAGTCGAAGGAGAGTACGAAAAAGGATGAGATAGCTGGCCGGTGACCGCCATACTACAATAATAATGCCCATTAAATTGTCATCAGAGCGTTCATCGTGGTGATAATGAGTCCAGTGTGCTGTGAACGGAGCGGATGTCATTTTGCAGCTAGATTTCCTACGTGATATGTGCTGAGTGCACGCTCTAAGGAGTACTCGCACGTCAAGTTGATTTTCAGCGGGCTGCTGTATCGTACAGAGGTTGTAGCTGCGCTGTCGAAAGGGCTAGCACCAGACTGTTCAAACCCTGACCGACTACTGTGCTACAAGCGCCCGTTCTCCGCGATGATCTACATTATAGCTTGTAACACTGGTGTCCGTTCCAGTCTCGACCTTACACCAACAGAGGTACTTGCTATGATGAAGTCCAGGCGATTGTCCATCTTGCAGATACAGACAGGACTCTGAGATAGCACAGCGAGCATTCCAAAGAAGTACGATACAGCGGAAATGAGGACAAGGCAAGGGAGACAAAGTGTTCGGAGTATTGCTATGGTAGTAGTGTGGTACAAGCATTGACGGTCACCGACTTTTTTCTCCTTTCAAGCTCAACATTTGTGGACGGCTACCAAAGCGGTTAGCGGGAACTGCTGCATATGACAGCATCCGAAGTGGCACGATTCTCCGCACCAAAAACTTTTGGGGGAGAGACTCTAGAGAAGAGAGGTGCATGTCAATCTCAATCAAGCGCGCCAGATTGTTTACACATGATTAAATATTCCGGCAGTCTAGGCTGTGTATAAAGTCGAGACTTGCCCTTGTTTCTTTGCATCTTTGAAGACCGCACCATCCTTCATCCTCATTCTCTTGAGCATTGACCATGGCTACCAACGGTACAAATGGTGTCCCGCACCAGAAATCCTCCCTCCCAGCAGTGTATATTGTTGCCACTGCACGAACGCCTGTGGGATCTTTCTTAGGGTGAAGAATCTTCTGCTCTAGAGTGTTGTACAAAACTCACATTTGTATAGCTCACTGTCGTCTCTAACTGCCCCTCAACTGGGCTCACATGCAATCAAATGTACGTTGAGCCTTCACCGCTTTGAATAGACCTAGCATACTGACAGCATGTAGCTGCGCTTGAGAGAGTACCCGCGATCAAGCCACAGGATGTTGAAGAAGTCTTCTTCGGCAATGTGTTGTCTGCGAAGTGAGCGAACCACTTTATGCCCTACGATCCGTCGTTCTAACACCTAACAGTCTCGGCCAAAACCCTGCTCGTCAATGCGCTCTCGGAGCTGGACTCGAGGACTCCGTTGTCTGTACCACCGTCAACAAGGTCTGCGCCTCGGGTGTCAAGGCCATTATCCTCGGTAGTCAGACCATCATGACTGGTAACGCCGATATTGTCGTGGCCGGTGGCGCAGAGTCGATGTCCAACTGCCCTCACTACCTACCCAACATGCGAAATGGAGCCAAGTTTGGAAACCAGACGTTAGTGGATGGTGTTCTAAAAGATGGACTATCAGATGCATATGGGAAACAAGAACATATGGGTCTGCAAGGCGAGGAATGCGCTCGCGACCACGACTTCAATCGAGAACAGCAGGACGATTATGCCATCCAATCCTACCAGCGCGCGCAAGCCGCACAGAAAGATGGCCTCTTCGACTTTGAGATTGCCCCTATCCAGCTACCTGGAGTCAGAGGGAAACCCGGTGTCACAGTCGACAAGGACGATGAACCAAAGAACCTCAACGCCGAGAAGCTTCGATCGATCAAACCGGCATTTATTCCCAACGGTGGAAGTGTGACAGCGCCCAATGCATCACCTCTGAACGATGGTGCTGCTGCAGTCGTCCTCGTCTCGGAAGCGAAGCTCAAGGAACTGAATATCAAGCCCCTGGCAAAGATCTTGGGCTGGGGTGATGCTGCAAAGCAGCCTAGCAAATTCACAACGGCGCCCGCTCTGGCCATACCCAAGGCTTTGAAGCATGCCGGTGTGAAGCAAGAGGATGTCGACGCGTTCGAGATCAATGAAGCATTCAGTGTTGTAGCTCTTGCAAACATGAAGCTACTCGGCCTCACTGCGGACAAGGTCAACGTGCACGGTGGTGCGGTTGCTATTGGCCACCCTCTAGGTGCTTCTGGAGCCAGAATAGTTGCTACTTTGCTTGGTGTTTTGAAGGCCAAGAAGGGCAAAATTGGCTGTGTTGGCATTTGCAACGGAGGTGGTGGCGCCAGTGCATTGGTCCTGGAGTCTCTAATGTGAGGGAAAAGCCCTGGGATTGATCATGATTTTGAAGGACTGGAACATGGAGTTTGCTTCCAAAAAAACTGCAGAGGGTCAGGGTACATACCACGGCGCGCAAATATCAACTCGAATCAGCTAAAGAGCAAAAAATGAGAGAACAGCATGGCAACTCATGGCAGAAAGTCATCAGGATCAAGCCTGCCCAAGTCACTTTGCATCTCATATTGCATCCAATCCTGCCTCACTACAACCAAGCCCGTTTTTTCATTGATTCATTCGTTTTCCTGATCCCAACGGGCAAGATCCATCGGATCGCCTGGGTCTCTCACGAGTATTGAGTGTCGGGTTCGCCACGACGCCGCGACGCCGCGACACTTTTGTCAGATAAATGCTCTCTGTGCTCCGCCGTATGATATCGCTGAGTCATGAAGGCAAAGTGAATTGGACAAGGCTGACCAAGAGGCTCACAAGGCTCCCGCCTGCGTCAATCGAACTCCGCTTCGATATTTTTTCGACTCCAAAACTCCGCAGTTTACAAGGTGGTTCTGTGTCTTGCGCCGCAATTGTTCAGGTTGACAAGACCAATCACCAACATGGACGACCTCTATGACGAGTAAGTGACACTGCTGATTACTCCTTTGACCTTCACACTAATAGTTTCTTAGGTTCGGTAACTTTATCGGTGAAGCTGTTTCCGACGAAGAGGCATCTCAAGATGGCGCCGCAGGACAGCACTATGTCTACGACGAGGACTCCGATGCTGAGAATCATGCCGCCGCGGATCAGTCGATGGATGTCGACGATGAAGTACCCTCAAATGCCGTCATACTCCACGAGGACAAACAGTACTATCCCACGGCGCAACAAATATACGGCGAGGATGTCGAGACCATGCTGCAGGAAGAGGATGCACAACCCATTACACAACCCATCATTGCGCCTGTGACTCAAAAGAAGTTTCAGGTTCAAGAAGCCGATCTCCCACCCGTCTACTATTCAAGAGAATTCATGACAGATTTGCTTAGCTTTCCCGAAGGCATAAGGAATATTGCAGTGGCGGGGCATCTGCACCATGGCAAGACCGCGTTTGTGGATATGTTGGTGATGCAGACGCACGATCTACAGGATAGGCTGGATAAGAGGATAGGCAGAAGAAGGGACGAACAACTACGATATACCGACACCCATTTCCTTGAACGAGAACGCGGCATTTCCATTAAAGCCGCACCCATCAGTTTGGTCATGCAAGGTACGAGGGGAAAATCGCATATCCTCAACATGATAGATACTCCCGGCCACGTTAATTTTGTGGACGAGGTTGCAGTCAGTATGCGATTGGTCGACGGAGTAGTGCTGGTGGTCGATGTCGTCGAGGGCGTTCAGGTCAACACTGAGCAAGTCATCAAGCATGCTGTTCTGGAAGATCTACCTATGGTCTTAGTCATCAACAAGATGGACCGACTAATCCTCGAACTCAAAATCCCTCCCACAGATGCATACTTCAAGCTAAAGCACGTGGTCGAAGAGGTCAACACTGTTATTGAGAACACAATCCCAGGGCGAGGAGAGGCGAGGCGGCTGTCACCCGAAAAAGGCAATGTCGCATTCGCTTGCACTTCGATGGACTGGGTGTTCACACTGCCGTCTTTCGCCAAAATGTACGCCGAGACATATCCCAAAGTTGACGCCTCGGAGTTTTCAAAGAGGTTATGGGGGGACATCTTCTTCAATCCCGGGAGTCGCAAATTTACCAGAAAGGGCACAGAAGAAGGCTCCAAGAGAGCCTTTGTCAATTTCGTATTGGAACCCATTTACAAACTCTACGCACACACAATTTCTGAAAGTCCAGAAGACCTCGCCCCGACTCTGCAGACGTTGGGCATAAAATTAAAACCCTCACAGCTCAAATCCGACGCTAAAGACTTGCTGAGACTTGTGTGCGCGCAATTCTTCGGGTCTGCCAGTGGTTTCGTGGATATGGTTGTACAGCACCTACCTTCTCCGGTTGAGGGCGCGAAGAGGATGCTCGATAACTACTACACAGGCCACGTTGATTCGAAAGTCGGCATGGCTATGACGACATGTGACTCAGATGGCCCCCTAGTCGTGGAGGTGACAAAACTTCTCAGCACCGCAGACGCAAAGACATTCCAGGCATTCGGTCGCATCATGTCAGGAACGGCTTCGCCAGACTCAGTGGTCCGCGTGCTGGGAGAGAACTACAGCGTCGAAGATGAAGAAGATTCAACGACATCAACAATCACCGCCACTCACCTAGCATGTTCACGATACAACATCCCTGTTTCGGGTGTACCAGCAGGAAACCTGGTTCTCCTCTCTGGCATCGACAATTCAATAGTCAAAACCGCCACTGTGGTTGCTGAGAAGTTCCCGGAAAACGAGGATGCCTACATCTTCAAACCCATCCGACATTTCACAGAATCAGTATTCAAAGTTGCAGTGGAGCCTATCAACCCATCTGAATTACCCAAAATGCTCGAAGGGCTACGGAAGATCAACAAATCGTACCCACTCATCACGACCAAAGTCGAAGAATCCGGTGAGCATGTTGTACTGGGTACAGGTGAATTGTACATGGACTGTGTGCTGCACGATCTTCGAACACTATTCGCCGAAATGGACATCAAAGTCTCCGACCCAGTGACTCGATTCTGCGAGACGGTTACAGAAACGAGCGCCATTATGTGCTACGCCCTGACACCCAACAAGAAAAACAAACTTACCATGATCGCCGAGCCACTGGACGATGGCATCGCCGAGGACATCGAATCCGGCGTGGTCAAGATCCGCGACCCGATCCGCCAGGTCGCCAAATTCTTTGAGGAAAAATACGAGTGGGACAAGCTGGCCGCGCGGTCGATCTGGGCGTTTGGCCCCGAGGAAATGGGACCCAATATCCTGTGCGACGACACGCTGCCCTCGACGACAGATAAGAAGTTGTTGAAGTCCGTGCAAGAGAGCATTAAACAGGGCTTTTCCTGGGGAACACGAGAAGGCCCGCTGTGTGAGGAACCGATCCGCAACACTAAGTTCCGCATCACGGCCGCTGAATTAGCCAGCGAGCCTATCTTCCGTGGCGGTGGACAAATCATCCCAACCGCCCGTCGCGCCGTGTACAGCTCCTTCCTAATGGCCGGCCCGCGGCTCATGGAACCCATCTACAGCGTGCACATGACAGGTCCCGCGGACGCCGTGTCGGGCCTATACACAGTGCTCATGAAACGACGCGGCCACGTTGTGTCTGACGGCCCCGTGGCCGGCACCCCCCTCTATGCCGCCAAAGCCCTACTGCCCGTGATCGACAGCTTCGGCTTTGAAACTGACCTGCGTATCCACAGCCAGGGTGCCGCCAGCGTCTCACTGGTCTTCGACCGCTGGGACGTCGTGCCCGGCGACCCGCTCGACAAGAGCATTCGCATCCGCCCGCTCGAGATGGCAGGCCCGCAGCAGGCGGCGCGCGATTTCGTGCTCAAGACAAGGCGCCGGAAGGGTTTAAGTGAAGATGTCGATGTCAAGCGCTTTTTGGAGCCTGAATTGTTGGCTGGCCTGAGGGAGAGTGGTGTGCTGGACTGAGACGCGGTGGGAGGGAAATAAAATCAATTAGAGCGCTGAGAATCAAATCGGGACTTATGATTTGTGTGCAACACCAAATGGGCGTGGCGAGGATGATCGGGCCTGCGCTAGGCGGAGAGAAAGGCGTCTAGCAAACCAAATGAGCCTCGCCGGGCTTCGATTTTTTTTTTTTTTGGTCCATGATACCCAAAAATAAAATGATACAGTGCATTTGACACAGAATAACTTGTGATCACGTTCAATCTCGTAACTTCGTTCAAACCCAATCCAAAATCGTGTGCGTGCTCAATCACAGCAGCACCTTCATCATGCAGAAACCTCTAATCCCCGCTGCCACCAGCGGCATCGTCTATTCGCCGTATCGTCCACCTCAACAGCCACGCCCGTCACATTGATGCCCACCATACTAGCGTTCCTCCCCACGAGCGGGAACGGCGGCAATCCGGCGCCGTTGGGGTTTCCCGTGACGGCAAAGTTCGTGATGTAGCTCTGCAGCACCAGGGCGATTGGGGCGATGAGGCCAGTGGTGAGATTCGTGCCCGTGCCGTCGTAGTACGTGTACGCGACGTCCAGGCCGTGCCAGGCGGGCGGGACCTGATACTCGTAGGCGAAGGTGCCCGTGCTGGCGTTGAGAAACGCGGCGTTGAGGAAGTAGCAGTTGCACGTGAACATGGATTCGCCGATGAGTAGGAACAGGCGCTCGAGCGGCGTGCGGTAGGGTTGCGTGCCCGAGTAGTTGGCGGGGTACAGATCTTTCAGGATCGTGGTGATGGCCGAGGCCGAGATTCCTGGGTACGTGGAGTTGAGCAGGGCGCGGAAGTCCCCCTCGGTCTTGACGTTGGGCGGCGTGAAGACGGGCGCCTCGTTCAGGTTGTGGCCCGTCATGACGCTGATGTTGCGCGCGTGTTGGCCCGAGGCCAGCAGCTGTCCGGGTGATTTGGGGGTGAATTTGCCGTCGACGACGGGTCCGTAGGTAAACAGTCCGTATGATGAATTGGCGATTTGCAGCGCGTTGGCCTTAATGACGGCGGACGAGTTCTGCCGCCGCGCTTGTGTGATGTTATCGACTTTCAGGAGTTTCAGGAATTCTTGTGCTGTCTGCTCTTGGAGGTCGGCTTGTCGAGGCCCTTCAGGCGTGAAGGCCGGTGACTGGGCGATGGCACGTTGGAAGGATACACCTTTAGTGCCGCCAAATGCCGTGACTTGATGCTGCACTGAGCTGCCTATATTACAGAAAGCGTCACTGGGAAAATCGTCTCGGTTGGACATGCCAGAACTTACCACCGGCAGATTCTCCAAAGATGGTAACTTGGTTAGGATCGCCGCCAAACAGATGGATATACTTGGCCACCCATTTGATTGCCAGTCTCTGGTCGTATAAACCAGCATTGGCAACTCTGCCAGCAGCCTTCAGACTCTTGCCGGACAGGAATCCTAGCGCTCCAAGTCGATAATTCAAGGAGACATAGATGACGCCAGAGCTTCCAGCGGTCTGGCTTGCTTTTATCAGCCCGTTGGGTGTGCTAGCAGCAGCCTTTGATGATTGAACGTAACCGCCGCCATGAATCCTATATGACTCTCAATCACGGTCCCACTGTGAATAGAATGTGCAGCCTACCAGACCAGTACGGGAGCACCGCCGGTTTTATTGTTTGCGGCATTTTCAAGCACAGCCTGGGGTACAAAGACATCCAAGAACAGACAATCCTCATTTATCCGCGGGTCCAAGGCACCTGCGTATGCTGCATTCAAGTCGGCACCAGTCGCAAGGAAAGCTTGCAATTCCTGTTCTGCTAGCGTGTAATTAAAACTCGAGGTATTTCCCGCCAGGATGTACGGCGAGAACAGTGCTGAAATGAAGTACCAATTGGGCGTTCCCTGGGGACATATCCTGCCCACACTTCCATTTTGCACCACTGGATTGCGACCGGACGGAGGCACAGGCTTCGCCCACCTCAAATTCCCCACCGGAGGCTGTGCGTATCTGATGTTAGAGAAGTTGTAGACCTGGGCGGACTCATTGAAGCTGCTGGCTTGCTGGATTTGATATCCGAGATCGACCTGTGGCAAGGTTTGGGCAACGACGCCGGTATACGCGCAGAGGATGAGCCACGCAGAGAACAAAGAGAAGCTCCTCGACGAAGGCATTTCCGAGAAAAAATATCAACTACCGTTCAACAGGATCGAGCTCAAGCGTGTGTTGCAAAAGGCTTCATTCAGACCACGCACTCTCGGTGCCATGATTCAGCTATTTAGTGCCAACTTCCCAGGAACCAGCAGAAAGCTGGACCCCGGATTGCCCTCATTGCAACGGTGAAGGGATCTACCGAGTACTAGCAAGCCTGCTAGCTTGAGGTGTTCATTCTGTGCCGCTGCGGAGAAATCGAAAGGCTGGTGCGTCGCCGATCTTAACCAATGGCGGGAGTGACGCGGCACGAGGACACGATGAGGCCTGCCAAACGCCCTCGAGCTGGACAGTATTGCTAGCAGGTTTTGGAAACTACGAGGGAGACATACGTGATCAACCTCTGTTCTTCACTCCTGCCGTCTCTGTTCGTGCCGACGTCGTTGGCATCTCCTGGCATGATTCATGTATGCTTTTCAGTTTTGTTCCCCGCGGGAATTTCGGCGGATATCAAAAGTTTATTGTCTGACTGGAGAATTTCTGTGCGTTTTGTATGGGAAAGGAAGCAATTCATGACGTCAGGCAATATCTTCTCAGGGGACGTCTATTCTCCGTGAAAGACAGTACGTTGTCGACACGGTTGTCCAATGCCACAATGGGTCAAAGATGCACTTCAATATTTTCAACACAGGTGTACACGCATCGACACTAGGGGCTGTCAGGTAAGTATGGCAATATCACAGGCGCTATTTTTAAAAGCGGTGCTAGGCGAGTCGTAAGCCACAAGTACTTCTTGATTGAACGAACATCGATGCTTTCGGGCAGGGCCTGCTTTCACCTCACAGCTATTCCTTGTCCATGTCTGGTTCACCTTTCCCAATCCAAGTATTATCATATCAGGAAACTCGCCGCATGCACTGTTTCCAAATCTCCGTTCCAATGCGAACGAATACGTGTCGCTCCTTCTACCGATCGCCTTCACAGTCAGACACATTATGCTAAGATCACATATTTGATTACGCACGACAAAGTTGGGGGATTGGGCACCCAAAACCTCAGGCGTATGTGTACATCGTACCTGCCTCGGCAGGTATGGAGATACAAATGGTTTTTATTTATGGCCAGGTGTCGTATTAGTCAGTTGGTGTCTACGAGTAACATCCCATACGTATTCGGAACCGAGCCTAGACCTTCCGCGGCTTGCAGTCATCAGTAGAACGACAAGAATTCCGACAGTCTGGGTTTTCGTTTCGCCTCGCCTCGCCTCGCCTCGGCTGATTCTTCTTAGGGTGTGTTAATGGTACGGGCATATGTGTGCTTACGAAAGATGGGGGTGATATCATTCCGGTCAGCCTTGCGGTGGAGTTTCTCAGCCCATGGCCACAAGACCGATTACCGCACTTGTGGCGAGGTAAGCGAGTGAACAACTCGAGACTCCAGTACAGCCTTGGGAATCGTGCGGGAGAAGTCGGATGCATACAAAAATCCGGGCGCTGCGAGAGTCGCTGCTTCCCAAGTAGCACCGAAGACCACGGACGGCAATGCTCGAGGGCAAGAAAGATAGAGAAAGTGTGCATGTGCAATTTTGATGCTGTAGAAGCAATGGCAACAAAGCCTGCTATCTGGGGTATTCCAATCATTCTCATCGTAGGTTCATGACCGGCGTCAGAAACGCTGGCAGTGGTAGTAATGCCCCAAGCCAAGTAAATCCCAACTCCCCATAACTCCCCAGTGCCATTCCATGGTGCTGTAACGCTATGCAAGCAACAACGTGGGTCTGGTGAAATATCAACGATACACGTCGACAAGAACGAGACGAATCTATTTCATATCCCCTCCAACTTCAACTCTTTAGCAATGATTTCTGACCACTCGTCGATTTCATTCCAATCTCGAAAGTCGCCAAACCGGCCACCGACACAACCCCACACCCATTTTACAGGTCCTGCCATGTCCGCTCCGTCGTCCTTTCCCGCAAACAGACGGTGATCTTTGACCTTAGGCAGCTTCCTGGCGATCGTGAGATCAATGAGCTGCGACTCCCTCCTGACGGCGCGGTCGCGGACCCATTTGGTACCCTTGACCGCCGGAGCCATGCCAACACTGAATGTCCAGACGGGCCGCATCCGAAGACCCATGCCCTCCACGTCGAGAAACTTTTGGGCGTCGGGGAGCCATTGGTTACCATGCACCGCGCTGCCCAGAATCACGGCGCTATAGTTCTCTACGCTGTGGACATGGTCGACCGACCGGCAGTCGACGGCGTATCCAGCCGCGTGCAGTCGTGATGCGATGCGGTCGGCGATTTCGCGTGTTGAGCCGTGAGAGGTTGCGTAGGCGATTAGAATGGGCATATTTGGTTGAGAGATATACAGAGATATAATGTTTTTGGTTGGCTGTGCCCCAGAGGCTGAGCAACGGCTCTTGAAAGGAGCTTCTGCTGAAGGGAAGCTTCTTCAGTACTTTTGGGGCTTTCGCTGAATGTGCTTCGGTGTTTCTGAAAGGTCCGTCTTTTCGTCCACTTTTTCACAAGTGAGTGCACAAAGTCGGTGGTAACGGGTGGTATATGAGGCGAGTGCGAGCTTCTGGCTGTCGACAGATAATCCACTGGCTTACATTGGGGGAAGATCTGCTAAGTAGAATATGAAACGTCGAAGACTTCGTACCTCGGGCAAGTAAAACAGGCGAGGCCGATATTCAAGGCTTGGATGGACGGATGGAATTATATGTCGGGGAGTTTCTTCTTTTGCGATTGTCCTACCCACACATATTCACGAGACAGGCTTTGAATTTTTTCTCACCCGAATGTAAATGTCATTCCTGACTACTCATACTTATTGCCATCCACCATTTAATTAGAGCAACGCACCCGATCCCCCACCCATCCAATGGAGGGCCTTGAGAAGCGGGAAAAATGACGGGCAACTCGCCTCGCGTGCGTTTACGCTTTGACCGCATCATTTGGCATGGGGGCGGGAGGAGGGGGTGGACCACAGGGAAATGGGCGAGGATCAAAGAGTGCTGACAAGACAAGGCTAGCATTCCCTGACTGGTGCATAAAAGTTGTGAGGGAGAACAAAAAGGGTACACTCGGAAGCCGATTCCTCCATGAACCCGGTCTTCCGTACGAAACAGTGACCGAGTCCCCGAGTCACAAACACTGACTGGGCGCACTCCATGAGATTCTTTGCGCAAATACGTCCCGTGCCATTGGGTGGCAAGGCAGACATTTCACAGGGTTCTCGGGGATTGGCTTTCGAAAGGGAATCTCGATTAGTTAGATACGTTGTTGGGCTTTTCGAGGCACCAATGCAGCCTCCAAGAACTCGGCGGAGGGCCTTGACCGGCCTGAAAAACGGTCGGAACCCTGCGGAAATGATGTAGCGCTTGTCCCTAGACTGCTTAAAGTTGGGTAACAATCCGGGGTAGCTTTATCTGCATTCGCATCCCTGATATCACGTTTATTAGACCCTCGTAGCTTTCTGGGTGATACCAGTACCACTTGGGTAGCAGTGAAATTCGTTTAGCTGTTAGGATCATGGAGGCGTAGAAGCCGCCGTTACAGACTCGAACTTAGTCGGTAAGCAGAACTTCTGGAAGCATTGGCACGTACCAGGGTCAATGCGCGTTTGTGGTATTCGCTTCGAGACCATTGCCAGCGGGAGACGCTCTTGCTTATCTCAATCATGTCTACCAAGGTACCATAACAGTGTCCAGAGCGTATCCCGTCAATTTCAACATAGGTAAACGCCCATTAGTCACGGTGCATTCCAGACACTCATCGCAGCAAGGGAACGTACCGCGGACAACAAGACATTCGAAAAACTTTTCTGGAAAGGAAAGTTGTTCACGTGCCCGAGTAATGTACGAGGAGCCCGAACCTGGATGCGGTGTTTTTGCATTTTGTCCGCCGCGGCACACTCCCACATAACTAATACTCCCATCGGAGGGTGTTTTGAATTCCGTCGGTGTTTCGAGTGATTTATTTCATCGAACAGCGAAAATTTTCTTGATCCTGTCGTTTTATTGTGGGTGCGAGAATATCTCAGACCCTAACCTAGCCTTGGAAGTTGACCTAGGTACCGCCTTAGGCCTGGACCGAGAGGACATTCCTCTGTACCTGCATGAATTCCTAATATCCACCACGTTACAAATGTTGACTTATTCATGACGTCCTGGTCAAGACACAGGAAGAAGCATCTTCTGCGGCTGTATCCGCAAATCTGGCCTTTTGTCTGTGCCTAGTCATCAATGCTGACTTTCCTGTGTTCGTTGATTTCATGATTTCCTGCCGTCCTGACCCATCGGTCGCCGCTCTCAAACGCCTTGAAATCCCAGGGGGAAAAATGTCATCAAAGGCCCAACTTGAACCTGAACACCTTGCAGCATGTCGTGAGATTAAACGGCAAGAAAATCTGCCAAATCCGCGTCTTGATCCTGTTTCACGACCAAAATGAGTCAGCATTCACATTCCGGTTCTGACCAGACACGTACTAGAAGTCAAAAGTCGCATCTCTCGATCCAGGGAACTGGTTGAAGAGGACTCGGCATCCTGTAGCTGGAGAGGTTGCTTACCCAACAATACACGAGAAAGGCAGCCTCTGAAGTGATTGCACCAAGTGCAACGTAACTGGTCATGTCCCGTACCGCCTCGGGAAACTGCGTCCATCTTTGGCTGGTGGCGGAGGCTTTCGAGAGGATTCTCTGTGACGGTCCATGATGCAAAATGTGTCGATGAAGGGACAATTGGGATTTTGCTCCCATGGTCCCCGGTGATATGGCGGAGAAAGCTCTAGCTGTCTGGCCGAGTCGATTGATTGGAATTCTGAACGGGGGCATTTGTTGTGTTGGTAGTGTTGTGATGTTATGTTTATGGGCTTCAGTATGTGAAGGTTCTTGATACGTCTTTCTGAAATCTTTGCTTCAATTGATTGATGCAAGCAGGGCCAGAGAGGTTGGCCTCCTGGGCTGGGGTTATATCTTTTGGGTATCATTTACACATGACGAAAGAATATCGTGGCTCGGAATACACGCTCATGCTGCATCAAAACAACCCCCGCTTATCCTATGGCCAGGACCTCGAAGCGTGACCGGGCATTCTCACCTGATGGTGGAACTGCAAGGGCAGGAGACAGTGTAGACAAGTCAGCTCCCCAGACAACCAGATTCGGGAAAGCTCCATCTGATGTCGCGAGACGCTTCGAGATTGAGATATTCCGGGCTCTGCCGAGAGAGAGAGGAGAGTGCAAATCACAGAGTCCGGACTCTCACGAGGCACCTGAAGGCATGTTTTCGAGCAAGTACAATCTTTGAGACTAAGCGGGTGAGTGAAATACAGGTCGCGTGTTCTCCCGAACGAGTGGAAAGGAGGCACGAAAACGTAAGTGGTGTGAGTGCCTGTTCAGGGTCTGGACGCAGCTCTGGGCTCGCCTATCACAAGTTCCAGGCGCTTCTGTTGGAGTATTTCGGGCATCTCCACCTAACCTTCGAATGCAGCCGTGGTGTGACTTTCTCTATCACCTGCTGTCTACCCTTTTCCTCAAGAAACTACTCGTCTCATCGTCCATAATCGTGCTACGTCAATACACACACTTCATCCAATAGCCATACAATTCTCCGTCTCCTGTGGGATTGTTTGGTGATGATGTGTTGGCTTTGTCAACGGTAGCTTTGGCGCGGGACTCTCCGCCTCAGCCTCGACGCGCATTTTGAGGCTTTACACACAGTGAGGATACCACGTTGGGATTGAGTACAATCTTTTGTGCAGTAGGTATATGAAGCGTTGAAGTTCCTCTTACTGCTTGTCCCCTCTATCCAAGATCAAGCAAAACATTCTACAAGATACAACCATTGATACAACCCAAGACAGCTTCACAGCCTCTTGACCAATAACACCTCACCCATCATCGACAATGAAGTCTCATACACCTACTAGCAGCACATCCTCAGCTGGCCCAGTAACGCCACAGCACGGGTACGGAGACGCATGGTTTACAAATCTCAACGACATGGGCTCAGAGTGGGCCAAACTCCGAGCCGAACGAGAAGCCAGCTTCAAATCAAAAGCAGCACCCGGCTCGCCATCTTCATCGTCCTCCATGCACAGCTACGGCGACTCGTGGTTCGAAAACCTCAACAACCAACGGGTGGAGTACGAGCATCAACATCACAAAACCACTGACGTGGAGGATTTCCCCGTGTCGCACAATTACGGCGACTCGTGGTTCGAAAACCTCAACTCGCTGAGGATAGCGTACGAGGTTTCACACGAGCAGCCGCCGCACAACTACGGCGACAGCTGGTTCGAGAACCTCAACACCCAGAGAGTGCAATACGAACAGACGCATCCCCATCTGACGACCCCTCAGAAACAACAGCAACAACAGCCGCACAACTACGGCGCCGATTGGTTTGACGGCTACGAATCATTGTGGCAACAATGGCAAACGTCCAAGACGAGACATGCTTAGGTTTCGATTTTCAATGGTTTTGGCGAAAAGCATTCGGAGCAGGACTTTTCGGGAGTTCCGGTGCCCATTCATTTCCACACGGGTGTCAAATAAGAAACAGAAAATGCCAGAAATGACGGATTGGACTGGGGGGATATGGTCACACGATATATGAACGGAAACAGATACAGGATCACTAGTTAATAATCCTCACGAACAGAAAGGAGTTCTTAGCATTTAGCGATGAATGAAGAAGATCCTTCTCAGAAATATAATACTCTCTGAAACTCAAGAACGGTCCTGGTCATATCCAACAGTAATGCAAAGACATATTCCAGCAAAAAAACGCAAGTCGGCTAGTGGATCGTAATCGTACAAAGACGTCTTGATATGTGTTGGATAACCTCTCTGTATAGAGATACATAGAGGGTAGGGTCAGTGAACGGACAACCAGGAGACAAAAGTAGCTGGCATGATCCCCCCTGGTAGTTTCCAGCCATAACGTTTAAATCTATGTATTAAGTCCTCGGTTAACGTCGACTCTATCTTACCTAGGTAGGTAGTTATCGATGACAGTGTGAGGAGCGCGCTTCGACAGTCTTAATACGGTCAAATATGCGCTGGCACTGGAGCTTCCCAGGGCCCACCGTGCTATTAGTTTTGTCCACTGGCTCGAGGGTATGCCCTGCTCGAAATCACGCTTTGAAACTAGAGTCCACGTGTTGGTGCCTGACGTTTGCCTAAGATCACGACAATCGGTTCTTTAGGAGAGTGATCGATCTCTAAGCGAATGGTTGTTTCACTCCTGTTTTCATCAACTACCTATCTAAGGTATATATGCGGTTGTGTATTCAAATCAGCAGAGAAACTCCCCCCCATGCTTAGAATCAACTGCTGCCGTATCCGACTCATTTCCCCCAACGCCACATAATTGTATTTATATGCATGCAAATCCCATCAACGTCTTTCGAACTTATCATTCTAGTAGTCTCCCTCGGTCTTGCCAGTATCATCAGCTGTCGAAGAACAACGCTGCAGTGAGCATCTGTTCTAGTGCCGTTTTGCGAGGTTTTCTCTCATTGGCAATTGATCCATCCATATTATACTCATTCAACCGGCCTAGCTGCTGTGGGGTTTCATCATGGCTGCGGCCTCGTTTTCTCCCACCCGTCTCAGCCGACATTGTTCGCCTGTGTCTCTTGGCTGATCCGGGCATCGAGGGACTACCGGGGACGTCAGCATCATGGCAAGTTGAGGAGACGCTTCCGGCCTCGGAGGAGCTCTGCACGGAAGCGGTACCCCCGTTGCTTGACGTGTCACTCGGCTCCGAGGGGCTTTCTGATGTCTGAGTAGATTCGGATTTCATTGCTGGGTGTGAGTTCTTTGGTGAGGTGGTTCTAGGCTCAGGAAAGTGAGCGGATTCCTGACTGGTGAGGTGGTGGTTGTTCTCGTCCTGGTGCCGAAGCTGTTCCCGAATGCGGCGCATTGCATGCATATGTCTGCGGAATCCTGTCTCAATGCCATCCAAGTTTAGCGTCTCAGCTGTACGGTTAGAGCCGACGTGATGAGGCGGAATCTGATGACTCGGCCATAGCGGCGATGGCTGGCCTTCTGAGACAGAACTCGAGAACGTACTGTTCAGTGGAGATAGTGTTGTTTCCTTCCAGGTATTGCTAGCGAGTGGGGGTGAGTTGAGCGTCCTTGTGGCTGCTTCTGGGTTCGGGGCTCCCAAAACCCCTCTTCCCTGGTCCCATTTCTGGAGTACAGTTCTTGTGACCTCAGACAATACTCTGTATTCCTCCGTTTCTGTGGCTGCTCTGGCCCGCGCAAGCTCTGCGTGTGTCAAGGACGAGAGAAACACATTGAGGCTTTCGACGAGCATAGACAACTTTCTCCGAAAATCCTGGACAGTGACTCCATCATAGTTTATGTCTTGATTTATGAGCCATTGCTTGACAGGGGCACGTTCCCTCGCCGAAGTGGAGAGGTACAATTTTACTAGGCTGTATAGCGGTCGGAGAGCGGCATTCAGGGAACTCAGAATCTTGGAAAATGTCAACGCCCAACGTTTGGTATCGGGTTGTCGTTCAATGAGTAGCGATGTACTCCCGACGCTGTGTAATGAATCGAGACTTATAGCGACAGTCCATACGTCGAAGCGTAGGTTCTCAAAATCTTCTGAGGCCTTCTGCATGCCATAGAATGTGTGCCAGGCGAGTTTGCAGACCTCCGCCAAGGAATCGTGAGTCTGCAATCCGGTAAAGCCAATAGTGGACGACATGGTAGGGGAATGACAATCAGTTTCGCATTTGTGAAAACCAGTCGAACGGGTTTTGAAGATCGATGTAATGAGAAATAGAACAATTATGGTTGTACAAGACTCTCATTCTCGCCTCCATGATCGAATCGTGTTCGCCTCTTTGTTCAGCATCTTGGACTGTGAGATCAGCCGCAGAACAAGTCGATCGCGGAGGTGAACTGCTGTTCTGGCTGCCTGAGTGTGCAAAACCAAAGGCTAACGCGTTCGAAACTGTCGGTCCACTGCGTGGCCTGACAAAGTGGTAGTATTACGCTCATACCTCCGTACGGTAGGCCCGGATTCTATTCCCGCAGGTGTAACGCGGAGACGCCTGGAGGTAAATAACGCGACAAGGTTTCGAGGAACAACCTGCGATACACTTAGCGTGATGTTGGTCAGGTCAGGTCAGTTGAATGCTGGTGGGAAACAGAGCCAATACGACGTGTATTGAGAGCAATCTGTGCTCTGGGAGAAGCATGACAGGGGTGTCCATGATGCTCAATGGGTAGGGATCCTTCGTCAATACCTATGAAGGTCATTGTGGCTCCTAGAGTTCTGTTGTAAAGGCTGAAGTAAGTTGAAAACGTGGAGAGACGTGGACGTAAAGGTGCAGTGACAGCCAAGATATTTCTAAGTGTCAATTTTGGTGGTGGGCATGATGGTTCTAGGCGCATCGGAGGACAGCGATCTAGTTTAGAGGCGATGAGATGCCCTGTGTTCATAAGGTTCGCCACCCGGAGAATACTACCGAGGTGTCTGATGCGTGCCTGGCCAGCCTGATAAAGGAGTCCACCAGCCCACCAGCTTTAGCCTCAAGGGGGCTGCTACTACCCATCACCTGTGCACCTGCTATGTAACTTCAAAGTGCCTGGCATCTCGAGATTGAAAACCTCATCTCTGCCTCTCGCAGCTTACCTCGCAGTCTCCTCCAAACGCCAGCAGCTTCGATCATGCCTTTGATCAACGCTGAAGCAACAATGACGCTTTCAAAGCTCCTTCAGACTTGTTTCCTTCCTGCCCAACATCTCAGCCGAGCTTGCTGTGAGCCTGCGACAGGTTGAGCTCTGGCCTCTTCACTGGCTCAAACCTAGCCCTCCTGCCTCTCGAAGAGGATGTTTTCCAGCTAGACACAGCCTTCCATTGCCTTTCGACATCTCCAAATGTCTAGAAACTCTTCTGAACGGGCGGCTGCAGCTCTAGAGGTGATGAAAAGCTGACATGAAGAATAGTGATTCCTCTGCAGATCTCGAAAGCCGTCCAGTCTCGGACTTGGAGCCTGCGCAGGCCAAATGCTCCGAAACCTCGCGCGATCGACTTTGCCAGCAGCCACAGGCCTCTCACAAGCTTCTGATGTCTGCTGACATCGGTAATGCTAGCTGCCATAGCTAACCAGATTCGATGGACGCCGAAATGGACGCCAATCGCCGACCGAAGTCCACAATACCGAAATGCCTTTTTATCACACCACCTTCTCGTCACACCACGACTTTGAGTTCTGGTTTCGTATCTCAGTATCTGCCAACCACCTTTTGCCTGGTGGATACACAGCAATTCACCACTCACACTCTGCCTGGGTCTCAAGGCGCTTTCCCCCTCCTCGTCGACCATATTCGTCTATTCACTGGGATTAAGCACTGACAGTCACCTGATTGTGATATTTTAATTGGGCGACTTATCCTAATCGAACAATCGAACGATGGACTATCAATGAGCATAGCACCCTATGCGGCATCGCTCGGAACCTCCAGATTAAACGGTCAATATCAAATGCGCCATAGTCTCTTACGCGTGCACGCTGAGATTGTATTTGAGTCGGCCCTCTCCCGCTCGATGTCAGATGTAATCCAGAATCCCGAAAACTATACTTCCTACGCAACGCGCTGAGAAATAAAATTCAACATGGAAACAAAAATCATCTCACATCGACGCCGTAAGGCTAACAAATCGTCCTACAATATTGAGAAGCATACCACAACTGGTACATCTCTCTCTGCGGTCCAGACTCGGCTTCTGGCATACGAACTAGGATCTATTTCCAGATCCAAGATCCAAAATGAAGCCTCCAAGACTGCACCCCAATTGCATAGACTTGTCGCCCACGCCGCAATATACGACAATGCCACAAGATTCATTCTGAACGACGTCCATGGTATCGATGCCACTCCTGAGCCTTCTTTGCCGGAGGCTACGACCGATACCCACGAAATCGACTCTAAATTAATCGACCAGACTAATGTTGACAATTTCAATACGAGGAGTGCCGTGGAGTCCGAAGCCCTCGAGATTACGCATCACGCATCATTCAACGGATACTCACAGTTGAAATCAAATGACGGCTGCGCTGTGCTGGTGACCACCACTCTAGTGGGTGAAGAAAATAGCAATTGCGAGTTTTCGGATGACCAAGTCTGCACCGAGTCTACCAAATACGACTCTAGCGAGCAAAAGGGCTGGCGTTATACTCAGCAGGACAGCCGTCAATCAAAGTGGAATCTTGATACCTCAGCCGCAACATACGACTCTCACAAAGATGATTTCCTCCTTTGGTCGCAACAACCACGGGTCCTGTCCCTGACACAAGCCAACAATTTGCTTGTCGAAGCCTTCGGCTAATTGTCGGGGTGTGTTTTCGAATCCAATCCCAGCATCCCTTGCCATTCTTAATTCTCTATCAATCTTCCGCATATCCCATAAGAGAAGCGAGAGGATCGGCGCACAAGGCGTCCGCCAGTGACTTTTATGTAAAATTCTGCAACCACAGCATGCAACTGAGGATGTTTGAAAAGGCAAAGCGGCAAGGCTATTCACAATAGGGGTGGATCGGTGTGTAAAATTTATCACATTTTCTCCGCGTCCACCCTCAGCTTCATCAGCGTAACATTACGAACCTATGCACCATATACTAGGGATAACTTTCAACCCTGCTGTCCGAGTCCAAAGAACCGATTTTGTCCAAAGCATATCCTGCTGACCTCGGTTGATTGAACCAATACAAGCCTGTCTCTGTCAAATCCTTCACGCTGGCGACCCAACGCGATAACCGACCACACTCGAATCCGGAGACGGATGGTCCTTGTCGTGCTTGCAACAGGCGCAGTGTTGACTCTGTCGTTTGTCAAACTTATTCATCAACGGAAGCCTTCTCCAGCTCATTGCATAGTCAAGTTCGATCAGGCGCAGGCAGAAGGCAATGATCCCGGAAGCTAAAAATGACGCTCTACGCAGGCAGTCAGCAAAATATATCTCATAAGGCAAAGACTACTGGTCTGGAACTCACAGATTGACGATGGCAAAAGCAAACAACGCCTTTACCAGCTTACAGTCCGTCTCAAAATATCCCTTGTGGGGCTGCCCACCGAAATACCTCTTTTCAAATGCACGACATGATGCTGTGCCGTCACGTTCCCAAAGTCCAATCAATGTCGCCCAAGCAGCCAAAAACGAAACGTCAAGGATTGCAGAAACCGTGAAGAACAAGGGACCGCCGAAGAATATTGGTAGAATCGAACCGCCTGCATAGACGGTGCAGAGGCAGGCTATGACAATCGTGGCTGTGGCTTTTCCGGGGACATGGGCATCTGCACTTGACAAGCCACTGATGACAGCGGCAATGAAGCCTATCATGCAGATTGACCAAGTGGTTTCGAGGATACGAAGGCCAATGAGGCCTAGACGCAGGAATGTTTCGTCGATGGCCCTGCTCAAATCGAGCTCTCGAGTTTTGAATCTCATTGTTGGTGGATTTTAAAATTCTGTGAGTTGAAGCTCAAGCTTTTCTCTGACCTTCATACTCCAGTCGATGTCCCTGCGCTTGTATATATCAAAAGCAAAACCATCAACCGGCCCGTACTCCAGTCCCCTGAGAATCAGGTGCTCTCCTGGCACGAGACCACAAATACGCCGTTGCTTCCCGTGAAATTATTTCTTAAGGACACCGAAAATGGTGTGAATAGGTACATCAGGTGAGGCCTAACTGGCAAATGATCAGTAGAAGCAGGTCGATCGCAGACTTCAAGTTCGAACAGACTCTTCCGAACTAGAGAAGTACCTCACAGCTGCCGAGTCTATCCGCGATCAACCACGCAAGGACATTTTGGTAAGCATCATTGTATTTCTCGCCAGCATCTTCGGATACATAGGTCCGAGCCCCTAGCGTCTGGCTCCACGCCAGAGATGGACAAGGTTTTCTCGCTAGCATCTCAATTCGGTGGCTAGGATTTTCAAAATGCCGAGACGCCCACGATGTTGATAACGTCGAATCGGAGGCTGCTTGAGTCCTTACGCCCGAGATAAAGATGCGTTTCAACGGTGCAAGTGACGAAAATCCCTGGTGGAGATCACAGCCATCGGCGCGGCCGTCCGAATGTAGAAGTTTCCAGACATACTCAGCGTCCGCCGAGTCATGAGTACGCCAATACCTGTTCAAGAGGGGAAGTAGGCGATACAAATGTCAACAGGTGGTCCATTGCAGGACTGAGTTCTCACAACGTTGCCTTTGGCTCAGACGGTAAATTGCTCAGTACCCTGACAAGTTGAGATTTCGACGCCTTATGTAATTTTCGAGGTCTCAAGCTTCCGAGAAACGTCGAGAACCGGCCGAGTCAGCTGCCAGTTGGCGAAGCCAAACCGACGGGGTCCAATGGCGACAACAGCCTAGGCATAAAGCCAAGGGCATATGAGTACGTGAGCCTGAAGAAGCCAACCACGTGCCGGGTTAATCGACTCGCGCGGCGGTTTCCGCCCTCCCTTAAAAGTGGTATGATGGAGCCCGGGTACTGCCCAGTGGGTACGGCTGAGCAGAACTGAGGTCTCTTCTGGAATACCTACCACACTTGGCTCTAGGCAGGCGAAGCGCAGAATACTCGCGGCAAATTCGGCTACCCAATCCCGCCCAGGACTCCTGGCTAGGCGTAGGGGTGGGCATGCCGTTGCAGGTACAAGTAAACCCGACTATCAGTGAGAAAGAGGCGACGGCAATAACCAGATCATGTCTTCAAATCAAACCACCACCAACACCAACAAACAATCGTCTGCTTCTCAGCATACCAACGATCCACCCTTGTCATTGCAGGTGACATGAATAACAGATCTTACCAGCAACATTACCCCCAATACAATCAACCAGGGAGAAATCCCTACGAAGATCAAGTATGCCTGAGCCTTCCGAACCTATCACCCTTTCGCTCTTTGCCACTCGACTTTTTGCTAACTGATTTCACTAGCAGCCTACCTGGAACAATGTTGACTCTACTACTGAGACGGCCTCCTTCCAGAACTATTCTCAATTCCCAAGAGATCCGGGCAGCTACGACGATGCCTCTCTACTGCCACCCTCGAACGAGCAGAACATTCCCTCACCGAACTATTCGCAGTACCTAAACTTCGATTCCATGGACACAAGCTCCATTGCCGCGGGACCCAGCAGCAGTAGCATCTCGTCGCAATCGCTATACAACACGAGCGGTGTACCTGTCTCTGCCATCCCTCCTCAACAATACACGAGTACTACTTTGCCGATCAAACCCGAGCCAGATATCGAACAGCTTGGCCTTCCTTTCTCTAACATGGCGATGAGCATGAGTCCTATGGACGAAACCTTCCCTCAGACCTGCGGAGCAATGCCTACATGCCTGCAGATGCTCGAAACCCCTGAGATCGAAGACTTCAATATGGGCAACGAATGGATGCCTTCGGCCACCACAATCTCCCAGCCCCAATCCGCAGCTTTTCGGAGACCTTCGTACACAGCAACGAACACAGCGAAATCGGGAAGCACAATGAGTCGAAAACCGAGCTCCAGTGGCGGCGACGGCGGGGACAACGAGGCGCCAAAGAAACCACGAAAACGCGGCCGAAAACCCTCAACAATTATCCCGGCAGAGAATGAGGACGACGAAGAAGCCCTAGCCCGGGCCAAACAAGCGCACTCGATCGTTGAACGCCGTTATCGTGACAATCTCAACGGCAAAATCATGCAGCTGCACCGTACCCTTGCAGCCATAGCCTCGAATCCCGCAAGGCCTGGTTCAGTAAGTGCGCTGATGGGGCAGAGCGACGTGCCTCTGCAACCACACGACCCGCGTACAGGAACCGCAGCAGGCACAAGAATACGCAAGTCCGATGTGATGACCGACGCAGTGAATTACGTGCACCAGAGCGAGGTGTCGATGCGACACATGGCAGACGAAATCCAACGATTGACAGAGCGCGTACTTGCATTGGAGAAGCTTGTGAGATGTGAAGACTGTGTTCTGTTGAAGAATATGGTTCGGCGTTCTATGAATCATGGGCAGCAGGGACAGGGACAAATTGGACAGACAGGACAGTAGGAACGATCAACAAACATCAACGAGACACAACCATGCGAGAAATGGGGACTCTAGGAAGGATGGAAGGTGAGGGATCAGGATCAAGAGATGCATGTGCTTAAGGCTAGAATTTTTGTTTCTGGGTCTTGGGGCGAGGCTGGAACTGCGCAGTACAGCCCACTGCAGACTGCGCCGAGGTCTTTTCAAGGGTACAATTGAGAGGCAGGCATGTCTGGATAGAAATTGAAGCCGTGGAAGGAGCAGGGGAGCTACGGCTTGCAAGAGCAAGGACCGTGGGCACGAAATAACCAAACGACACAATTTGTCTGAGGAAGCATGATGATCATGAACAAGGACTATTTCACGGACACAGAATGAGAGTTTTAAGAGCAGGGGACTTTGCCAATATGGAACGATCGCACCAAGACCAGCGTGGTCTATACCGGTTTTATTGCTGCTCACTGCTTTGGGTTTGAATTTCTTAATTTCACGATGGGAAATACAGAGAAGGATGCAGAATATGATATATATATATCACGAACATACTGAAAGAGAAGGAGAAAGAGGGCTTTATATAAGACATTGTCACTCCTTTCGGCGAAGGAGGAGTAGGGACAATAGAGCTTATACATATTCACGAGCCAGGAATGGGATCTTCCCACTCTATCCCTTTTCTCAATCTTTCTGAATACAACTTCCCAAGCTCAAGCCTGACATAGATGCGGGATACAAGCTCCGGACTGCGTCAATAGTACCCAAGGGCGCCTGCTACATTGCTTTCGCACCTGGCGTTGGCAGGGGCAGATCATGTCTCCATCACAATCGAAGAGCGAGTCGAGAAGGAGCCGCACACTGCACCCCGGCCGCCGCCGCGTGCTAACAATAGAGACAGTCATTCTAGAACATGAGGCAGCACCGCGTACAAGGACAGAGGATATAACATGAACGTAGCAGCTGTGGTATTGGGAAGTGCCTTGCGTTGGGATACGAGGCTGTACAAGGCTGAGGTCGCAAGCACCCCCAGATAGGGCTGGGTGTAAGCTATGATACTTACAAGCCCGTTTCAAAGGGAAAGTAGAATGGGTATGCGGATTTGTGCAAGTTTCGGAACGTATGTACAGCATTTATCCTAGACGACAGTCTTGTCAAGGTTTCCCATGTCGTCCAGCCGTAGCGTGACTTGAAGCATGGGCGAGAGATATGTGCTGCACACGTATCTTTCAGGTTTAGAAAATGGCTTGTCAATGAATGTCTTATCGCCGAATTTCGTATTGGCAGTTGTCACGTTGTCGAATATCATATCGATGGCATTCCCGGTGACGAATGCCCATCCGGATTGATTCAGGACTCGAGAGCTATCAAGCTGCCGTCTGTGTCTGCCATGTAACTTCCTTCCTCCAGCTTCTTTCCTGTGTCTTCTTTCCCCTAACGCCTTTCCCCAGCACCCTCCTCTCCTGGCCCCTTTTTTGATTGCGTCAATTCCATGCGATTTGATCCCGCTCCGCTCCAGCCGCTCCATGATGATAGAAGTCATCATACGTATCTGCTCCAGTGTGATCCTGAGCTTTTCTCACCTCCACCTGATAGCACCCGCTTCTCAGGTCTCGGGATCGTCAATTTCATTAGGTCGAATGGGGTCCAATCGCTGTCTCTTATGTCCTTTTGGAGATTCCAAGGTCGAGCTCGCGTTCTTCTTATGCTCTTTTTCGCCGAGAGCCACGCTGTGGGCGTGTCTGTTGTTGCTGTTTGCCTTGCGGTCAGCTTGTTCTCGGTCGTTCTCAGCCTTCTTCGCAGTTGGAGTGCGTTTTCGTCGCGAGTCTTGGGGCCGTTGGACTCGGTCTGATGGATGGCTTTCTCCTGACGAGTTTCCTTTTTCAGAGGCGGCCTGCTCAGGCGAGTGTGAAGATGGTTCTTCCCACTTTGGCTTGTCCATGGGCTTCAAGGACGGTTTGGCCGTCGTATTGGAGCTATCAGCTGCTGGTGTTGAGGATGACAAAGTTTTCGCTGGGTTCGAATGCTTATATTGCAAATCCGCGTCTTTAACCAGCCAGACCACCCCTTTGTGCAGGACTTCTTTCCGATCATAGTTTTCTGCGTCTCCATCTCCGTAGCGAGTGATTGATGGCTCGATGACCATGTCGAACGGTCGGCCTATCAGACCGTAGAATCGAGCGACTTGCTCACTTTCTCTTTCCTCCTCATCAAGAATCCCTAATCCGCGATGTGCTTTGAAACTTTGATCGTTGAGACTGAATGATGTTTTCCGCAAATCGTTCAAGAATAGAATTTCAACGTGGGGATGCTGTGCCGCAAGTATAACAGAGATGCGCATAGCTTTTTCTGTAGCGAAAACAAGTTGCTTAGCGCATGCTTCTCTGTTCTCAGTGTTCATGGGTTTGAGCAGCATCGCGAAATTGCGAACCAAGTCCGATGCAATTGCTTCGCAGCGTTTCCTGTGCATGGGCTGCAAGACTGGGTCGATGGCGCTGCTAGAGTCATTTTCTACTCCAACCGGTGGGTGGATTGGTGCGATCCCGCGTAAGAGGCCAACTCTCAACTTGTGCTTCGTTGCGGTAGATTCTAATTCAGTCAGTTCGAACTATGGTATGCGCTAGGATGGAAGTACTCACTCCCTTTCGTGGAAGCCATAACCCAATTCAAGGCTTTTTCAAAATTCTTGCTCGTCGTTTCGCTCAAATTCTCCGATAGCTGAGCAAACGGCCGGTCGAATATTTCACGGCATAATGCTTTGTTCACGCAAGCATTTAACATAAGCCTTGGCGGAAGCTTTTTGAGGCGAATGGCGTGGTATAAGCGCCTTGAAATAAACTCGCCTTCGATCCCGACCTGAAATTCTGAGAGGACTTCCAAGAATTTGTCACTGCTTTCTTCAGTCCACCGCTCTACCGCGTAATTTTTCGCCCAGGATTGAGTACCACCAAAAATGCCAGCGAATGCGTTGATGACATTACTATCTGGCTCCACATCGAATTTTTCCTTTTTGAAGACCTTCAGTTGCTCATCGCGAAGTTTCTTGACAGCAACAGCACGGTCATCCAATTTGATCCACAAGTCTTGATTCTTTTGCCTTAGATCTTCGTTCTGTGCCTTGAAACCTTTGAGTTGTTCTCTAAGCGACTTGGCTTTACTTTTCTCCGTCTGTAGTCTCTTGTAGGCCTCGCGAGGAAGTCGTGGTTTCTGTGTTTTTTCCGTTGCTTTGGACTTCCCCCGTTTTGTTTTCTGACTCGATGCCGATTTGCTGGGGTTAGCTTTGTTCTGAACTGGCTGGGTTTTCGTCTTCGAGGACGCTTGCTTGCTAGGGTTATTGGTTCCTTTGCTGGTCTCATCATCTGACTCGTCCTCGTACGTCAAATCCGAGAGTGCGTCCACGTTCGAGTCTGAGGATTCACATATAGCAGTATCGTTGACAGCAGTCTCATTGCCCATATTTACGACGACCTCGACTGACATGGTGGTAGTTGAGACTGAACGGCTGTTTATAGAAAGCTGGTCTACCTCATTGTTGTGATGTCCCGAAGTTGATGTTTCTTGTCAAGGAGCATGTACTGCAGGGCTACCGATGAGGGTAGGAGAAGGTTGAAAGAAAAGATGAGATCGGACGAGAAACGTGATCCAAGAAAGTAAATGGACGTTTATCAGCAACGAGGACGGTCAACTTCACATTAGCTCACATTTTCTGAAAATTTCTGGTGCGCCGGAAAGCTGCTAGGAACACTGAAGTCAGCGAGAAGTGAGGTTTAAATGAGTCAACTTGGAGAGAGGAACAGCAAATCAGTGAAGTATTCACCATTCCTAATGGCATGTGAAGATACCCAGCCAGAACTGACAGGGCATATAAATATTCCATCTTTCGCTTCCTCGGGCTCCCATACTTTCTCTCTACCATCTCCACCTCCTACCAGTCCCATTCAGGGTTTCGGTAAGACCGATCGGAAAGCTTTGGTCCTCTTCCACTCTTCATGCAATTTATTTGTCTTTCAAGCATCATTGCAGTACAAAATGGCGCCGCAGCTTATGTGTCGAGGATTCGGGCTTGCTCCTACCAAGTGTAAGATTTCGCGGAGTCTGATGAAGTGAGTCTGATAAGCTTTGCAGCAATTCTATGGAAGCGACCCAAGGTAGCAAGAGCACCCGATCCTGAGGAGCAACCAGAGAAGCGGAAACGCACAGGTGAGTGTGACTTGAATCATCACCAATTAGATGTTGACACCAAGGGAAGTCGAGCTGAGCGAAGAAGAAGAGGTCAGCAGGAAGCGTCGCAGGGAAGTTTTGGAAGCCATCAAGGCCCAGCAGAACATTCGTATGTTCGTCGCGATCGATTTTGGCACAACTCACAGTGGTATGTCTTGTGTTCTGAGCTCCTAGTCGATATTAATTGTGCAGGCATTTCTCTTGTTCTCAGCACGCAGACCCCAAAAGAGATCGAAGTCATTGAAACATGGACAGGTCCAGGCAATAGCCATGAGCCCAAGGTTCCGACCAGAATAGCATATGATGTCGAAAACGAGCATTTCAACGAAGACGAAGTCAGATGTGGAAACACCATCCGACCTGGAGACAATGCCGTGCAATGGTTCAAATTGTTGCTTGACGCAAACACGAAAAAAAGCGACTTCGATGACAATCTGCTTCATGAATGTCTCGGTCAAGGTCTCATGCGTTTGCCTACAGGCAAAGATGCCAAAGAAGTCAGCACAGACTTCCTCCGCTTCTTATATCGACACTTGATGCAGTTCTTAGAGAAGAAGATCACCAGGACAGCAGTGAACGAGACTCGCTTCCGATTTCTGATGACCGTGCCCAGCGCGTGGTCATACGCAGCAAGGGAAGCCACCCGTGCAGCGGCGAAGGAGGCCGGGTTTGGATCTCAGGAAAAGGATGAGGTGGTCCTCGTCGACGAGGCTGAAGCATCGGCGATATGGGCAATCCATTCCATGGATAAAATCCATGCAAGAAAGACATTCATGGTGGGTGTTGACGGAAGCCGCGCCATTTGGTACAAACTGACATTTGCATAGGTGGGATCCTGTATGATGATTTGCGACTGGGGCGGTGGAACTGTAAGCGATCGGCTAGGATTCTCAGCAAGAATGGATCGTTAACTTGCAACAGATTGATCTGGTCACATATCTTATACTCTCTCTCGAGCCATTGCAGCTGGAAGAGGCCTGTGTTGGCCAAGGTATGATTGCCTTTTCAAGGGACCAGATCAAAGTTGACATTTGTGATCAGGCGGAAAGGTCGGTGGCACCGCTATTGATCGGGCCCTCCATGCTCTCATGACAGAGCGCTTCGGTGATGCCTTCACAAGTATCCCTGCCAAAAGGATAGGCCCGAAAAGTGATTTTATGGAAGCCTTCGAAAAGGTGAAACGTGACTTCACAGGAAAAGCCAACGACTCAAGCGAGCACTGGCTCCCACTCAGATTGTCAAGAGCAGAGGACAACAAGAGCTATGAGTCATATTACGACTCATTGGATCTGAAAGTCAAGATCACAGCGTGCGTCGCTTTTCTCATCTTTGTTCGCATGATGATTTGGGAAAAAGATGGATGCTGACCTTTGTATAGGGACGACTTGGAAGCAATGTTCGAGCCTGCTCTCGAGAAGTCATTCGAACTTATTCAAGACCAAGTCAGAAGAACAGATGACGCCCATGGAGTGTCGACCACGATTGGCGTAAGTTGCGTGAGCACCCATATGTAATCGACACTGACTTCTGCAGACAATTGTCCTCAGTGGCGGAATGGGGGAAAACCCATACGTCTATGCTCGCACCAAACAATTCGTCAATGACACGTTCGGCGAAGGTAGGATCGCAGTGCCGAATCCGTTCAAGTCATGGTCCGCAGTCGCACGCGGAGCTGCGATCCATGCGCTACTCAAGGATCCGGTGATGTCTCGGAAGGCTCGAGATCATATCGGCATGCGCGTACATGTTCCCTTTGTCGTGAAGAGGCACCATGTCACCGATAGATTCCAATGTCCCATCACCAAAAAGTGGCGGGCTCAGAACCAGATGAAGTGGTTTTTCCACAAAGTTAGTGTTCACACTTGACTTAGCTCATCAACCTCGCTGACTTCGGTATAGAATGAACGCATTTCGAGCAAAGTTAGGAAGACCATCAAGTGCTACACCGTATTTGAGAACACAGAGAAGGGTGTCCCTGATGCCGTTGCCACTCTGACTCTACACAGGTGTTCCAAAGACGAGGCGCCGGACCGCTTTGACGAATCCAGTAAGTCTGATCAATCAATATGAATGAGGGCATTGCTCATGACAAATCGAATAGTTGTCTACGAGATCGGCACCATCAAGGTCGACCTGACCAAACAGGTGAAAGACACGCGAGACTGGATTCGAGGAGACACAGGCAAAAATCCGCGCGAGATTGGTATCGAAGTGGCGTTCCAGATCACGGTTTCAACTGATAAGGGTGTCATGGAAGCGACAGCAAAGATCGGCCGGAGAAAAATTGGGGGGACCACGATCGAATATGCGGCAGATTCGGCATGGCAACAGGGTCTGATCCATCGCGAAGATGATGCTGAGGCTGATGAGGAGGACGCGGATGAGGAGGAGAACGGTGATGAAGAAGACGAAGTCGAAGAGGAACAAGTTGAAGATGAGGAGGAGAGTGTGAAATTGAAGGAAGAAACGGATTGAGTTGACAGGCCAGTCACCGAGGGCAATGATGAGGAAGGAGTTTTGGTTCTGACAACAAGGAAAGTGCTTTGGCAAACGACAATGAAAGAGCTCAGGGAATATTAGTACAACTCGAGGGGTGCGGAAAGAGCTTTGGTTATAAAGAGAAGTTGTGATTTGAGATTCAGGCAGACATACTGGCGTGACTGGAACCGCGAATTTGGGCTTGGGCCGAGCACCCTGGAGAGCAGGAGGCTACCTCGAGCTGTTCAAAGGCTGCTCAGGTACTCAGTCAAGAAACGGATTCAACAAAGGGTTGCAAAAACAATTGAATTATGTGACGTCGTTCCACTATGTTACCGTTTACGCGAAACTCTCCCAGGGTATCTACCTCCTCCCCCAACATCAGTCTGACCTTGTATGCAAGTCTCAAAGGTAAAAAGTCAAGTGTTGTTTCCAGACACCCGTTGCCAAACATGTCACAACGGGTACAAAATACCAAGGTTGGTGTGTCGCGTGTGTATTTCTATAGTAGTACAAAAGCACTGTGTTGATGTCTGCTGTTCTCGTTCCACCACACCCGAAACGGTGAGACATGTTACCCAAAGCCTTGTTCGTTCCGGTTGCGCAAACCCCAGTTCACCTCTCCGTCCTTTAGGTCATGATTTGCAGGGTCGTTTCGAGTGCTGTACGAGATACCCCCCGAGAACAACGCAAGATTCGTCCCCGAAAATCCCCGTTGACAGCACCATCTCCTTTTAGTCACAAGACTCCCTTTTAAGAAGGGTAGGTGATGGGTGCAAGGCCGTACTCGTAGGCCGTGAAGATACCGATCGGGCAGTCATCGGTGTCTTGCTTGTACCAGAAGTTGGTGTCGTTGGTCCAGGTCATGCCAGCCACGCACGAGCCGGCGCCAACGAAGCAGGGGCCGATGTCGATGGTGTAGGCGTTGCCGGGCTCCATGTGGATAGCTGGGAAGGGCGGGAATGGGCCTGGAGCGGGCTGGTTGTTCCATGTGGTGTCGGGACCAGGGCAGCTGCCTGGGTTGTAGCCGGTGAAGAAGAACGAACCAGCACCCTCGTACTGGAACTCGGAGCCGTTCAATTCGGCCTTGGTGGGGAAGAGGAATTCAAGCGTGCAGTTTGCGTCGGCCCTCGACGCGGGCACCTCGAAGCTGAAGATCGAGCCGATGTCATTGGCTGTGAAGACGCCATAGTCCTGAGCTCCGAATTTCTTGTCTGGTTTCGACTTGGAGATCTGGGTAACGTAGTGAGGGAATTCGTATTGGCCGGCATCGAGAGTGCCCGGGCATCCTTCGCGCGGCGCAAGAGCGCGTTTGCGCAGGACTTCACCGGGGTAGGCGGCGGCAATGCCAGCCAGGAGAGTGACAATCGCGGCGGTCTTCATCTTTCAAGATGTCAAAGTAGTCAAACAGACGCACAATTGAAGTTGAGGATAGGAAGACAGATACGTAAAAAAGGACGTAAAAAGCACAAGGTCAAAGGAGCGACGCGTCGGCTGGAGCGAGTGACAGTAACGAGTGACGGATGGTAAAACGGGGAAGAAAGAATTCAGGCACAACAGCAGAATGTATGGAGAGCCATATCTTCGAGCAGATATAGAAAGGGTGGGGAGGTGTATCGATGGGAGATTGCTCCTGGAGTCTAACAGCCGGATGACCCTGGCTCGTCCTGGTTCAGGTGGTCACTGGTGGTGTTAGCGGCACGAGCAACGGCAGACGGTCGCGAAAGGTTCCAGAGCCTCCATGCCAGTCATGGGCGAGTGCTGCCGACCAGCTTCCAAGGCACGTCATTTTTAGTGAGACAAGCCTCGCGCAAAATTGGCTGTGGGAGGCTTGAATCGCGACCGATGGCGAAACGGGGGTGGTATCAGTCGACGGTGAGCTTCTGTTCGAGATTGTGCGCCTCGTTAGCCCGGGTCAAAAACGGCCAGGGTGGAGGACATTCCGCCTCTGCGCGTCTGGTGAGTGGCTGTCGTCTCTATCCGAATTTCAGCCCCAGCTGGTTTATTCGATCAAATCTTGGCCTGGTTGCGTTTGGTCTCCACGGATAGGCTGGCTAACCGAGAGTGCTCAATAGATGATCTGCCAGGGAGGCGTCGTGAGGCTCCCATTTCGTTCACTTGCAGGCTGTTGTGCTTCAACAAAGTCGAGCCAAGGGGTGAAACTGATAGCTGTCGTGACTTTTTCAGCTGCGGTCGATACAGGAACGGACGCACATTGGCAGCTGGCACTGAGAATTTTTGCAGCAGCATCTGTTGGAGCGGTAAATTGCAGGTTGATTCTTAAGGGGCTCCAAAAAGTGCATCAACACCAACTTCAACAAGCACAAACGCACCGCTCCACCACAAGATCCTCGTGGCGTGATTAAGTTCTGACCGATACGCGCCACCGCAGCCCCATTATTCAAGTTGTGGGTGTCTTGATCTATGAACACGGCATGAGATCAATTAGCCTGTGTTGTGCCTGCCTGCTGGCCAGCTTGAGGCTCTACTTTCTGGCCGCCCAGCCGCCGTCCACCATATGTATGGTAGATTCTATTCATTAAGTCGGCGCCTTCATTAACCATATCGTTCCATCCAAAATATTTAAACCCCCTTTAATAGTAACCCCTCGTAGCATAGTTTGCCATTATACAAATCCTTTGTTCTTCGCTCAATCGCAACAATGTATGGTGGGAGCACTCATAGTCAACCTTGGACAGCAACTTGCGCCGGCTGACTCTTCCTTTCTGCTAGCGCTAGCAGGTCCACATCGCATTGCACTCCCCAACGATCTGCAAAGCCCTGGCACACTTCTTGACAAGTCCGAGCAGCCTGCCGTGTTCGGCACCGTCGGTCCCAATCACCCGCCTGTATCAGAAGTATACTGTTGTCAACCAACTCTTCCTCGAGCGCCATGTCCTCGACCATATCGCGGACGGACTTGAGCTTCCTTGTCGCTGCTGATGACGCCAGCCGGGACTCTTGAAGGAGGTCGGTAAGGGACCGAAGGGTATGTGTGAGCTCGTCGGTTTGAGACGCGAGGATCTGCAAGGATAACAACGGGTTCTGTGGACGAAGGAAAGGTAACGTTGAGGATAACTCCGTAATTTCGTCGAGGAGTAGGTCGATCAATTCTTCCGGTAGCTGCCACAGGTTGCCGCCATACATGAGCGAGTGGCTTTGAGTGAACAGGTCGCGTGTCTTGTGGGTGCGGTGGGATGCCATCGACGTGTATGCTGTGATCAAACGCGTGACTCCATACTCGATGTTCCCCTGCGGTGCCAGGTCCTTCAGGGCGTGAATGACTCTACGGACTGTTCCTCCTCCCTCGCTGACCGCATCTTCAGGGTTAATGCACATGCGGGTTAGATTCTCAATGTCACGAAGTCGTTTTCGCAGCATGGGAGGAAGGGATTCATCGTCCTGTTCACTTTCTGATTCAGGGCCATAATCTGACCCATCGTATGCCGACTCTTGTCTCTGATGCCCCGACTTTCTAGGCTGTTGTGGCTCGGAATTTCGTCGATCTTGAGGTACTTGGAGTGCGGAAGCGTGTTCGTTGACTTGGGTTTGGGGACTCTGTAAAACCATGCCGAAGCCGAAGTCATGCATGTCGTTCAGGGCATACGGGCTGTGTAAATGTAAATCACGCGGGTCTTGTGTCATGTCGCCTTCTCTTAATCCTTCAAGGAAGTTTGACTGCCCTTCATCGTCCCCTTCGTCATCCCAGGCTTGTTCTAGCTCGTCTGCAAGGTTCCCTAGACCGTTGTCGCCTATTTGTTCTATGCTTCTGCTGCTGTTTATGCTTGTTCGACTCAACCTGCGCTGGTGAAATGAAGGCGGTCTGGATGACTTGGACGATATTGGACGCGGTGTCACTGGAGAACGAGGCTGGTATGAGGTCTGCGATGTGCGCGACGACCGTCTGGAATAATTGGTGCCATTTGTCGTACCGCTCGTGTATGGGCTTGCTGATGAGGTGTCTTGCGACTGCGTGTCGACGTTTGAAAGGCGGAGTGACCTGCGTTTCCGCGAGGGCGTTGTCGGGGAGCCTGAAGGTGGTGGATTTAGGGTCGTCATGATTTGGTGTACGGAGGCAAGCGAGTAAAATGAAGGATTATGCTGTATTTAGCAAGGAGGGCATCAAAGTCTATAATGAAGATGAAAGCATGTCTATCGCGTTCTATTCATGTGAAATTGAAGGGCACGAATGCAGGTACGAGCACGTCTTCACCAGGCTGAGGCCGAGCCCTCGGCCTGTGATTTAAGCCCGCCACGCCGTTGGACTTGTTGAAATCACTGGCGGAACGGCGCGTTTCGTCGACAGTCACGGGCACAAATTTCCACCCCCACAAATCACTGAACACACTGCCCAGCTGCTTCACAATCACCGCAAACTGGAACACACACACACATCCTCGTGGACCAAAGCCTCGGGCTGAAAAATGAGTTGCTATGCCGACCATTCGTCGAGTCCAGCCTTCGGACTTGTTCCACCTCAACCTGTGCAACCTCGATCCCTACACGGAAAATTATGACCTCAGTTTCTATCTCACGTACCTGATGAGATGGCCCTCGCTGTTCCAATGCATCGAGGAGCAAGGCCAAATTGTCGGCTATATCATTGGCAAAGTTGAAGAGTCGCCGGCTCATCTGATGTAAGTGACCCATTTCCTCTTCTCCTTGCAGGCGGCGTGCAGGTAGATCTGAGACCAAAAAAAATATCGCAGAAATACAGAACATTACTTACCTTGGCATGGCCACATCACGGCCTTGTCCATAGCGCCTCAATACCGGCGCTTAGGTTATGGCAAACTCCTGACAGAGTCTCTGGAGAAGGCGTGCAACCAGCAAGATGCATTTTTCGTGGATCTGTTTGTGAGAAAGAGTAACAAGAATGCAATCACGATGTATGAGAGCATGGGATACTCCACATATCGAACCGTGGTCAAATACTATTCAGACGACCCAACTGGAAATTCCAAGGATGGAGAGGATGCGCTGGACATGAGGAAGCCGCTTGATCGAGATGTGGAACGCAAACACGTTAGGGAAAATGGAGAGGAGTACCTGGTTGATCCAGACGATGTCTTTTGAGCCCAGTGGAGACTGTTCTGTGCTCAACACACATGAGCATGGCAGAGTCGATTCTTGGATGTTTTTTTGACGATCTGGAGTACTCACATTCTGACTCCGGTCACGCCGCTGGACGTGAGCTTTTTTTGGGAAGAAGGGACTCATCGACTGTAAGTAGTATCCTGTTGCGGACCGGCGTGAATCAACAGCCCTCATCTAACGAGACTAGACATGGTAAAGATACCACAGCCGGAATTTCGAAGTAGTGGGCAGTCCAGCTCGATTGGAAACACGGACCTAATGAGCAAACAAAGGCCGCTTCTACGAGGAAACTCGCGTCCCCAGCCTCAAGACTTTACTGGCACATGGACATTGAAAGCATTCTAGTCTCAAAATCCTCCCCAAGTCTGATAATGTCGTAGGAATCTGTATCTGTGTAAGTCTCGCCATAAATCGTGTCATCATCTCCGTGGCGCAACATATCAAGATCTATTCAGAAGATCAAAAGATGTCTAAATCCTGCCCCCCTTTCCCTAACGATCCCACCCCATAAAGAATTCCTCCCACAATTCTCCATCTTACGTCTCCCTCGGCCTCTTCAAATCATTCGGCCCAAACGACATGGGCAAGAGCTCCCCGATCGTCATGATCACCGGCTTCACATCCAACCCTTCCTTCCCGTACATGTAGATCGGCAAGTTGCGCGAACTCGCAAATTCGTTGATGAACTGGCGACACATGCCGCAGGGGCTCGCGGGCGGGGTGATGTCCGTGGCGACGGCAAGGGCGCGCAGCACGGGCATGGCCGGCCGCGAGACGCCGGCGATGATGGGCGCAATAGCGCATCGCTCCGCGCAGATGCCAACGGGTGTCGAGGCCACCTCAACGTTCGCACCCGTATGGTATGTTCCGTCGGAGAGCAGCACAGAGGATCCAACACGAAAGTTGGAATATGGGCCTGGTTAAGTAGGTGTGCGTTAATTAGGGCCCTAGGTCCTCGTATAGCGTGAAAGACAAGGGGTGCCACATTCATTGGATGATGGAAATGATAAGAGGTTGGCCGTCAGCTGGACGAGCTGGTTTTCTCTCTTTGCGTCTTGCCCTTTGCTCAAGATCGCTCGTGGAATCTTCTCGCACAGGTGGTCATGCATTTCGGGTCAGCACTTACAGTACGCTTTCGACTTGGCCTCAATCGCCAAAGTCGCGAGTTTGGTCACCTCTTCATTCGATAACGGGGTGTGAGAGTTTTCAGACATGCTGGCGGGCTAGATGCTGCTGTTGGCTGGTTTCCTGTACGTTTAAGGGCCTATTATTATGAAACTTGTTTATTTTACAGAAGATGGTACATAGAGAAGAAAACAAAGAGGCCACATGGAGAAAAGTTCTAAGTCTGGGATCAAAATTCCACAGCCTTGCCAAGAAATTCGATAAATATCGCACAGCCTTGTGGAATGGGAGTCGCCTCCGTTGCTCATCATTCTAAATGCCTCTACTGTGTCATCAAGCATCAGTCGTCAGAAGAACACTTGACCTCAATCTGGGTCTGTGCAGTCTCCATAGCCGTCGGTGAATGCAACGGCGTAGTGGTGTTGTCCAGTAATGCAACTTCGGGAAGCTCTGTTGGCGATGAGAAGCGTTGATGATATGCTGCTTTCTTCATCAGGACTTCTTCTTTACGGGCTCAATCAGTGGTAGTAGCTCCGTTGTCGGCATGAATATTATATCGCTCATGCATTCCCGGATATACACAAAGCTATTCCATGGATTCTCCCAAGTGTCCACGACATAAGAAGGGAGGTCCAAGGAAGTCCAGCCAACAACTCCTCGCAGGCGCGCCTGCAAGGCTAAGGTTGTCTTGCCAAATCTGTGAGGGTCAGATCCGTCCATTCTATACTTGGTGACTAGTAGCTCAAGGAGCATTCGTTTCTCGTCTTCTGTGGGTTTATAGATCATGCCCTTCGATTGCTCAGCTTTGCGAGGGGCATCATCTGGGGCATCAACTCCTGGTGCCACCACTGCTGTCACAAGGTTATACTTGGTAAGCGAACTCATCGCCTTTTGAACCCGATAATCTTGGTCAGGCGTCGTCGACCCGTTTGTGTCCGCGCCAAAAACATCGCCACCCGTGTCAACAATTATGACAGTCTCAATCTGTGGCTCAGCCTGACCCAGAACCGCATCAAATTGATCTATGAGATCAGCTTGGTCCTTCTGAGATATCTGAACCTTCGATTCTCCTTGATCTAGTACCATGAAAATCTGACGATGATACGCCAGAGGGATGGCTTCGAGATCGCGTCCTTCTGCGGTAGTGGATTCCTTAACCCGAAAGGTACCAGCTACAGGTCGGCCTTGAGCCTGAACCGCTCCGCCATGATTGTAAACCTCGCGCTTGACCCCTAGCTTTGAGCCTTTCTTGCCCTGCGAACCCGTCGTCCAGGTTCTTGTAGATATCAAGAGGTTCATCTCTTTATGATATCCTCGCAACAAGTGGCCTAACAAGCTTGCACTGATAATGTCTGACCCTCCGCCACCTCCTATACCAGCGTATTCATGGCTATTGCCAGATCGTTCGCCGGGAAGAATTTCGGCAAGAGAATGTAACTGTCGCAGATTATCAAAGGTCATCGGGGGAACAGGTTGCCATATTGCTCGTAAAATCGAACTATCCTCGGACGTCGCTTGAAGAATGATCTGATCTTCAATCCTATGCTGCAACTGACGGACGTCTTCGGCTAACCTCCGTAGATCGACGCGTGGATTTCGTCTGAAACTTTCATGTTGACTCTTGCCATTCCGTGCCGCTGAAATTGCTCTACATAGAGCCACGTGACATTCATCAAATATCCGTGCAAGGGTAAAAAGAGCAAGAGCGGTTGACAGTTGCAAACCCAACACCTTCAATAACGCTTCTTCGCCCTGAAATTTGCATAAAGGATGATCGAGACTAGGGTGGACCGTATTGATATGTTGCCGTCTTAAGACTGTTCGAACATTTCGGGGTCCAGTGTGATACGCCTGCTCGACGTCTGCTATCTGATGCCTAAGACGTTCACTGAGGCTGATGACCAGGGCGTCGTCGACGTCGTCGGCGTATTGTAGCATGGCCATTCATTGGACCAATGCCAAATAGGGGCTCCAGCACCTGTAAGTTACAGACAGCGTTCGAATTTGGAGAGCTTCATCGATGTACTGTGTAGTGTTTTATTAGTATGGGAGGCAGGAAAAGACAATCCGCCCCTCTTGCACGCGATAATCCAAGGTGCCAGAGATCTGAAGTGCTAAGCCACAAACGAGGGAGAGATGACCGCTTCACGGGGTTTGCCTGGGGACTCACGACCCGCTGCACCCAGAAGGCCAGGCTGTGAATTGCAGGCGCTGACTGGCTGCGGAAACCTGCGTGACTCGAGAAACCAAAAGGTCCTCGCAGGCTCGGCAGGGGCCTTTGGTAAAAAGTTGTGGAAATCCCCATCGCCGGTCAGACGCCGTCGCGCTCGTCGACGCTGTGCCACGGTCGATCTCGGGGAGCTGCATTCAGCTTTCGACTTGCCAGGTGACGAGATACTTTGGAGATGGGTTTGAGGAGACATATAAAGTATCATGTCAGCGTGATACCCTCACACTGGCAATTCCATCATGTGGACATTGGCGTCGTCGTGGCGAGTTTGAAATCGCCTCTCGACAAAGGCGTGTCAGACGAGATTTTTTGGTGTGGAACGAAAATATTCTCACCATTCCTAATATGGGTTAGACCGGTCCTGCACGTGCCTTAGCCCAAACCGGTCAAGCCCGTTATAGCCCGTCTTGGCGAACTGCCCGCCGCTGACCAGCTCGTTACCAAAGTTCCTTTCGAAGCCGACGACCCTTTCCTCTCCTCTTTGACAGAGCCTCAGTCATGTGCTTTGGAGCTTCCGGGACCTTTTGTCAATATCAATGCAGCATCCCCTTCTTCAATCATCGTCTCTAGATCTTCTGAGTCGCAATCATCCCCGTCAGCTCTAGCCCAGACTCCGCACTTCAACTTTGCCTCCTTCAATTGCGACTCTTTTTGCCATCAAGAACACCATATATGACGATCACATAGTGATCAAAATGGAAGTTATCAACGGTAACATCACTCGCCCTCGCTCAGAAAGCGACTGGGAGAAGGTGCGATCTATCTTCACCGCTCTATACAAGAACGAGAATCGTCCTCTTCCTGAGGTTATGAGAATTCTCCGTGAGCGCCATGGATTTTCTGCCAGGTGGGTCGCTTACCATCAACATATTAAACGACACGCTGACAAAGTCTTGCCTTCGCAGTGAGAAAATGTATAAAAATCGCGTTAAAGCGTGGGGCTTGCGAAAGTACCTCAAGGAAGATGAAGCCAAACAGATCATTGAGGGTGCTCCTGCTACCAACACAACCGGGACCGCTCATGTTGCCGGCAGCGCTGATGACATCAGAGAACGCGCAGAGCGGTCGCTGAAAAGAAAGCGCGCCCGTCAACGAGCCCAAAGCCACCCGTCGCCTCTTCCTTCTGAAGCTTCACCTGCAGCACTTCCACCATCACCCACTACCACTGCCGTGGTACCATGGAGCACCACACGCTCCTCAGTTATTCTTCCACCACCTGAAGGCTTCCAGATCACTGATGTTGGCGAACGGTTTCTCAGGGATCTCCGAACATGGACCCATGCTTCGTTCCTCCAAGGCGCCTGGGACACCGCCCAGGCATCACAGCATAACCGTGGGCGACAGGCATCGCGGTTACTTTCGTCCAGCCTGACAGCCGGAATTAACCTTTTTGAAAACGGCAAACATCAATTAGCCTTTAAGGAATGGAACCGAGCTCTTGCAGGGTTCAAAAATCCCGAATTATTCAAGTCATGGTATTATGAAATCCCAATGTCGTTGCTTCACGAAGTCGGACGAGTGGCTCACAGCGGCCATGGCCCAATTGCCTCTCTGCTGCTTCGAAACGTCAAAGACTGGGCGCAGAAGTACCTCGAACCTGGAGATCCACGCCATGCCTTGTTCAATGACTTTGGCGACTTGGATGTGTCTCAGCTGCGTGGGCTGTACAACTCCGCTGCGCGAAACATATTTGATGGCCTCGAGACCCGCATCGACAAGCAGAGTAAATTGTTATTCGAAGTTCGACTAAACCGAGCACTTGATCTTCTGTGGTTTGATCCAATGGCAGATTTGAGCGAATGGCTTCCCTCGATAGATGCGGTCGACGAGGCTATGGGACCTAGCAGCGCTCTATCCATCTATTTCCTGCTCCTCCAAGCCTACCGAAAAGTGGCACAGGATCAGCACGCAGAGGCTGAGGAGATCTGCCAGCAAGTCCAAGGCCGATTGGTCGAACTAGATAAGACATCTGGAAGTATCGATTTATGGCGTGTCGGGTTAGGTGAGTCGAAGATTCAAATTGTGATGTTCTTATTTGCTGACCGATTTCCCTAGCTTATCGCCGTCTCGGACGCATGCAATACTCGAAGAAGCAATACCCAGAAGCCCGCCGAAGTTTCAACACCGCCCTACGATACGTCCAGAATGACTCGAAGCTTTCCCGCGCCGTCTTGATAGAGATTTGCCAACGGCAACAAAGCATGGCCGCTTCAATGAATGACCAGGACGACGTGTACCTGTGGAGATCGATGCTCGAGAATCTGGAGCGACAGACTCAGGCCCAAGTGGAGGAGATCGAAGATGACGACGAAATCTCGGCTCTTCCAGTCACCAAGAAGCCTCGTCTCCAACAAAGCCGCACAGCAAGTCCTGGCCCTCAACGTCGGGGCACATGGTCATGAAGGACTCTTCTTGATTCGGCGGCTATTTCTGCTTCTCATTCTCAAAATACAAGATTGACGACGACATGACCTTTACGATGTGACGACCTTTTGTTTTCATTTTTCATATCAAGCGAAATTTGATTTTTGAGCGCAGCAGAGCAGCAAGCCTTTGACCATCCCTTCATTGCGGCCTTCCATTCCTTCGGAGCTCCTGGTGGGACCTCTCTCTGTCTTCCACGAATCCAGCGAACATCATCTTGTCCAAAACGCAAAGTCCCCACGATTCGGGATTTCCCATTTTGCACATATTTTTGTTTTGAAAATATGTATTACTTTACGACTTTGACGGCCAAATATTTAACACACCCGACCATTGCATTCCATCCCCTAGTGGGGACTATTTGAAACAGAGTGAAGGATCCGGAACCGAGTTACGACTGTGATCTGAATGCCAGATCTTTCGTGAAATTTTGTTTTCCAGCGGGCGAAGGCGGTGGTGTGTCCAGGAGGAGCATCTTGTTGAGTGTGTTGTCTTTTTGATTGATAATACGTCAGGACGCCTTTATGTCTTGCCCTCTATGAGGAATGACAATCCAGTTTCGCTCATCATCTGTTCTTCCTCTGCTTCTATAGTACATTGACTACGCATGTCACGGCACCAGCCATCTCCACCTCTCTTGGCCAGCCACGGTGCTTCATAGAACCGTCTTCCCGGTCCCCGTCCTGGAGACAAAGGATTGTTCTTCCTCCGTCAGGATTTCGCCGCATTCCCGTGCCGGAAATGCTGCATGTCAAAGCCTAGAGCGTGCTACCCGAAGCGGCGGGGAGAGTAGAGTAGGGCTTAGCTCGAGGATGGCCCATGCAGTAATCCCATCCCACGCGGTTCCGTATAGTCGGTCACGTAGCGCAGCACTCCAGGCAACAGCCCTCCGGAGAAAGACTTGGGCTTTTAATCCCACAGCACATCGGGAGAGCCTGCCTTTTGTGGCATGCTTTTGCTTCGTTTTCATGTATTCGCAAGGTCCTCTGCCCCTTCTCACACCCCTTCACCCTCACCCTCCTTCTCGGGAGCCTTCTTGCGACTGGCCAGAATCTCATCCACGACGCCCAGGGCTAACGCCTCCTCTGCATCGAGGAAATAATCGCGCTCCATCATCTTCTCGATGTCCTCGACGGTCATCTTCTTGGCGTCCTTGTCCTTCGGCGTCAGGTGCCGCTCGTAGATCTTGTTCAGCTGCGTTCGCACCCGCAGGATCTCCTTCGCGTGGATGGCGATGTCCGCGGCCGTGCCAGCGTACCCGCCGCTGGGTTGGTGCAGCATGATCGACGAGTGTGGCAGACAGTAGCGTTTCCCGGGTGCACCTCCCGCGAGGAGGAGCGAGCCCATCGACGCCGCTTGCCCGAGGACCAGCGTCGACACTTCGGGCACGATGTATTGCATGCAGTCGTAGATGGAGAGACCGGACGTCACGCTGCCGCCGGGTGAGTTTATGTACATGGAAATAGGGCGGTCGCTTTCGGATTCGAGGTAGAGGAGGGAACTAGAAAGGCGTTGTATTAGAGAGCTTGGAAGACAGACTGGCAATCAGTGTACTTGGGAAACACTTACGCTGTGACTGTAGCGGCCATTCTGTCGTCGACCCTGTGAGATAGTTAGCCGTTAGTTGAAACTGTATGACCACAGCGTGGAGGCCCATTTCGCAGCAGGGTGTGTATTTGTGACAAACACTCACTCGCCATAAACCGCGACGATTCTTTCTTTCAACAACCTCGAGAACAAGTCCGTCGCGTGAGACATGCCTCCAATGCTTTCAGTCACGAATGGGACAGGAAGCCATGACGCGGTCACCGGCCGCACAGGCTCTCTCGAATATGCTCGTCGCTGCGGAGCTTGGATTGAGCTGTTTCCGGATAGGACTGCAGCGCGGACTGTGGGAAGACGCGCCCCAAGCTGAGGCACAGCTCGGGTGAGGGGCCGCATCTTTACAGGTGAACAGCGAAGGGAGGAATGGTCGCGTTAAAGAGAGAGTAAGGTATGGGGTGGTTAACGATTGTTCTGGCTGCGATCTTTTTTCTGGGGTTCCACGATCGCGAGGCTGACTAGACGAGGCTGCGGAAATCACCCCACTGAGATTAGATGGTTCTAAGCTTGCGGCAGTGGTCGCGGCATTCCCAGTGACCGTACATTTTACGACATGCTCTTGCGTTCGCGTCAATAAATCAATTAAGGTCTTGTGGTTGCGGATGTGTTATTAAACATCTGTGGACAGGGTTGACGAGACACGTCTCAACAGGATGAGGGTGCTGTTCCGAGTATATCTAAGCTCGAGGCGCACGGGAATAACGAGCAAGATTCGCTCTACATCACCGATCAAAGCAACAGATCAGGCTGATAAGGCAAAATGGACCGAGACGAATACATATTGCGTAATTGTTCTTGCCTTTTTAGCCTCCTCTCGCTCTCGCGGCAGCGACTCTAGCCAAAAATGTGGAAAGAGAAACACGCGCAGCAGGGCTGTCGCCCGTGGCAGGTGGTGAAGCTGCGGGAGGAGGTCGCCGCATCAGCGCCTTGAGTCCCTTCCTCATATCCAGTAGTATAACCTCATCCTCTTGTGGAACCTGTTCAATCCTTTTTGGATGCGCCGACCCATTCTCTCCTGACCCGTCCGGCAGTAAACTCTGCATTTCAATTCCTTCCTCCGTTTCCTCAGGTTGGTCTTCTGGTTGTGACCTCAGCCGGCCTGCCTCTTCGGATTCTAGATCTTGCGGCTGTGATTGCTCCAGCGCTTGTACGTCCCCCGAAGCCTTTAACCTCTCGAACCCGACCACCAGCATAAGTAGCTGTATGGAGAAAATGACCACGTCCAGCATTAAGAGCCGGCTGCGCGAGGGAGCCAGCTCCCCCACGAAATCAATCATAAGGCCTCCATGCAAGCGTTTACCTGCCGGCCGGTTTTGGAAGAGATGCGTGACCACACATATGATACTGACGAGAATTGTAGGAGGAAGTTGAGGCGGCGCAGGCGGACGGTATTGAATGTGAACGACCTGGTTCGCGGTTCGCAGTAACAACAGTATGGAGAGGTTATCGAGAATATAGGCGACGGCAAATTGGATGAAGATGAGCGCGTCTAGCGAGCGGAGGAGCGTGTCCAGGTAATGTTCTTTCTTATCTGGGAGTTCAAGTCTACGCTCTTGGGTGAGCGAGAGGACGAAGGCGCTGTCATTGTCGGCGGCGGTCGGAGTATTGTTCATTCCAAAACAATAGATGAAGAGAGACGCAAAGGTATCATCATTGCATGGAATATCTCTTGCGCTGTGATGGAGAGGAGACTGTATGCGCTTGGATTCAAAGTTGCTGGTGCTCTCGTGCTGCCAGTGCTTGTGCCTGGTGGCTGCTCATTGGCACTAAGTGACTGGCGCCCCAGAGAATCGCCCAGGCCCGCCGGCGGGTGACGTCAAATCAAATGACAGCTCTTTACCCGCCGCGTGGTCTGCACCATAGTGGTCGAGCTGGCGCTAGTTCGCCGACAACGTGTCCATACCTGCATGAGATTGTCGGAGCACGTCCTGGACATGACCAGGCAGGTATATTCGAGATCTCAACCTTCCTAGGTAAGTAAGTAGGTATCTAGGCAGGGAAGCGTCCTGATATCTCTTTTCCCGGCAAGCAAGGAGCGAAGGATCAACTACAGACACGAAGCAGGATAGCAGAAAACGCATTCCAATTTGACAACGCTATGTACTTATCACCGAAGAGCCTTTAGAAAGGCTTCATACCTGATGGTGGATTCCTGATACTCCCACAACTTAACCAACCATAGAGCACTACCCGTTGTCAGAACATGAAATGTCAACGCAAGCAGATCCCAATACCGTTTCAGGCCCCCCTGACTTGACGGGGCTACTATGCGAGCACAAAGATGGGTCCTCGAGTCAAAATGACAAAGAGCATATATATGAGTTGGTTCCCTGCAAGATTGATGGAGTCACACACTCAATCACAATCATCAAGCACACGCTACGAGAGCTTTGACTCCTTTCTTGTGCAGTATGCTCCATATCGCCATCGCAGGAGCTGGGATCACTGGCCTAGTGGCGGCAATTGGGTTCAGACGGAATGGTCATGAAGTCGATGTCTATGAGCGCAAGCCAGAGGGAGTCTTTGCCAACGAAGGTGGAGCAGGCATCCAGCTGCAGTCCAACGCAACCCGCATACTGGAAGCCTGGGGAATCGATATTTCGGCAATCGCCAATAGAACCGATGGAGTCATCGTGAGACGATATGCAAACGGCGAGCCTTTGGGGGTCTTCAAAGCAGTCGCCGGCACTCAGATGTATATGTTGAGGTCGGATTTTCGGAGGGCGATGTTGACAATCGCATTGGATGCGGGTGTGCGAGTCCATTTTGGCATGAATATCTCGGGCGTGGACGAGTCGCGACCGGCATTGTTGCTGCAAGATGGGCTGATTATCGAAGCCGACCTCGTAATTGGTGCCGATGGCGTCAGGTCGAAAGTGCGCGAGGCGCTTTTTCCCTCGATGAAGCTGCATGTCCTGCCGGAGTGCACATTCCAATTCCAGGTGCCCTTTTCTGCCTTGAAGAGTGACGCGGCAAAGCAAATATCCGACAGTCACATCGCACATGTCGTCCTTGGTCCGGGTCCAAGCATTGTGATGGGCGCAGTCCCGTCTAGAGAGATACTCGACCTGCAGTTCCTACAGCCGGATTATGGGTGGGACAAGGACATGGACTCGGCCAAGTGGTATGAATACAGCCCAGACATGACTCGTCTGCGGAAAAGATACGAATCGTTCGGCGGCATCGTCCCGGAGGTGTTGAGCGTGGGAAAAGGCGTCTGGAAATGGAGACACGTCGAGTGTTCCGCATCAACTTGGGCCAGCCAGAACGGCCGAGTGATTTTAGCCGGGGATGCTGTGCACTCTATGATCCCATACGCGGGCCAAGGTGCCTGCATGTGCGTGGAGGATGCTGCTGTCCTAGCCGAACTCTTTCAAGATGTCAGGCCGGACGAAGAAAACCGGATCCAGTCACTGGGCCGGGTATATCAAGAGCTTCGGAAACCACGTACGGACCGATGTCAGGCGCGAGCATCGCATCTGAAGGCGTCTTGGGGTCTGCCGGATGGCTTGCAGCAGCAGAAAAGAGATGCCACTTTCCGAGACACAATGCAGAAGAAGTTGGCAGTACCGGCAAAGGGAAACAGTGAAGCTCATCCTCTATCCCATGACTTTGACAACTGGTTAGAGCAGTATGATACAATCAAGGAGGTAATCTTTCCGACCCGCCTCTGAGATTCGACGATGAAGCTGACCAGATTGCACAGGCTCGCGACGCTCTTCGAATCGCAGGGCTAGACAGACCAGCACCGAAGCTGTGAACGTTTGTTAGGATCAGCCCGCCCAATGGCATTCACAAACAAGGCGAATTGTTTTCTCGACATGCATCCGCACCTCAAAGATCTTCAACATTGGTTATCGCACAATCACTGACTTCAGACAAAAATATTCCCTCGAGTCGAACTATGAAATGCTCATCCATCTCTTTCAACACAAGGTTCATCTTGATAAGTTCCTCGGTATACCTCGACCTGGCATTGGGATACCGATACAGCCGTCGAGCTTCATTTTACACTTCGAAAGTCCGTCATGCTTTTGCAGCTTCTTAGATGCGTTTCTGGAGGCAGGTTTTGATACGCTCGAATGTATGATCTGGTCTTTGTCGACAAGTTGTTGATGCTACGTGTTGACACAACCCGCTCAGAAAGCGAAATTTCTCGCCACAACTCGGGCATCTGTAGCGGTTGTAATCCCTCCAGCAGCCAGTGGTGTATCGATCGACCACATGATAGTCGTCAAAGATCCAGTTGTTGATGTCGCACCGATCGACGTCGCCGCGGCAGGTCCCGGATTCGAGATGGACGATCATGCAAGGAAAGTCAGGGAATACTCGGTCGCAGCCGAGACAGTTGATGTTGGCAAGAATGTGGCTTCTTTGGTGCTGTTCGAGTGTGTCAGTCTGTTATCTTCTCTGCTCAGAGCCACAGCTATTGGGACATGGAGCTCCTTCGTACCTGCCTGAGGCTGTTTGAACTGGAACAGAATCGACCGCACTCGACGCACTTGTAGTGGAAATCAACATCATGCCGCTCCAAGCCCCCCTCGTTATGAAAGTAGTCATTGCACTCGATGCACAAATAGTGAATGTCGACGTCGTGGCGGTCAAGCTCCTCCTGGGTCATGAAGTCCAGATCACAGTGCGCACAAAAATTGTGTTGCATCGAATGGAGAATGTGAGCTTGAAGTGAGTCTGAGGAAACGTAGAGCCATTCGCAGCGTTCACACCATGCATCCCGGTGAATCCGAGAGTTGCGACAATGATCCAAGACACCTTCGGCCGTGTTGAAGCGTCGATTACAAGGAAGACAGACGTAGTCATCATTCGAGTGGTCGATGTACAGTTGATTCTCTCGCGTCATTTTGAACGGACCGCGCGGTGGAACAGATGCGGGATCGGCTTGAGAGACATGAATGAGAAGAGGGAAGTCGATCCTTCAAGTTTGAACTCGGAGATTGAAAATTTGACATAGAAAGGAAAAGGGGAAAAAACGAATAGAAGAGCTTTGTTGCATCATTGATTGGGGAACTCTTGGTTGAAGGGGGTAGTTGCCAACTGCAAACGATTCCTCACCTTCATGCTTGAGTCCAAGTTTCTTTCAGGCTGCTAGTACGTAGGTACCTAGGTAGTCTGGATTCCCCTCGATCAAGACACCGTCACTCCTCCTCTTTGCATCTTCCCTGCTATCCCCAAGCCTATATACAAATCACCCTTCTCACTGAAAGGTACAAGATAGAATTGAAGTTTTGTCGACTGTGTTCGGAATGTTTGTATTTTACATGGAACGGCCTTTACATCTCAATCTCGACTGCAAGGCTCCGCGTTCCTATCCTTTTTCTGAGATTCGTATCGCATCAAATGCTTAAGTACAAGTCGTGATGGTCATGACGGTGGATGCTGCAACCGCAGCTGTCGTAGTGTCAACTGCCGCTGCAGTAGTAGTGACTGCCGCTGCTCCTCCACCCACGCCCAGGATGCTGTTGAACACATCTGCAGCAGCCTGGTTCTGAGTAGTGGCCACAGCAGCGGCGCTGGCGCTAGTGCAGCTTGCCTGCACATCTGCGGGAGCATTACAGGGCGAGCCAAGTCTTTGACAGATGAAACCGGCGATGACCGCGATGTTCAGCGCAGAACCATGGTTGTAGTCAGTCTGGTCTTGGGCAATGAAGGCCTCAGTGTTGCGGCCGTCAAGCCCGGCTTCAAATAAAATGGTTGGTGCGCCACAGGTACCAAAGTCCAAAGCTCGCTTCCTCTTGGTGACGCCGTCAAAAGCATTGCACTGGTCTTCTTGGGTCTCACACTGCGCTTGACCTCCGGCCAGGGCTCCACTGTTGGCAGCGTCGGAACAAGTGTTGTGCTGGACGGAGCACGAACGTTGAAGGGCGGCAGCGGCGTTGACGAAGGTATCTCCTTTGACGCTGAAAGGACGCGCACCAGTTCCGGAGATGACTGGAGGAGGGGCACCTCCTAGTGTACCAGTGAACGACTGAATGTTGACACCTTGAGGACAATTAGCAATCTTCATCAAAGAGACGAGGGTCTCAAACTAACCAGATGCAACAGCGGCAGCAGTGGAGGCGGCGGGAGGAGCTGTGACCGTCGCCATCGTGGATGCGGCAACAGCGATGGTGGTCGTGATTACTGAGCAAGAGCTTCCTGCAGCGGCAGCGGCAGTGGTGGTGACAGCACAGTCAGTGGCTGCTGTAGTGGTTGCAACGGCTACGGCTGAGGATACATCAACAGCTCCAGTTGCAGAAGCAACCGGGAGACCAGAGAATTCAATATCTGTCGCGCTGATGACGCCAGTGCCAGTGAATGTTTGGGAAATACCAGCGACAGCCGAAACGATCTCTTCCTCAGAAGCGTCGAGAACAAGCAACTTCTGAGTGTAGATACAGCCAGGTTCGTCGTCTTCAGTGTCGCAGCTGTTGCCCTTCGCAGTTGGGTCACCAATCTGGATTCACTATTAGAAACTACTATAATAAAAGCAAATGTCAACGAGTAACTTGCCTGTCCTGGAGCGAAGGTGCCACTCTCAAGAGCCAAGAGAGGATCAGCACCAATACCAGCTAGCTGCTGGGCCAGGGCGAGAGTGATGCCTTTGTTGATGGCAGCAGCGTTGTCGGAAGCAGGATCTTGATGCTGAGACAGAGCGGCGATCTCGGGATTGGCAGCAGTCTCAGTGCAGATGACACTAGCCAAGCCAACGCTTGCAGTGTTTCTTTCGATTGCGCGGTAGACCATGGCACCGACCATGCCAACAATATCACCGGCCGCTTTCGCATTTGTGAAAGCTTGGTCAGCTGTTTCTTGTTGCAGGCAATCGAGGTTGGTGACGGATCCAGCGCCGCCAGCAGCAGCGGCATTTCCAAGAAGACCAAAGACAGGATCCGAGATCTGTTTAGGGTTGTTCAGGTTGAGTGATGTGCGGACAAGGTCGAGAAACTTGTTGTGGGAATGCTCCTGAGGCACTTCACGCTTGTGAGACTCGTGAGCAAACGGACTTGCCGTGGACAGGCCAACGGCCAAGAGGAGGGCAGCAATTTCGTGCTTCATGGTTGGGAATGGGTATCTTGAGGTTGGAAATTTGCACAGACAGAAATTGGGCGAGGGTACACCGTTGACGGTAATCTGATCGTTCAAAGAGTGGCAACTGTTCACAGAACGAGCAAAGCAGGATCCAGCCTGTAGGAAAATGTAGACTCCGTAGAGGAAAGAACGGAAACGGTTCGCAGAACCTGGAACGAATGAGATTTTGCAAAAGAAGGGCTTGATGAACACAAATACGAGTGATTACACTGAGCAATCGAGCTGGCTTTAAAGAAAACTGGGAGCCAGATGACATGGCAACAATAGCCTACCTTCCGATAGCCGGGCGTAACGAAGGCCCCTTTGCTCTTCCATGGAACGAGCGGACAGTGATCATGACACGATTCTTGATCCAGATGCAAGCGGACAGGCTATCGGAACAGTAGGCGAGCTCGAAAAAGCTTAACCTTTTCGCAAGGCCAGGGCAAAGACGGCTAAGTAGTGTCCCCTGAAGAGCCTGGGACAATGAAGCTGATACACAGAGCGATGGTGGACAACGTATAATGACCTGGTCCAGATCCAAGTCATCTGATGGCATGGCCAAAGCTCTCGCTAGGACGGAGCGAGGTTGCTTGATCAAACAAGCGGCTTGTTTGAACACGCTTCCAAGCTGGGCTCTTCGGTATCCTCGCGATCTAGGAGCCACGTGGGGCTGATCGAAGCGGTACAGTCTGGTGGCGCCATCGATCTCGCGCCGTGTCTCAGGTCGAAGCTTTGGGCAAAATAAGATGTGGAAGGAGGAAAAGAAGGAAGAAGTTTACATGCAAAACTGAGAGAGTTTCAAGCTGCAACGGCGACCTCTAAGCGAGACGACTAGGTCAGACCATCGTACATCACGTGAATCTCTCGGGTCTACCTCGGTTCTTCTAGCACTGGATCAAGCGTTGTTATGAAACATCTTCAAACTCAGTCATGTTATTAGGTACTCATATCTTGGTTCAGGCTTGATCCAGCTCCGCTCCAGCTAACCTGTAGGACGGCATTTTTCTGCTCAGGTGCATCCTTTCTGTGCCGGGAACTTCAACTTCTGGGCAAAGGAAAACTAGCCAAGCACGCATTCAATCAAAATATCTCCTGGTCTCGGAGCAAGGTAGAGAAGCCCTCAGAAAACAAAAGCCCCTTGTGCGTTTCCTTCTCTCCAGCATATAATCTCCACCGCCACGAATCTTGCAGCGATGAGCTAGGACATCGAGACGGCGATGACTTGGGCAGCGCTCTACCTATCACTTTATTGAATTAAGCACACTGCTCAGCTTTGATCCATGCTTCAAGTTCGGGGGAGGCTTTGTTGAGCTGGCCTTGCTGATAGTTGTCCTTGTCTCCTCTGCACTCTCAGGTTTCGGTTGTGCTGTTGTTAGCTTCTCCTCCTGCAAGTTATGAGCAGTACGTGCAATTTGGAATGCGTGCTGGTCGCTCTCTTTTCTCTTGTGTTGAGTATTCGGGTATGCCCAAAGGAGGACCCGATTCCTCATCTGAGGCGTTGACCTCGTACTGTTTTGTTCGATGGCAGCTTTTGTCGATAATTCAGCCACGGTCGGCTTCTTCGAACTCGTCGTCTTCTAGGTCACCTATGGGAGCGTCAGTATGCTGCGTAATTGTTAGACTCTTCAATGGTTGTTGCAAGATAGAGATGGATGATAACTTTTGGAACAATTGACCTTTTCTTCCTTGAACGATTCCGGTCTATGCTAGCTTTGTTCGTTTTCCCTTAGATGCGCCCTATTTCGACGCTTCTGTCGACGCTTTGAAGGAGAGCCAACGTCGGGTTCTTTATCAGAGCTGTCCTCGTGAGGGCGTTTCGAGGGATTATGCGAGTCTTTATGATCAGCGAAATCTGTGCTTGAACTGAAGGCGTTTTGTTTCCGCATCTCAGTAGGCGGTTTGGTAAATTCTCGAATTTCTGAAGTTGGGGCTGTGGCTGTAGCTGTTCGGATTGACGACACTGTAGCATTCTGGTCGAGAGGGATGGTGTCCTGATGCCTCTGGCACTGAGTCGCAAGATAATCTTCCATCGATTGGTAACAGGTAGTCGTTATGATGAGTTCCGTGGGCTCGCCATTAGCCATAGGTACGCAACTGCTCGGAGCACTGGAGGTGTTCGTTACACTGGTATTTTGATGATCAGACCTAGACAACGGAATGGCCAGTTCAAGAACTAAGTCTTCGCTGCAACTATTCCCTTCCGTACCGGCATCTCTAATCCCATCACAGCCACCCTTCTTCGGTATGGGATCTTGGGGTCGCGATTCACCAAGGATCTCTTGAGCGTAGAAAGACTTTGAAACTTCTGACCTTATGCCACCCTTATTTGCACTCTCCTGCCTCGAGGTTCGAGACGCCTCGTGGTCATCTCGTTCAGCGATTCTCTTTTCCGCATCAATACCGGGCGAATGTGCTGTATCCCGGGACAACACTGGAAGATGTGTACCCGAGGCTTGATCGCATGTCTCCTGGTTGTATGAGCATTTTCGCTTGTCTTTGACGATCCAGCTTGTTCCTCGATACACCACCAACTCTCTATCGTAGTTATCACCATGAGCATCTCCGGATCGGACAATTGCCGGAGCGACGACAAGGTCAAGTGGCTGCCCGATCAGCTTTGTGGACTTAGCGATCTCATCTTCGTCATCCACGTCATTCTCAAGCTTGAGGCGACGATGAGTCGTAAAAAAGGGATCATTCAGGCGGAAAGTTGGGTCTGAAATGTCGCTCAAGAAGTGATATTTGAGAGAGGGATTCTGTAGGGATAGGATACCCGATAATCGCGAGGCTTTCTGCACTATTTGGAGGAGTTCGCATTTTCTCTGCTTGCATGCCTCGTCGTTGGTATCTCTGAGGAGGTATTCGCTAAGATCCAGAACTTTTATCACCACTTTTTCGCAGTGATCCACTCGTTCTTGTGGCAATTGGACCTCTGTCGTGCTGGTCATGGTGCTTGCCTCCACAAAAGGTTCGTCTATCGCGCCCAGAACGGCAGTTCTTAGTTGGTGCTGCGAAGATGGAGATTCTGTCGAGCGTTAGAATAAGTCTGTATGGCTCGCAAATACCAAACTCGAACATCAAACTCACTGTCTTCGGCACGTCGCACAAGCGCTTCCAGGAAGCCTTCAACAGGACTCTCGCCTACGAATTCAAGTTTTAGATGCGCAAATGGCCTTCTGAAGATCTTGGCACACAATAAGCCGTTCACAAGAGAGTTCACAATCACCGACACTCCTATGTCACCGTGCACTGCGGCTTCTCTTGTCCACGGCGTCGCGAAAGGCCTCGATGGTTCTGTTGTAAGCGAGGAGAAGCTACCTTCCAGCATGGCAAGGCTGGCATCGCTGAATTTGACGGACGACCATTTTTCAGCCCAAGCCTTGGACTTCTGGAAAATATTGCCGAATTTATCTTGAAGTTCTCCATCGGTAATGATATTGATCTTGTTTTTCAAGACGATCTGCTTGAAGTCGGACTGATAGCCAGTTAGTGTATTGCGTATCTCGTCTAGTTCTCTTTTCATGTTTTCGTTTTCTCCTCCAAGCTTTTTCACTAGTTCACGAAGACTCTTTATCTGGGTTTGATTCTGCTTTCTGGTTTCTTTTAATTTGAGAATGTCTTCTTTTTGCTTGGTAATCAATCCCTGCGCTTCTGATTCCTTGAGGCATGAATATTCTGCGACCTCTCGAGGTTTGGAAGGTCTGCTTCTAGTTTTCTGAGCTGTAGTATTCCTAGACGACTGTGATTCGGAAATGTCTGGTTTGGATTTCCCGCCAGCCTTTCTTCGAGTTTTGGCGGCAGGGCGGTCAGGGTGAGAGAGATCACAGTCTTCATCCTGGCTTTTCGAATCTTGTAGTGGCTCAATGTTAGAATTGGGGATCACGACCTCAACGTTGTCCTCGGACTCCACGATGCTTGTCGAGATAATGGCGGGAGTTATTTTTGTTGATTTGCCCATGATAGGTTGGCTGAATGGTATTGATCTGAAGAGATGACAATTTAAAGGTTTCAAAGCAAGGATTCATGCTCAATTTAAAGAGCGATGGTGAAGTATAGTGAAGAGAGCTCATGTCCAGCAGAGCATGAGAAAATGCTGGTAAAGTAAGAGATAGGATCGTAGGCAATTTAAGATAAGCCTCAACCATATGATCAAGGCTGGCATGAGAAGAGGTCCTGTAGCAGACGCTAAAGTGAGGTAGAAATCAAATCACGAAAGAGAGCGACATCAGAGATGGGTGAGAGCTCGCTCAAACAGGAGCATGTGAGAGCATGTGACAACCAGCCATTCCTCCTAATTCCTCATTATTTGAGGACTTAGATGCATCCCATTTTCTCTTCGACTGCTTGTCCATCTTGCAACCTCGAACAAGCATCTTGTCGAACTGAACACCTTCATTGGACGCTCTCTCTCCTCTAAGAACTGCTATCATCTCTTCCTATCCACAGAGAGCACCAAGATGGCACCGCAGACCATACCACTTGGTCTGAGAGACGTGCGATCCAAATCCAAAGGTAAGCACGAGCACCCAAAGAGTGATGCGAGACTCATGACCATGAAAGGGATGTCACCCAAAGCGAAAAAAAGCCCCCCAAAAGTGACAGTAGGCAAGCGGAAGCAACAGAGTAAGTTGAACATCGCCATCTAGTAAGAATACAACTGACATTCCACAGCCAAAGAACTGGATTCTGAGGAAGAACGAAGAAAGAAAATTCGCCGCATAGAAGCGGCCGAAACCCGAAAGTTCAAAAAAGCCATGGAAGAGGAGAAAGCGAATAACAGAGTGAATATCGGTCTTGATGTCGGAACGACCTTTAGTGGTAAGTTATCCCCTAGCCGGCTTTGGCGTGTACTGAGGTTGTAGCATTGGCTATGGCATACGGCACGTGCCCTCCAGACAAGATCACCATTCTCAATGAATGGCCCGGCGAAAGGCACAGGACAGAAGAGAAGTGTCCAAGTAAAATTGCGTATGCTTCAGAGAATGGTTTACCAACCAACCAATGGGGGTACTTGGTGCAGACCAAACATATCAGCTATGCGTGGTGGAAGCTTCTATTAGATAAGAACACGAGAAGAACGGATTTCGACCATCCACTTCTCGAAAGCGCCATCGGGGCCAACTTGATGCGTTTACCAGAAGGCAAGACCGCAATGGAAACCATGACCGACTATCTCCGATCTCTTCAGGAATACTTCATGGGCAAGCTGAAGGAGTCAATGCTCGAGAACGCACTCCAGGACACCCAGATCCGCATCGTTGTTACGGTCCCTGCCACATGGCAGCATGCCGCGCGGGAGGCAACACGCCAGGCGGTCCGAAAGGCTGGGTTTCTGCGAGGTCCTGGCGACGAGATCATCGTTATAGATGAGCCTGAGGCCGCAGGGCTGTCGGTGATAAGAACCATCGAAAATTCTCCCAGCGCCGAGTACCTCAAGGTCAGACACCATTATTCACTGCCTTGTTCCATATGCACTGACTGCCTCATAGCCTGAGACCGTCATCATTTGCGTGGACGCTGGAGGAGGCACCCTGGACCTTTCTTCTATGTTCATCAAGAAGCTCGACCCTCTTCAACTGGAGGAGGCCTGTGTGGGTGAAGGTGAGTGTCAGACTGATTCAACGAGAGCCTTGAGACTAATGACTGGGAAAGGCGGTAAAGCGGGGGGTACAACAATTGATCGCGAATGCCACGCGTTGATGCATCAACGTTTTGGGGAGGCATTCACCAGTCTCCCATACCATAAAACCGGTCCTGGCAGCGAGTTCATGAAAAGCCTCGAAGAGATCAAACGTAACTTCAGTCACGAAAACGGCGACGAGATCTTTGAGCTACCACTCAAAATGAAATTGCTTGACGAGACCGAACACACCGCCTTCTACAACTTCGAAGAAGACACGGTGAAGCTCTCCAGGTATGTGGCCCTTAGCGTGGTTGCAGTTCGCTTGTTTCTCTAGGTAGGATTGCTAATTGTTGTGCAGCAAAGACATCAAAGCAATGTTCGACAAAGTGTTGATGAAGATGTTCGCTTTGCTCAAGAGCCAACTCGAAAAGACAAACCCGAAAGAAGGATGTGTGGCCCCGAAGCGTGTAAGTATTTGTCTTGCTGGGTTGCTGTACGACTGACACGTTCTAGATAATCGCAGCTTGTGGAGGTCTGAATCGCAACAATTATGTCTTCGACCAATTAAAGCGATATGTTAACGACTCTCTGGTGTTGGACAACATCCACATAATGAGACCACTAAATCCATGGTCAGCTGTAGCAGAGGGAGCCGTCCTCTCAGCGATGGGGAAGTCTCCGGTGATATCAAGAAGATCGCGCAATCATATTTTGATTGACCTTCATACGGAATTTGATCCTGACACACACCGACCATCTGATCGATACGAATGTCCTCGAGAGGGACCACGGGCTCTTAACCAGCTCAAGTGCATTGTCGACAGAGTAAGTAGTGGACAAGTTGCTTCTGCGCATTTCTAATTATGACACAGGGGGAAAAATTGACCCCGGAGACAAAGAAAAAGGTTCCTTGCTACCATGTGGTCGAGGATGTCCGAGCCGAGATCGAGGAAGTTGTCATTAAGCAGCGCCTGTACAGATCGAGTTCAGAAGTTGCCCCTGAACGTGTCGACGATGACGGTATGTTCTGAGCTCCTTGGTGACGGGCAGATATAATTGACAGTCACGTAGGGGTCGTTTGCTTGGGCACAATCGAGGTCGATATCACTGCGTTGGCAAAGGAAGAACGGGCACGAATCAAAGCTCAGAAAGGCCCCAAGGGGAGGTGGCCAAAGTTCATGCCTTTCAACATCGACATTTTTGTAAACATGTCAGGCGACAAGGGGGTCCTCGAAGCTGTTGCCAAGGTAGGTCGTCGTCAGGTGGGATGTACAAAGATCAGATATGCACCAGCACCCGCTTGGCAGTCTGCTTTGGTTCATGAGGATGACGACGAAGACGAGGATGAGAATGACCACGTGGACGAGGACGACGCAGGAGGAGCATAAGATAGAATATGGTGTTTATCGAGCAGGATTTGATGGGATAGGTCAGAGGAGGATTGAGCTGGGCACGCACGTGGTATACAGGCGATGGTCGAGCTGCTCCTAGTACAAATTATCCGAAGTTCGGCCGATTACATCAACAATTTTGCTTGCAATCTCAGGGCTGATGAGAAACGAATTGTGCTTCTCGCGAGACACCATCAACACACCCTCTCCATGTCGTGCTGTCGACTACAGCAGTGGCAGCCTCCTCACGGTGGCAATATGGGTTGCTAAGGCACTACTCTAGCTATACTCTCGTCCTTGACGCAATCACAACGCGGTATCACTCGCGAAGAATATCATCAAGATGGCTACATTAGCTGGTACGCGAGCAGCACCAAAGTTTCTCACTCGTTCCTTGATATTCACTCCATCTCATACGAACCACCGTGCGGGTAAATCCTCTCGCCACGATCCAGCCCTTGCTTACAGTGTCTTCTTAGAATTGCATCGAAATATCCATCGAAGTCTCGATCCGTACAAGTTCTCTGCCACAAGAATTGTGCATTCTTCCTCACGACGTGAGACGGGCCAAAATTCAACGCCACGATCGAAATCTGCTATTCCCCATATCTCCCTCCATATTGCAGCTTCGTCGAGTGGCAAGGGCCGCAAATTCCGTCCTGAACTGAGCACATACGAGTACGTTCCCAGCAACGAGGATGGGCTCGGCCTTCAGCGTGGCTCCACGCCAGATGAAAAGAGAGTCCGCCGTCCGGACAGTGGACAAGATGCATATTTTGTAGCCCGCGTAGGGCAAGATTCGACAACGACGGCGTTCGCCATTGCAGACGGTGTGGGTGGCTGGATCGAGCATGGCATTGATCCGGCGGATTTCTCACATGGCTTATGCAGCTACATGGCGGAAACCTCCTTGTCATGGATAGAACAGAATCGCTTGAGCCCGAAGCAGCTGCTGGAGATAGGGTACCAGAAGACCATTCGTGATCCTACAATCAAAGCAGGTGGGACTACTGCATGTGTTGCCGTGACAGAAGGAGACGGTCGCATGCGCATAGCAAACTTGGGCGACTCAGGCTTCCTGCAGCTTCGACTAGGAGCGGTGCACCATTACTCCAATCCGCAGACACATGCATTCAACACGCCTTATCAAATGTCTCTCACACCTCCAGAGATACTAGCTCAAGCCGTGGTTTTTGGCGGGATGCCCCTAAATGATAAGCCTGATCGTGCAGACCTTGCAGACCACATGTTACGGCACGGTGATGTACTGGTGCTCGCCACGGACGGCGTATGGGACAATCTCAATTCCCAAGATATCTTGTCAATCGTGTCTCACTGGATGCGGGCTACTGGTGCATGGCTACGATCAGAAGATCAAGGTTACGTGATTTCTCCTGTCCTATCAGAGCTTGTTGACAGGACTTTGGGGCCTCAGAAGCATAGACTGCGAATCTCGGAGACAGTGGATAGTGCAACGCAACAAATGCCTCTGGCAACAGGTACATTACAGAGTCTGCTAGCAGCTGCGATTGTTGGAGAAGCCAAGACAGCAAGTTTGAATACGAAGAGAGATGGACCTTTTGCGAAAGAGATGCAGAAACAATTCCCCTACGATCCCTGGCACGGTGGGAAAGTAGACGACATTTCTGTCTTGGTGGTTGTCGCTGTCGATCAGTCGAAAGTCGGCGAAGAAAACCAGAGATTGAAGGCCAAGCTATGAGTGCTTGGTTTGATACCGACTCCTACTCGTACGGTCTGCACTCTTTGGCCTTTTGAATACCAAAGTGGAGGAGCGACTACTTTCGCTGTTTTCCCTCATGGACGAGATATATGTACAACATCATCAAGGCGATTCAGAGAAAAGGGAAGTCAGCACTGGTAGGCACGAGTCGAGTTCATTCAGTTTTGTTTCAGTGGCATTTGGGGGCGGCTTCGCACATTAGCTGGACTCGTATTTGACAATAGAATACAAGTGGTGCCTGTATCCTTAATCTGAAGACTTCAAGGTTGATCTTGAAGCTACTCTCATTGAGTGACTCCCGCATCGCCGCTTCAATTTAGCTTGACTGTTATCGATAAGTAACACGTGACCTAATTGAGCCTCATTATGGCTTCAAGTTCACGGACACGATCAGGTACCATTGAGGTGCGTCCCTCTTTAGATTACCAGCCACGCTATTTCCTTCTCTTCCTTCATGGCTTCTCAGTAGAGACTTTGAAACGCTGACAATCACACCTCCCAAGGCAGACTTACCTACAGTAATGGCTTCTCCTCAGCTCACGGCCGCGTTGGCATCTCTTTCTACCAGTTCGACCGAAGTCAAGCCTCGGAAATACAGTGATCTTCTCTCTCAACTGACAAGTGCCTCATCATCTTCACCAGAAGAATATGCTGCCAATCTAGAGACCTACTTCGATTCGTTGTTCTCCTCTTCTCTCGGTATTATCGCCATCCGCCCTCTCCTGGTAACCTTCATCGATAGCCTAGCCAAGGGCCCCTCCGAGGTCAAAATCAAGGTCGGTTCACACGTAACGCAGGCTCTACAGCCTCAACTCTCATCGTATGAAGAACAAGATGCAAGAGTGAGAGGTGTTCTGGCTGATGCATATGAAGAGGAAGAAGAGTACGCTGCGGCAGCCAAGGCTCTACAAGGTATTCATTTGGACACGACTCAGCGACAAGTTTCCGATCGCTCCAAAGTCGAAATTTGGATTCGCATCGTACGGTGCTACCTGGAAGAGGATGACACAGTGGCAGCGGAGACAGGCTTGAACAAGATCAAAAATTCGGCGGCTGCAGCTCAAGTTCTAAAGGATGCTCCCGATCTGAGACTACACTACCAACTGTCTCAAGCCCGTATCCTAGACTCTCGAAGAGACTTTTTGAATGCCTCGGCCGAATATCTCAACGTATCATTCAACGCCATGATAGACGAAGCGGAACGACGCCAGGCTCTCTCGGCTGCGATCAAGACTGCCATCCTCGCCCCAGCTGGTCCTCAGCGCAGTCGTACTTTGGCCAAACTATATAAGGACGAGAGATCACCGGACACCGAAGAATATGGTATTCTAGAGAACATGTTCTTGGACCGACTGTTATCGTCCAATGAAGTTGAGGCATTTGCGTCGACCTTGGCTCCACACCAACTTGCGAAAACTGCCGATGGCAGTACCGTTCTGAGTAAGGCGGTCATCGAGCATAATCTCCTTGCCACCAGTCGATTATACGTGAACATCACAACCGCGGCGCTCGCGCGGATCCTCGGTCTTAAAGATAGCAAAGATGACACTGCAGCTGAGAAGGCCGAAGAGTACGCTGCTCGAATGGTGGAGCAAGGCAGACTGAGAGGTGAAATTGACCAGATTTCTGGAGTCATCAATTTTGAGACGGTTCCGGGCATCGAGCTGAGAGGTCCTATTCATGATCTTCGTGAGTGGGACCAAAACGTTCAAGGCTTAGTGGAAGACGTGGAACGACACGCAGCTGGGATCAGTGAGACCTTTCCAGTAAGCAAAGACGTTGCAGTTTCATATGTAGCCTCGCTCCTAGTGCTTCGCTCTCGCTCGATATGCATGCTGACTGATCATCTGGCGCAGGAACTTGCAACAGAGCACATGGTACACTGAAAGCCTAACTCAACAGTTTCCTCATTGGTGATTTCCGTAGGAACGGCTCGATATTCTAGGCAGGTCAGTATTCTTCAAAGTGCCCTGTGTACCGGAGCCGGTGAGCCGAGGAGATCGAGGTTCTGGTCCATATCACATCATACCAACTCGTCAACATATTTTCGCGCGGGCAACGCTCGGAATCCTGAAGGATGTGAAACACGGTACATTTGGAAGGGCTTTGATAGCGTGAACGGATGACGCCTTCTGCCAGTGGACGGAGAAGCCGTTGCATTCTTTGCAGCGGACGAAACTAACGCCCGAAAAGCTGGAAGCTCGCATCCGAAATCTGGGGCAGTGGCACACCAATCTTGACGATTCATGAATTGGAAAGTCTAGGGGATTGGCCACTGTGTGGTCTGTTTTGAGACTCGGGCGGCGCGGGGATTGGCTTGGGCCTCCAGCTTTGCATGTCGATGTTGAGTGCATGGGTGCCTATCCGTATCTAATAGAGGCCCCCCAGAGATGCGGATCAGATTCCATTGCGGCGGGGTATTGCAGGCCCTTAGCGAAGCCTAAGTCGCCCAAACTCTCAGCACCATCAAGCCTATTCGACCCTCCTACACGCCGATGGGCATTACCTAAGAACCATGGCCGGAAAACTCCAATCACGTCTCGTTTAAAGCGAACCTTTCACTTCCCGACTTCAACTTCCGATGTGTACCAATGTGACCCGTCGCTCGTCGCCGCAGTATTCTGAGCTCGCCGCGCCTCCGACCTGCGGTGTGATTCCACTAAACGCTGTAATGACTGGCTTCCTCGGCTTACAGGAATATGCCTTCAGCTGGCTCAACTAAAACCCATACCAAACTCATCTACCTGTCGCAGGCTAATATTTATATACTCTCCCCCTCTTACTTTTGATTCTGTAATGCCGTGCATAAACTCGACTTGATCTCCCTCTTTGCGTTGACTGTCTGTACGCTTCAAAGGAATACGACCGTGACGACACGCTCATCACACGCCAATAACCAAGACAATTTCTAGCGACGTGGTTGGACTGTCGTCGTCATCATGCTTGTGGGCTCCTTCGTTTCGCCCTGGGCACTTTTGCTTCTCCCTGTCCTATATTTCGTCCTTCCATATCTCCGAAATTGGAGCCTTCTGAAAGTTCCTGGGCCCTTGCCTGCCGCTCTCACAAACTTATGGCTGATGTATCAATGCCGACGTGGCCGGAGGTATCAGGCCGTGAACGACTTGCACAAGAAATACGGCAAGGTCGTTCGAATCCAGCCGAATCATGTCTCGATAGCAGACGACGCCTTCATCAACACCATTTACGGCCATGGCAATGGGTTTTTGAAGAGGTGAGTTCGAAAGCGGTCAACCATGTTTCTACCTTGCCACTGACGTTCGGCACAGTGAATACTACGACGCCTTCGTGTCCATCAAACGCGGCCTTTTCAACACCCGCGACCGCGCTGAACACACCCGCAAGCGCAAAGTCGTGTCGCACACCTTCTCAGCCAAGTCCATCGGCCAATTCGAGCAGTACATTCACGCCAACCTCGAACTGTTCGTGCAGAAGTGGACCAAACTGTCCAACACGCGCGCCAACCCGTCCACGGGCTACGCGTCGATCGATGCCCTGCACTGGTTCAACTACCTGGCTTTCGATATCATCGGCGACCTGGCGTTCGGTCAACCATTCGGCATGCTCGAGCGCGAGAAGGATTTTGCCGAGATCCGCAAGTCGCCCGACGCGCCCCCGACCGTCGCCCCCGCCATCGAAGTCTTGAACCGCCGCGGCGAGGTCTCCGGCACCTTGGGCTGTCTGCCGCAACTCAAGCCGTACGCCAAGTACCTCCCCGACCCGTTCTTCAGCCAGGGCGTCGAGGCCGTCGAGAACCTGGCCGGCATCGCCATCGCGCGCGTCACGCAGCGGCTCGAGAACCCCAACACCGACCGCGTCGACTTACTCGCTCGCTTGATGGAAGGCAAAGACGCCAAGGGCGAGAAACTCGGCCGCGAGGAATTGACCGCGGAAGCCCTCACGCAGCTGATCGCCGGCTCCGACACCACCTCCAACACGGCCTGCGCGATTCTGTACTACGTGGTGCGCACGCCCGGCGTGATCGCGAAACTGCAAAAGGAACTCGACGCTGCGATTCCCGTGGGCGTACCGTCCTACGACCAAGTCAAGGACTTACCCTACGTGCAATGGGTCATCAACGAGACGATGCGCATCCACTCGACCTCGAGCCTGGGCCTGCCGCGCCTCGTCCCGCTCCCGTCGCCTGAAAACCCTTCCGCCGGCCCCATCGAGATCCTGGGCTACAGCTTCCCACCCGGCACGGCGCTGTCGGTGCCGAGCTACACGATCCACCACAGCCGCGAGATCTGGGGCGCCGACGCCGATGACTTTGTCCCCGAGCGCTGGTCCGACGCCCGCTTGACGAGTCGTCAGAAGGAGGCGTTCATCCCCTTCAGCACGGGACCTCGCGCCTGTGTGGGCAGGAACGTCGCTGAGATGGAACTCAAGGTCATGGTAGGCACCGTGTTCCGCAACTTTGAGTTCAGAGATGAGCATAATGGTCCCATGGAGACGAGGGAGGGGTTCCTCAGGAAGCCGCTCGGGTTTAATGTCGGTGTGAGGTGTAGGCAGTGAGTGAGTGGGAAAAATTGTTGGGCGGTCTGCAGACCTTGCAGATTTGATGGGTGAGAGGGAGGCGAGCTGGGGGGTTTATCAGTTGAGATGAATGGTTGGATTCATGTGACATGATATGATATGCATGACATGATTGCTATGACTATGGGGAGGAATTTGCTGCCATTTGACAGCAACGGACGTGTTGAAAACCACGGGTAGGATAGGAAGGGCAGTATTCATGAGTTCATGGAGTCGAGGAGGGTGCCTTATTTCTGCTAGTCCGTGTACCTAGCCCAGTTTTGTACATCGCAATTTCAAACTTCAAACGGCCTCTTGTCCAAGATTCATCCATTTTAACAGACATCTCTCTTAACTTGGTGGCGGACCCATTCCACTCGTCGCATCTGACAGGTACTGTTCAAAGAACACTGACATCTCCCTGGCGTTCTCGGCGCCGAGTCCCAAATCCCAATCGTCAAGCATACCATTCCAATCCTGCTGAGAGAGTGGAAAGTCAGGTAGATCAATATCGACGTCTGTTTCGGGTGGTTGCCGGGTCGTGGGTTGTCGAGGAAAGTCATTCGATGGAACAGGCGCACTTGTCAAGAGCCGAGAAGCGTCCTCTGCGAGGTTGATGGTTTGTTGCTGGTGCTGCTCTGCCCCCGTGTCCTTTTTCGGATGCGCGAGGTAGATCTTTGCGACCTGATAGAAGATTCGACATGCACGGTACAACTTGCTCACGGCGGCGGAAAGTGCGGCCGCGGTTTGTAACGTTTCGACCGACTTTTCTAGCAATTTCAGGTCGTTGACGTCGCGTTCGGCGATGACATTGCCAACCAGCACAGTGTAGGGAACAAAAGGGCACCACAATAACGCCCAGTGCACAAACAAACGCCACTCATCCTTGGATCGATGATATAGCATTTGCCATGCCTGTGCCTGGTAGTTGAGTGCTTGGCGGGCGCTTTCCAGTGCCTCGGAGCAGGGTTTTAGAGGGTGGATCGTATCAATTGAAGATGGTGATGCAGGTGTAGGGGGGATCATTCGATAGACCATGGTCAAGGTAGAGTTGATTACGATGCCGACAGATAGGAGACCCTCCTGGACAAATTCGCCAAAGGGCATTCTTTCAAGATATACTGCCTCGACATGGAATTTATCTTGAATTCCCCGAATTCGTGCACCAAGCTCTCGTGCCCGCTTAGCCTTGACCTCGACGGGTTCCTTTTGTGCACTCGCAGAGTAGAGTTGATCATATATATCGCCTTGGGCCTGGGCGAAGTCGAACCAGTTGCTGAATAAAGCACCCCAGAGACCTGATATCTCCTCAGGGTATTTGGGTCGATCGGTCTTAATGTCGTGATCTCGCATTGTGCATGACCGTCCAAGATTGAGCGCCATGCCACGTTCCACGCAGTACAGAAACCAGAAGAAACGACGTTGTTCAGACACTTCGGGGGCAACTGAGTAGGGAGGTAAACGGTGGTAGCCAGCGTCCTGTGACATCCTGGACGCCGCCGTGACCAAGCTCCACGCTAACGATGATTGTGATACGTCCATTGCCAGTGTTGCCTTGAGAAACTTCAGTAAGAGAACGACGCGAAAGGAGTAGACAATGACGAACCCCTAGTACTAAAGCTTCAATATTTTCGTAAGTTGGTGGCATGTACAGTCGTAGATTTCGGATGGCAGTGAGGGCATTCCTGACGGAGGTGGCCACAATTTGATCCCTCTCGACGACCGTGAGATTTAAATCTCGAATTTGAGAATTTGATAGTTCTCGGAAAATGTTCAGCAGGTAAACGTTAACGGTAATGAAGGTGGCGATGCTAAACTCTTCGGTAGGAAAGTAGACCTTTTGACAGATCGAGGTGAGACGGGCCACGCTCAAGTTGGGAACGTCCTCCAAATACCTCAAAGGGTGTGCTGTGATAGAAAGTCAGTGAAGTAGAGGTCGGAAGGCCGTTTTGCGTACTTTTGATATATCTCAACATGTTGAGAACAGCTGGCATGGAAGGTAGAGCCAGATTGGACAACTCGGGATAATCCACCACATTCCGCACACAACTTTGGGGAGGTGAAGGGACATCGAGCCTCGGTGATTTCTCATTCACAAAGTTCCTCAGTGTCGCTACTGCCGCCTCTACATCTCCATTACTTTCGCCATCAGCCGAAGATCTCAGCCCCCTCTCGATGACTTGCGTGATGTCCCGAGAATGAGCGCTGAAAGAGGAGTCACCCTCAAACTCCGGGTCAGTCGAGAGCAATTGGCTGTCTCGTGGAGCGGAAAGGGTTGGGCCTGTTGAAGAGGACGCAGGCGACGAGCTCGAGGTGTTGCTAGATTGATTGCTCATAAAGGTCTCCAGCATTCGTTCGAGGCTGGCGAGGCGGCCATGGACGCTCTTGATCTCCTCGTCGCTGTTCCCAGTAGTTGTCAGAGCGAGCTCGAGTTAGGGGGCCAGACATGACGACTTACTATCGTCCTGAGACCGATATGCGTTGCCTTCTTTCGGCAACTCGCTTGGTGGTTCGGCATTGCAGTCGGGCAGTCTGACAGTGGGAGCAGGGGACTTTCCTGTCACATCGCACCTGGAATATCACGTCGTCAATGGGAGATTCTTTCTATAGCAAGGTCTTGAATTGTGCTACCTTCCGAGATCTGCAGGGATCACACTGTCTAATTGGTCAGCGATGAGGCTACATTCGCCGAGGGCAGGAGGCGGGCAGCTGTACAGCAGGACCCCTGCCGGAGTCAGTGACGGAGTTGCTTTCCACTCCTGGTGGGTGCGATTCGGACATGGCGCTTTCTCTTTATGAGAAGGACATGTGGAAGGGGAGTCGGTAAGGAAGAAATTGGGAGGGCGAAGGGGCAACAAGGAGCACACAAGGCGTATCGGGGGGTGGTGGCCATGTCCCCGTTTACGCTCGCATTGACGCTGACGGGATTTCGGGCGTTTCGGGGCAGAATTTTCCGCGGGCAAACAACGTGAACTCATAGACTTCATCTCCAGATCGCACCACAATCATCAACTGTCCTATCACAGCACGCGTATCTGCTTCAAAATGCTGCCTGCTCCTAGTACTACTTCACCTTGGCTCCAGGAGCTCTCGCTTTGCGGAAAACCTTGCTCCAATTTCCGTCGATTTGATCAGCTCTTTCTCGGCCTGGTCTGCCAGCTTGAACCCGAAATACGCAGTAGCTTGGACGTTGTCCTTGGGCCAGATCCAACATGAAAAGAGCACGTTCTTTCCCTCTCATCTTGATGAACACAGCTCGCCGAGCATAATCCTTTCATGGCAGCCGATCAAGAGAAATCCACCCCTACTCACGATGGCTCTGAGCCGTCGCCTGAAAAGACCGACAAGGAGGACGAAGGCGGTATCAAAGACTACTTTCGAATCTTTCACTACGCCGACAGATTGGACTGGATCCTCAATACCACAGCATGCTCTTGTGCAATCGCCTCAGGTGCCGCTCTTCCCCTGATGACCTTTGTGTTCGGAGCATTCGCCACCAAGTTCAACAACTTTGCCTTAGGAACATCAACCCCCGACCAGTTTAGAGCCGACGTTGATCATTTTGTCCTTTATTTCATCTACCTCTTTGTCGGCAGATTTGCTGCAACCTACGTCGCCACCCTTTCTGCCAACGTCGCAGCAACACGAACCACGCGTGCTTTGCGCAAGGCCTTTCTCGATGCCACCCTTCGTCAAGAAATCTGGCACTTCGACAGCAAAAGCATCGGCGCCACTGCCACCCAGGTCACCACCAATGGAAACAAAATCCAGGCGGGTATTGCTGAAAAGCTCCTCCTCCTGATTCAAGGAATTTCTATGTTCATCACCGCCTTCATCGTCTCGGTGTCTGCACAATGGAAACTGGGCTTGATTACCTCGACGGCAATCCCGGGAATCTTCATCATCACTGGATTCTGTGTTTCTATCGATGCTGCAAAGGAGTCCAAGATTCTCCGTATCTACTCCAGAGCCGCCGTCCTTGCCGAGGAGGCCATCTCTTCAATCCGAACCGTCCACGCATTCTACGCTCAGAAGAAAATGGTCCACAGGTACGATACCTACCTGGAAGAGGCGCACAAAAAGGGGAACAAGAAATCGCCAGTCTGGGGCTTAATGTTCTGTGTTCAATTTTTCTCAGTCTTTGCCGCCACTGCTCTCGCCTTCTGGGAAGGATTCAGGATGTACCAAGATGGAGAGATTGGGGACGTGGGTACAGTCTTGACCGTCGTACTGTCAGTGACCATCGCAGCCACTTCGATCTCAGGTATCGCGCCACATTTTGAATCTATCACCAATGCCTCATCAGCTGCTTCTGAATTATTCTCCATCATCGACAAGCCTTCTCTTCTGGATCCTCTCAACCCCGACGGTGCACAGCCTTCCTCATGTGAAGGGCACATTGAGATCAAAGATCTGGAGTTTGCATACCCTACGCGTCCAACAGCTCAAGTGCTTCGCGGCTTCAACATTACTATACCTGCTGGCAAGACCACCGCTTTGGTAGGCGCATCGGGCTCAGGGAAAAGCACCATTGTTGGCCTGCTGGAGAGATGGTACATACCTTCATCGGGCCATATCACTCTTGACGGGCGGCCTTTGGAAGACCACAACGTCAAATGGCTTCGGAGTCAGATTCGACTTGTACAACAAGAACCTGTACTCTTCCGTGGCACCGTGTTTCAGAATATTGCAAAAGGTTTCTCGGATTCACAAAAGCAACTTCCATTGGAGAAGCAATTGGAGTTGGTTCGAGAAGCTTGTAAAGCATGTAATGCCGATGACTTCGTCAACGACCTCCCACAAGAGTACCATACCATGGTGGGGGAACGTGCCGGAACTCTAAGTGGAGGCCAGCGACAGCGCCTTGCCATTGCTCGCGCCATTGTGTCAAATCCAAAAATCCTTCTGCTTGACGAAGCAACTAGCGCTCTTGACCCCAAAGCCGAAAAGGTTGTACAGGACGCTCTCAACCGAGTATCAAAAAACAGGACGACTCTAATTATTGCTCACAAATTGGCTACTGTGAAAGCTGCCGACAATATCGCCGTGATATCTGAGGGCAAGCTTGTTGAACAGGGTACGCATCAAGAATTGATTGAATTGGACAACCACTATGCTGCCCTTGTTCGAGCCCAAGACCTTGGAACTGCCAACGTGAAAGAGTCTGATGACCTCGATGAAAAGCATATATCTGATGCTACCGATCGACCCGCTTTACTGCGAAGTGCCACTACGTCAACCTCTCTAGCCGGCGATGCCGAGAAACAGCAGAAGCCGATCGGCACTGTAGGGTATTCGCTCCTGAGGTGCGTCTGGATTATGTTCCGTGAGCGAAGGTCGCTCTACTGGTACTTTTTCTTTCAGGCTATGGCTTCAATCGTGGGAGGTGGAACCTATCCGGCACAAGCTATTCTATTTTCGAAAGCCTTGACGGTCTTCCAGCTGACTGGTCAGCATGCTCGTGACCAGGCTGACCTGTATTCCTTATTGTTCTTCGTCCTGGCACTGGCGAATCTGGTAGCCTATTTCACCATCGGATACTGCTGCAACATGATTGCTCAAGAGATCACTCACCGAGTGCGATCAGAGATGTTTGAGAACGTTCTCGATCAAGATATCGAGTTCTTTGATATTCCTGAAAACACCTCGGGCGCCTTGACTTCAAAATTATCGACTCTCCCATCGCAACTCCAGGAGTTGGTGTCAACCAACACTCCTATCATCGTCAACGTGGTGGTCAACGTGATATCAAGCAGCATACTTGCATTGGCTTATGGCTGGAAACTAGGCCTGGTCGTCGTGTTTGGTGCAATGCCTCCTTTGATTCTGTCAGGCTATGTTCGCATCAGATTGGAGATGGGGCTCGATAGCCAAGTCGCGGACGCATTTTCAGAAAGCGCTGGTCTGGCGAACGAAGCTGTCTCATCGATTCGAACAGTTGCCTCGCTGACTCTCGAGTCTGCCATCTTGGAAGAATATTCAAACATGCTAAGCTCCATTGTGCTGAAGACGACGCGCTCATTGGTGTGGACCATGTTATTCTTCGCATTATCTCAGTCTATCGAGTTTCTTGCTATGGCGCTCGGATTTTGGTACGGAAGTCGGTTACTCGCCAGTGGAGAATATACCACCGAACAGTTCTACGTTATTTTCCTTGGAGTGCTCTTCGCAGGACAGGCCGCGGGTCAGTTCTTCGGCTACTCAACATCCATTACAAAGGCCCACAGTGCGGCGAACTACATACTGTGGCTGAGGACGCTGAAGCCCAATATTACCGAAACCGAACAGAACAAAGACCTTGGTCCTCCTGAAGTCGATGGACCACTTGATCTCGAAAACATTGGTTTCCGGTATCGGCAACGAGAATCATCACCAGTCCTGCGTGGCATTTCTATGTCCATCAAGCAGGGTCAGCTCGCTGCTTTTGTAGGAGCTTCTGGCTGCGGTAAATCTACTTTGATCGCGCTTCTCGAGCGCTTCTACGATCCTACCACCGGTCGAATCTGCTTGTCTCATCAACCCATCGCAGACATGTCGCCACGGCTGTATCGGAATCACATCTCCCTCGTGCAGCAGGAACCAACACTCTACTCCGGTTCTGTACGCGAAAATATCACTCTAGGCCTGACTGATCCTCCATCAGAAGACGAAATCAACAACGCATGCCGACAAGCTAATGCCTTCGATTTCGTCATCTCCCTGCCTGAAGGCCTCGACACTGATTGCGGTTCACGTGGTACACAATTTTCCGGCGGTCAACGCCAGCGCATCGCTATTGCGCGTGCTCTGATCCGTAATCCCAAGCTTTTGCTCCTCGATGAGGCAACTTCGGCACTGGACACACAATCAGAGCGGCTCGTGCAAGCAGCGTTGGACGACGCCAGTCATCAGAGAACGACCGTGGCAGTGGCGCATCGTTTAAGTACAATTAGACATGCAAACGTCATCTTTGTGGTTGAGAAAGGCAGAGTGGTCGAGGCCGGAAACCATGACGAGTTAAAGGGGAGGAAGGGAGTATATTTTGAGATGTGTTTGGCGCAAGCATTAGATCGGGAGTGAATGTCTTCTGGGAGACCTGAGCGATTTTACTGTAAATTAGGGACTGGCAAATCTGTCGGAGAGAAGCGCAAGGTCCTCTCCTCTCAATGGTAAGTTGAGGAATGCAATATAGAATCATCACAATGTACGTGTATGTATCACTGTACTTACTGCCTACATAAATAAGTAGGCCTCTATCACAGCGCAGAAAACTCATTGCATTTATCGCACTTGTGCCCCGCCCTATTATGTACCAATGTCAGCTACGGTCCGCCCTAGCTCCTCCATAACAAATTCTCATTTAAGCCAAAGGTCTTCTCAACCTCAATATAATTCATCACTCATTGCAGCAAAGTTCTGGCGGAAGCCCAACAATGCGAGATACAGAAGCTGATGCCTTTACTTTTTAAATGGATGTCAGTCTAGCTAGGCTTGGCCTTGAGGTGGAAAGAGTTTCTCGGTCGATTCTAACCTTCAAAGCCAAGGAGCCTCGAACTCCACGATAGGCGAGATCTGTACAGCTAGCAGCAGTGCTTGCCGAAGCATTCTCTCGGCCAAGTATCTTGCAAGCACCCATCCTGCATTCAAATGGCCGTGGTGCTGGATGGGCGGGATGGTCTTGGCCAAATGTCGACCACCAGAATCGAGACTCTTGGCCTCGTATTCCCTCCAGCACTGCCTTGTCGCAAAACCTTCATGGTTTTCTTATCTCAAGCAGCTCAGCCGCTTTCCTGGCGGCGCTGTCTTTGACCTGAAGCCCTGTGCTTCCAGGCGACGGTGGAGTGTATCTGTATCCCTCTGACCCCACCATCGTCTTGAAAGAAGACCTCGCGACGAAACATGGATCCTCTGTCCATTTCTTTGAGCGTGATCGGAGCTGTAAAAGTTGCCTGGAAGGGCGCATTGGAGACGAAAGAGTTCATTGATAGTATCAGGGGGGCTCCGACCGCCGTCAACAGATTGTCTCAAGATCTTACTGCTCTATACACCATCCTCGGCCTTCTTCACAACTATTTTGACGGCCTGGATCTTCGAAGACAGTCCGGCCAAAACAGACAGCTGGCTCAGGTGGCTCAGCTTGTCGATCTGCCTATCAAAAATTGCATCAATGCATACACAGACATCACATTGCTCATCAGGCCGTTTATTAAGCCTTCGGGAGATGCAAGTACTAGTAAGTGGAGAGGGATCAAGTGGAATTTTAAGGAAAAGGAGGTCGTCGGACTGCAAACGGTTTTGCTCTCGTATAAAGTAACACTGGAAATCGCCGTAGGCGTTGCCAATCTGTATGGTTGTCGGCGAAGAGCTCATTAATGTATTTGACGTGTCACTGACTAGGTGGCCAGGACGACTGCCTCGCACGAAATCAGAGATGCGAAAGACGAGGTCAAGTACGAAGTGAAGAAGCAGATTAAGGGTTTGAAACGGTACCTGGATGCAGAGCAAGAGTCCATAGCCGATACGGAGATACAGGGATCCGCAACAGGGACCGACTACAACTATGCGCTGAAGGCTTTTTTGAAGGATACGGATTCTGTGATTCAAGACGCTCCTCCAGGCATGTTTCCGAGCGACATGGAAAGTCTTGAAGAGGAAGACGGCGAAGATGCCGATGCCGATGACGCGGCCAGCGTCGTGGGATCGGACCAGTCAGGACCGTCGAACCTCGAGGTGCCCCCGTCTGTATCTGTACAGAGCCAGCATACCGGAGGAAGTGGTGCCTCAAACCTCACCCAGTCCAATTTTAATGTTCGAGCAGAGTGGGCGTACAGGTCGATCTACGCGGGCGACCTCAGCTTCCTCGTCGGCCAAATAATTCGAGTGACCGATGATATGGACAACGAGTGGTACGAAGGATGGTTCGTCGACTCATGGGACGTGCGGCACGAGGGCATCTTCCCGAAGTCCTTCGTCTCGGATCCCTTACCCGCGCACACGCCGTTCCTCAGCGGCGTGTGCCACTGTCGCCGCCACAAGGACGCAAAGCACATCAACGGCATCGTGCCCACGGGCGAACGCATGCGCGCCACCGCCGACTTCGACACCAACCGCGCCAGCGAGATCAGCGTGCGCAAGGGCGACATCGTCGCCAACATCGCGCGCATCGCGCCGCTGTGGTGGCTCGCCACGAACAGCAACAACGAGTGCGGCTTCGTGCCCGCGTGGCGCCTCGTGGCGCTCTCTGACGCCGAGGCCGATTCATCCAACGTCGACGACCCCGCCGAATCCCGCAGCCGCCACGCCGACGTCTTTGGCAAGTGGAAGCGACCCGCTACGATCGCGACGACGGCGTCAGCGATCCAACAGCCGCCTGTGGTCCAGCCGCCACCGTACTCAGTCGCAATGGCAACCCAACCTCGTCCTCCTCCTTCTCCTGCCCCCAAGGAACCCGAACCCGAGCCTGAACCCGAAATCCGCGCCGTGTCCCTCGGCGACTACTTCGCGGCCGAGGACGACGAGGTCACGGTGTACGAGGACGAGACTGTGACGGTGGTGGGCGACCCGGAGGTGGACGAGGACTGGTGGCTCGTGCGGACCGATGAGGGAAAGACAGGCCTGTTTCCCTCCAACTGGCTCACGCTCGTGGGCGGGCACAGGCTCGACCAAACCAGCGGCGCGATCGTGTTCGATAAGCAGGTGGCCTGGGCCGAGTCGTTTGCCGCGTGGTCGGGCAAGAAGACGGCAGAGGAGGCGGCGGTGGATGCGAAGGAGGTCCAGGCCGCGGCGTGGAAGGACGTGTTTGCCGTGTGGTCGGGGAAGAAGCCTGGATAGGTAGGGTCTGCAGGTCAGGCCAGGCTGGTGTTGGGATTGCAATGGCAGGAAGAAATAATGTGATGGACTTTCGAGGACGATGAAATGAATCATGAAATGACATGTAGCTAAATGCATGCTGTTCATTAAAATAACGTGATGTATACTTTTTCCTGTATACTTGTACTCTTCTTGTAACTCTGCTATGCCTCTCTCTATTCGCGCCAAGTGTAATATTGTAGAGAGGGAATTCCTAAACTGATGTGTTCTTTAATCGCTTGAACGCAGCAAAAAATAAAAGAACGAGAAACCATCCAAAGCCACTGCTTCTCCGACTTTTCACATCCCTCTTGGTACTTGTCACCACAATGATCCGACAGAACTCTTACACTGAGTCATGAAAATTTCCAACAGTGGGAACACACAAACCCCAAGAGGCTGTCTGGTCATGAGCGGTATCCAGAATGACAATCCACATACGTGGACAGCGGGCGGGCATCCAACGAGATGGGAGATGCCGGTATCCAAAATGCCTATATCATGGTCGTAATCATTAAAATCCCTCTCGTTTCGACTTGCCACCCTCGTCCCCGGTTTCACCAAGCCGTGCCCTCCAGATTCGCCTGTCTCAACTTCTCATAGAACGCGTGCGGCCAGCCCAACATATCACCGTCTGAAGGCAGACAGCTGGCCTCCTTGCCGTCCTCGCCAACCTCACACTTTATCTCGCCTTTCGCTTTCAAGGCCTCCTCGCGCCGGCGGCAATACCCGACCACATTCCCGATCACGCGGCCCAACATGTCGGGAGAGATGGCTACGGGATTCAGAAACGGGTCTGCGTCGCTGAGAAGCTCTTTGATTGTCGGCCGCAGGGACTGTTCCCTGGTCAAGCAGCGTTTCAGCGTCTTAATCAGTCCGAACGGCACGACTGAGCCGCCAATGCCCGTGCTAGGGAATTGGATCTCGACTTTTGGATTCGGGATCGACATGATGCGTTCGAACTGCTTCTGAATGTGCGCAAAGGGCGGTTGCCCGTACGTCATCTGGTACAAGATACAACCTAGACTCCACACGTCAGAGGGTTTACCTAGCTTGAGGAGTTTGGTGCCCGGTGGCTGGCCTTGCGTTGCGCCGACTGCGACTAAAGATTCTGGGGACATGTAGTTTGGAGTGCCGATTTGGTTCTCACGGTGCACGTTGACAGTGTTTTCCTGGATCGCGTTCGCGATGCCGAAGTCGATGAGTTTGAGCTGACCCTTGACGAGGAGAAAATTTGCTGGCTTTAGGTCTGAATGAACAATGTCGTGGTCATGGACAGCTTGCACACATTCAAGCATTTCTTTCCAGTAATGTCGTGTGAAGGTGATGTCCAACTTGGCGCTCTCAACTTTCAGCTGCTCGTTGAGCATCTTGTTGAAATCGGTCTCGCCTAGCTCCATCATGACGCTCAAGACGCCCTTGTCTTCATTGACCTCGTAGTCGTATAGCCTGATGACACGATCGACGTTCTCAAGTTTCTTGAGCAGATCAATTTCACCCTTGTAACCTGTAATGGCCGCCATATCGGCTTCTTCGAGATTGACTCGCTTTAGGGCAAAGATCTTGTAGTTTTCGGCCATAATTCGAAATACCCTTGAAGAACCACCTCGGCCTATGCAGTCAAGACGTCGGTATGTTTTGCCATTCAAGACGTAGTGAACTGACTTTTTGTTGCGGGAGCCAGCATTGGAAGTCGCAGCGTCCAAAATAGACATCTTCGGTGGTGGTGGAGGTGCAGGTCGATGAGGTGTGTTATTTGATCGAGGAGCGAGAGGCTGGCGAGAGGGAGAGACGTGCATCTGAGCCGATTCAGAGACCTTGTGATCTGGGTCGCGCCCATCTTCGTGGATGTCTAAGACAGCAGCCGAGGGCTTGGGCCTGCGGAAAGTTGGTGGAGGCTCGTTTTCCTGGTCTTGGGCAGGAAGTGTGGGAAGTGGCGGGATCTTGAATACAGGTCGCCTTTGAGAGCCTGTCGACCTAGAAGACGCCAGTGGATCTTGTGGAATTGGTGACGGCTGGTTTCGGACTATGGATTCCGGTCTTGATGGCGCAGGTTCGAATGTTGCTGGAAGGTCCATTTTTCCCAGAGACGTCATTCTGGGCGAGGAACGAGCTGGTTTTATTTGCTGAGGGCTTCCTTGAAGGGAAAGAAGATCATCCGGTAAGTCCTGTAGGTCTGGTTCTGCTGCGCGACGACCGACCTCGATCTCAGGAGTGTTCGCACGATGCTGGTCTTGAAGCTCCATATTGACGTCCTCGTCGTCACTTGGGCGTCGCATCATTCCTCTTCTCACAGGCTTGTTGAGCAGGGCACCTCCTATCCGTCGGACTCGCATGGTGCTGTGAGCACCAGTTTCGTCACCTTTCCGAGATCGAGTCACTGTAGAGGGCATGGGCACGTTGTGCTCGTCCAGACTACTTCGCGAACCTCCAGATCTTGGACTCGTTGATCTTTTCAAACTATGCGGTTGATTTTCGGACTGGTCCTCGGATGTTTGATTCGCGGGAGGTGATCTGGAGAGACGTCTAGCGTCGCTAATACGGACACGGCGGAGGGGAGGTGCTGGGGTTTCGGAGGCTTGTGGTTCATTCTGAGCACGAATAGATGACTTCTCGTGGATTTTGTACATGAATGATCCGTCTCTGCCGAGAATGCCAGGAGCACCGGGACGAGAAGCTGAGGCGACTCGGACGACTCTAGGTGCAGGGCTACCATCTCTTTGCTGGGGTGGACTTGAAGATTTCAGCGCGTCGAGTGGTGTCCCTCTGCTCCTTCTGAAATGGCCTGTTCCGATGGATTTGGGAATAGAGGTTTCTGGAACAATATTCTCCTTCTCCGCTTCAGGTGGTCCATTGTCTTCTCCTAAGATAGCTTGCGCCTCAGCACTTAGTTTGATAGGCGCAAGATCTTCATCATCGGAGCTATCTCCTGTAAAATTTCGATTATTCGGCTGTTTCGAGCGAGAGGCTGACGTCTGTGGTACTGGAAAGGCACGACTTGTCGCAGGTCGCGTCGCTGTCCGATGAGGACGTCGGGAATTGTTGAGGCTAGAAGGTATAGCTGCTGGACTGGGGGAGACGTAGACGGACATCGTAGTGGTTATCGTTTGTTACCAATATTCATCAATGATCTCATCGTCGAGGAATGGTGCAGTTGTTGGTGGACGACCTTGTGAAAATTGAAGAGACGCGACGATGCGACTCTGAAGCTTCAATGCTGGGCCGGAAAAACCTCGGTGCTACCAAAACAACAGTTGTCTGGGCAACGAGCAAACTCGGACTGCGGTGCAACTTGAAGCGTGAAGTACATAGTGCCGGTGTCTTTAATTATTATTATTATGCTGAGGTACGTCGAGGGTAACCTCTATCTCGTCATCCAGCCCTGTTGGAGATGCAGAGGACCGATATCCTAGCTAGCATCCAAATTCCACCCATGCTAGCGCCTATGCTAGAAATACCAACGACTAACTTTTGAGGAGCCAAATTTCAAAGCATGATACTGAACCCAAAGAAGATCCCCGCAGCAACCAGTCCGAGGCCATACATTTCTCCCATATTGATGACGAGCCGAGTGGCAGCAGAGCTTCCAGAACCATCGTTGCTGGACGCAGCAGTTGTGGTAGCAGCAGAACCCTGCCCGAAGCCAGTGTAAACAACGCCGTCAGAAGCAGTTGATGCGGCCGAGCCTCCGGTTGATGTTGCGGACATGGTGGAGATCGTGCTTGTGTTTACTCTTGTTGGATCCAATGCACCACATGGGTTATTCTGTACACATGCCGCCGCACAAGTATTATCGTTGCCACAAGCCAGCTGACAATTCGTGTTTGACTGAGTGCATATATAGTAAGGGATGGTCTGGCTGTATTCGGAGGCATTGGGAGACATTCCACTTGAACAGATGCATGAGTAGCTGAGTGACACTGCGTCACAGGTGTTGGCGTCGGTGCCGGCTGAGTTGCCTGCTGTTTGGAGGCAGATGAGAGGACATTCAGCTATCTGGGAATTGCACCAGGCCTCTGTACTCGGGGAGGTTAGCACACCATTCTCTCGAAGAGGGCAATTGGAAATCACTCACGCCTCGTTGATAGAGGGACTGAATTGGGGTCGATTGACTGTGTAGTGGCAAGACCTGCAAAGGCTGCTAGAGCTGCTGTGAGAATGAAGTATTGCATGTTGATTAAAGTAAGTAGGTAGTATGCTAAATAGCTGGTTATGAAAAAGATGCAATGAACGTGAGAAACAGTCACAAGCAACACGAAGAAGAGAGACGAAGTCGTTGCTCAAGATGGGAGAAGCATGCAGTCAAGCCAAGGGTAGGCAATGGATATGATAAAAAGAGGCGGACCTTGTTCAACCATCACGCATTCGGTTGGCGTTGGCTAGTTTGGTAAAGGAGACGCCAGTCGAGTCAGAGGCGAGATCAAGCTATCCCTGCTCGTCGGAAACTCTCCTTTCACCTGGCCTGTCCCAGCAATGGCAGTCGTTGGCTGGGTGGTCATCTCTGCATGGCGGTGGCACCAGCGAGGGCAGTTGCAGGTGTGAAGGAGGTTTGCTTGTCTCAAAAAAGTCCGTGGTTTTCTGCGGAAGTGTCAAAAATATTGTCAACAGCAACTGAGGGTTGATCCAATAGAGGCGGCCTCGGGGCTCGATGGGGGTCTGGGGACACGCAATCCACCACCCAATGGGCACAACTAGGGAACACCACTGGGTACCTTTGGCTGTTTTTGGGTGCCGATGGCGTCCCCAAGATGCAGACTCGATCCACTGAACCGGTTCAACGAGGCACCTAAATTTCTCTCTACAACAAGAATAAGGGTCTACGTCTCGTAGATTTTGTGCATCTCAGTGGTGCGAATTTCCAGATCTATGATCGACGTCTCCAGTGTCAATGCTCATCTCCGCAGACCGTTAAACGAATTCCAGGACATCTCAAGACGGTTAGCCCTCAACAGCCAAATCACCGCTTGTGCTGAATCCAGCCGACATGCATTGGCGCCATCGTCTAGCCGCGGGTCCTTCGGACTAGATTCAGTTTCGTGTGAAACATCTTCAACTCATCATCACTTCACTCACTTCTCACATCTCGCAGATTTTGAATTTTGACGCTCCTCTTGAGCACATGCATGGAGACTTCCGAGTCGGGTCCGGGCCCAGATCAACAGAGTTCCACCTCTGCCTATGGGGATGCCTTGTCGCCACCCCCGCCATACTGGAAGCCCAGCAGAGAATCTTCCTTTGATGACTTATCCACTGCCCATCGACCCCAGATAACCCTCGAGGACCATACTTTATCCCGAGAAGCAAGCAGGGCGCTTTGGGCCAAGTCTATTACCATCGACGAATATGTTATTGTCCGGGGCAATCCCCTGGGCGCAGGCGCATATGTTGTGTACAATTGCCACGTACAAACACTTGACGGAGGCCCAATGACCTTCCGAAAGCGATATTCCGAGTTTGACGAACTGCGCGACAAATTGGTCAGAGCCTTCCCTCAATCTACAAAATCCTCACTGCCTCCTCTTCCTCCAAAAAGTGCCATCTACAAGTTTCGCCCCAAGTTCCTCGAGAAACGGCGAGAAGGTCTGGCTTACTTTCTCAACTGTGTGATGCTCAATCCAGAGTATGCTGGTTCTTCCATTGTCAAAGATTTCATCTTTCCACCTGGATCATGAACATATAGTGGCCGCGGTCGCTCTTTACGATTTCTGCGCGTCATGGCCCCAGTTCTTCAAACTCTTGTACGAGTTGCTGTTCGTGTCTTGTTTGGCCTTTTCTTCCTGGGCTAAGTGGCGTTTGTTGTACGCCGCCACTTTCTAATGCTCGCCGTTAACCATCAATCACGCGGGAGAAAAGGAGACTGGCGTACCCTCATGTGCGAAATATCATCCTCGTCATATTTGGATGGCTCCTTCTTCGGATTCTTTTTGAGAATTTCGACAATTTTTCTTCCACTATCTTGGCAGTCAGACGACAGCAACCTGATACCCCTACGATACTCGCCTCTCATGGCCAACGCTCTCGCCAGATCCGTCATCCTTGGACCAACCGGACTCTCGCGAACCAGATCCTTTGAGCCATCTCTCCAACTCGTCAGCGGTCATGTTGACCGTCTTGTTGAAGTCACTGGCTGCCGTCAACTCAAGTCGCAAGTGCAGCTGATTCGGGTAAATGCTCACCGGATCACGTCGTCCTTGCTTTTGACCATGTTGAAGTCTGTGGTTAGGAAAGGGACTGAGACGGTTTCAGCCTCAACTGATGCCACTCTAAATACCATCGGTCATGGCTGTTGATTACGTCATGACTTTGGAATGTCAGTACTCGAGTGTCGGCGGACTTGGCTGTCGCTCCCACGCAAAGTCAACGGCCGTTACCTTGTCCTCCCACATTTCAAAGTCAAACTGTCATTAGGGTGACGTTTCTGGCGAGGCTGCGGTATTGACACGGGTTCGGGCACGGGACTGTTGGGCGATCATCAAGACAGGGGAAATTAGTGATGCAGCCTCCTGCAGTAATCCAGCATGCTCAAAGTGCTAACATTCCAACCAGTTCGTGTTCAGGCAAGGAGACACAAATTCAGGGCGGATGCATGAACCCATACAAATTGTAAAGTAGTATAAGTAGTGTGTAATTGAGCCTGAGACTGGCCGAAGACACGTTGAGCATCTGCCCAATCTGCAACACAGAGGACCACAAGTCAATCTCAACAACCGCAAGAGTCCCACCTATTGCGAGTCGCCGTCAACCACACGAACCACATTGTTGTGACGGCAGTTGTGGGCTTACGACTCGGAAGTCGCATCGGTAATCTGAATAGTGCAAGCCCACGTTCGCTACTTACGAAATCGGGCGCAGATATACCAGATGGCTCTTTATCGTGATTCAATAGCCCAGCGACGGTAACCTTTGAAGCTTCAGGTAGGTGCAAGGGTGGTTCCTAATCCGAATTGTGGGCGGGCACGCGCAAACTGGAGCGCTACTTCCGGGCGTTGGACTAGCACCCCTATGCCTAGAAATCTGCGTGGTTGATCATTGCAGTGGCACGGAAGTGGCTGATGATAACTGTCTCATTGGTGTTTGGGATCATCTCCACCGCCCCTAGGCATCAAAAAGCATCCGTCGAGTGGGAGTTTCGGGATTAAGCCCGGGTCGTTGCATTCAAAGTTGCTAGGGCTCTTAGTGTGCCTGGCGGGCGATAGCACTACCCTTCCCTAGCCTGTAAGTGCCTGTCAGCTAAACCACTTTCTCCCTCCCAAACTGCCTTTTTTTCAAGTCACGGCTCGACACGTCGCGCTCATCCAAGCCCAACTTTGAAAGGCTTCAACGAGTCCTCCTATCCTTGACCCTATCACACTTTCTTCACTTCCTGTTTAGCTTCTTGTTTTAGCAAAAAGGGCGGTCATCCGAAGGTCCAGGTTGCCACTTCACCCATTCGCTTCTGGCTGCGGCCACTCTCTATTTTTCCCAATTCGCTATTCAGTCCAGGTTCTGCAACCACGACCAAGTCGGGCGTTCGTGTTGTTGGCCAACGCAGGACACCTCATCATCACCCTATTCATTTCTTCTACGCTCGCTCTTCTTGTTGTATTTCAAATTTTGGGCCATCAGTCTGTCTCTCGCTCTCTCGGGTTCCTCAAGATCCATAACACCTGCTTCCGCCGTCCAATGCCCACAAACCCCTGAAATCCACGCCTCTTCAGTCCTGCATATGCACCGTGCCTGACCGCGAACATCTCTCTCTCTCCACCTCACCACCTCTCCGTCTTTGTCGCTGTCCTGGCCTTTTACGACCGTCACTTCATATCGCGCGACTGTCATCACTGCTCATACCTATCCTGCCGCTCTCGAGCCCTCGGCCTGCAACTGAACAGATGCCAAAAACCAACAGACGCACTTCCTAGCATATTTGACATCGCAGTGTCGGATCATGCCGTTCTTCTCAAAGGTGTTTAAATCCAAGGATGGCCAGGTCAAGAGGAATGCTGTGCCTGTTGCGAATGGAGATGCTCATAAGAAGCCTCAATGGTCGGACGCCTGGGTGCGTACGAGGGTTGACCCTGAAGAGGTCGCTGAACTGCTGCACTTATGTACTACGGAACTGAAGTCAAGAGGTCAGTTTGATGGCGATCTATGTGTGTGCTGTGATGAATACTCACCTACCTATAGCACTGGACGTTCCGTTCCTCCTTCTACCGTTTCGCCCCTCTTCAGATCCCTCCGCCGCAAGGACTTTCGTGCGCAATTTCTTCCTACCGCCTCATGACCGGGAGCCTCTGAGGGGCTTGTCGTTGGAAAATGAACTCCGCATGACGGAGGTCATGGTAGGCTTCACATCTATCCATGTGCTGGAATTCGCGCTCACAAAATTTGGTAGGTCATCATCAGTGTGATGAAATGGTGCTGGGCTCGCTTGCCTGGCGGAGTTGTGACCTGGGAGGTCTACGAGGGATTCAGGGTCGGAGAGAAAGGTATGGATCTTGCCGAGCCTACTGTGTCACAGAAACTGACAACCCAGATTCTGGCTTCGCACGAGATGCCTTCAGCACATTTATCCCGATTGGCAGTGATTCGTCCCGCCTGCAAATCATCCAGGACTTCTTCGATCTAGTTGCGGCTGTTGCGGCGCACGGCAAGGCTAATGGACTCGGAGGCCACAAAGTATCGAGATACGTCGGATGGTGGGCATTTGAGCACTATGACGCTGGAAAGGGTTTCGAGTCTGGATACCAGTCATGGTCAAAGTACGTAGATTCTCCGAGCAATGGGAGCATGGCTAACTTATGCAGCGCTGCGGATGCAACATCACACCTCTTCTTCGCCTATCTACGATCGTTGTCACCTGGAGCTGGCAAATCCAGTGGGATCCTAACTCTGCCCAGGTCGCTGCAACAACTTCTCGACTCGACCACCTACCCGCCAAAACATGCTCTTCTGTCCAATGACACAACAAAGGTCGTCATGATTGTCGATGTGGTTTCACCAACGCCATATGCACTCTTGCGACGGGCCAAGAACTTCGAATACCGAGATGATGATCAAGGTTTGCAGCAGTTCGCCAGCTACGACGATCCTGTGCAGGCTCTAACAGATGAATGCCGTCGAGTGCTCAAGGCAATTTCTTCTGCAAACCAGTCTCAGGTCTCCAACGCAAAAACATCCACAAGCTTGACGGATCCATCTTGGTCGCGTTTCGAAGATATTGGCTTTGGCAGTTCCCTTGAGGAAGACGAGGAGGAAGATGAAGGGCTCCTCGGCCGTAGAGTCGTGTCTGCAAAGCCCATGAACGCTTCGGCACGCGGAAGAGGATATCAAGATTTGGCCCGACCCACGACACCCTCTTGGGCTGACTTCCTATCCTCTGGATTCGTTGACGAGAACAACAAAGCCCCTCCACCAATGCTACTTCCACCGGACAAGATTCTTCCACCACTTCACACCACTGCGCCTAGGGGGCAAAGTTCACAGTCGCATCGAAGAAATCTTGAACACCAGAATCTCGATCCGGGTGAATTAGCAAGCATCACCAAGGTCAATGTGGATGATTCGTTCTGGTGGGTTTGGATCAGCAGTCTAGCTTCCGAGGAGCCAACTTCTAGGAAAGCTGTGTTTGGTCGATGCGCACTGATTGAAACCGTGTTCCCGTACGACAAATGGATGGTCATGGAAGAACAGGTCAAGGGAGCAGCACCCGAGCCAGCGGCAGGAGCCTATATCGCGGAAAAGAAAAGGACCTTCTTGGGCTTCACGACCAAACGAGGTCGACTGACTCGAAGAGGGTCTGGTTCGAAGAAAAGTCCTCTTTCTCCAAATCCCGCACTCTCCGCTGGCAATCGAGCCACCCTGGCTCCCGATCAACACGCAAAGATCCAACAAGCCGCGGCTGAACTGACTAGAAGGAAGGAAGCCGAGGAGAGAGAAGAACAGGCCGCCCAGGCAACTCGACGAGGGCGAATGGAGGATAACGCTACAACAAAGACGAACAGTATCTTCACTCTGGGTCCTCTCATCAAAGATGAAGCTTCCCCGGCGCTCCAGTGGGCAAGCCAATACGACAAGAAAGCCATTCGGGCTAAGTACCTAGGCGACTCGCTCGCAGGCAGAGGGTCGCGTGAACTTTTGGGTTTGCCCCAGAACGGGCTTGGAATCAGCAGATCTACATCAACTCTCTCTGTCGTCAGCAAGAACAAGGATTTGCCCGCCCCCCCAAGCGCCAATGCATCACGACCAGTGCTGGTGGAAAGGTCGCACTCAGCAGAGCCACCTTCAGCAGTGACAACACCGGCACCGCCCGTTGTCGTCGAACCTGCTCCGTTGCCGGTGGAGACAAGCGTACCAGTTGACCCAACTGCCACCACAGAAGCAGCAGAGGTATCCCTACCACCACCAACCCCAGATATCACGGAGGCCGCTCCGGTTAAGCACCAGCCTGCCAAACTCCGGAAGTCCATCGATCAGCAACGACGATCACCACCCGAGACAAGAAAAAGGGGTAAAACCCCCCCTGGACCTCCTCCTGTGCAGAAGACTGGAGGCATTCGACGACTATTTGGGACCAAGCGATCGAAGTCCCGAGACTCCAGAATTCAGGAACGTCCCCAAGAACGTCCCGAGTCGCCATCAGCTGTCGATGAGGATCCCGCCGTAGTTGCTGCCAGACGTGCTCTAGAGGGCAAGCCCGCTCTTCCTTCTGACGGCCCAGTCTCGCCTCCCTTGAGTCCTGGACACTTCCAGCGTTTTACTTCGGCGAAGGCAAAGCCAACCCCTCCAGCCGAGACTGAATCCCACGCAACTCCAGTAGAGATGCCTACTGCGATGAGAGAGACGACTCCTGAACCAGCGATGGAGCCTCAACTCTATGACGAATCTGCTGCACCGCCACGAACTCGCCGTGACGAAGAATACGATCAATTGTCCCGGGTGGATACGAACGAACGTGAGCACGCTGACCGTGAATTCTCGACTTTTGACCAGGGTCCTTTGATGGATCAGCCAGCCTTCGCTCCTGCAGACACGCCCACTAGAGAGGAGTTCTTGACACCAGGCGAGGAGGCTCATCACAACCCGATCAGCGTCCACTCTGGACGTTCGCAGCAGCACGTCGAGAGCGACGCGGATGAAGAGGATGGCCATCCTCTAACACACCAAGTCAGCCCGACCGATCGATGGGCACAGATTCGGAAGAACGCAGCAGAGCGAGCCGCAAGACAGTCGGAAGAACAGACATCTCGAAGTCGAACCGAAACTCGAACAGATGATGGCGAGACCAGTGGAGAAGAAAGTAAGTGCCCTTTGAAGTATAGTATGAAACTGTGCTAAAACAGGTAATAGCTATTGAATCACGAGTTGCCCGCATCAAGGCACGTGTGGCCGAACTCACGGGCAATATGGATTCATCACGACGATAGACTCGCACATGACACGAAGCGAACTTGAACAATCACAATAACAACCGCACAAGCTAGAAAAATCACCCGCACATATAGTGCAATCACGTCCGACGACATTTCCTTTTACCTCGATTTGGGAGCGAGTGTCGGTGCTTGAAAGAGAGCAAGGCGTTATTTTGGTAGAATTTTGGTGCTTGATTTCGGCTCATGTGCCTCCGAGATACCACCTCAGCGCCTTCTGCACCGACAAAGATTTCTCCCTCGGTTTCTTTGTTATTTTTTCCTTCTCAGCTTGAGCGTTCTGCAAGGATATCCCTCGGGGCTGCGGGACAGCACATGCGTAATACAGTGTTCACACCATTCCTTTGTTCTTCCCTCCTTTTCAACTGAGTTGGTTGTGGGTCCACGGAATGGGAATGTAATAACCTTCTTGATGTTGATGCATTTCTTTTGAAGTACATAGATGGCGAAGAGGGAGCTTGATGACTGCGGATGCGGAGGAGCAAAAGCATACACAAACTTGTGAAATAATAGCAAGAATGAATGTCTAGACGCGCAAGCACATAGGCAAACACGACAGCCGTTGGTATTGAGGAAGGACGATGACCCCGGGGGTCCCTGTTTCGACTCACCGACCTAATTGTCAGATATTGCAACGGAGGGCGGTGCAGACAATGACCGATAATGCAGATTACCTTGCGAAGTATAACCTGATTTTCTGTATTCGGTAAAAACGTATTAGTATAGCAGAGCAGAAGGATTCGAGGCGAAGCTTCTCAAGTCTGGGTTTTTGTATCGACGGCAGGTAGTCAAACCGACATGTTGGGGTCCCGGGGCCAGACGATCGGTGGGAATATCTTCAGATGTAAGGCAGTCCATCAAAGTACCATCCACCACTGACTGTTATGGCAAGAAGCAAGTGAGGTCGGCTGACGGGCGCATAATGAAGCCTCCACCTTGAGTTAACTTGTTCCTTCTTGTTCTGGGGTATCCTGCGCCATACTAGTACAACGTTTCTTCTGCTATGGGTACTAGGCATTGTGCGGAAATTTCCGAATTGATTTCCTATCTGTCCCTTATTGAAATTGGCGTCTTGCGTGACCGTGAAGAAGTCAATATTGCCATACTCGGGTGAATAAATTGGTTGTCTCTTGTCTCAACTGGGTCACCTGCGGCTGTATTAAGTGAAATCGGTAGCTATGCAGTGGTACTGTCCATGCACCGGACTTTGATACCGCCGACTCAACGTGGAGAAGACAGGCTAAAATCTCAGCGATCCCAGCTCTTACATATGCATATGCGCGAACTGCACGCGTTGCACGTCAAAAGCCGCGTGGATTTCTAAAAATAGGGTGAAAAGTGGTAGAAGGCGAATGTGGCCAATCGCCATACTGCAGGACTTGAGTGTGACAGCCCAATCATTTTATCTCCGAGCTGACGAAAGACGAGGACAAAAACCTGAAACGCTGGTCGGGATTCTCAGCAGAGGTCGCCAACAAACGAGAACGCACGAGTACGGCGCTTATCCTTGATTTCCACATGGGGTCCTTGGCCCAATTACAAGTGGGGAATGAAAATTTGGGTGATCGACGCTCGGAAATAATTCGCCGGCGTGGTTGAGAGTACAAGTGGTACTACGAGCACCAGCGACAGCGTGATGGATCTCGAGGATGGATACTTAGGTACAAGTACCCAGCGCAGCAAGAGAAAGTTTGATAAGTTGCCCAGTGTTTGCAAGCAGTTTCGGGGCATGTCCAAGCGGATACATACCGGAGCCAATCCATCCGGGAGGCTTCCGGGCAGGAGGATCTGGCGAGATGGTTTCGCTCTAGGCTTCCCTTCTTAGTAGGGTCTAGGCTGGGCTTAGGCTTGGGGGCACTCGGGCACTGAGCCTCAGGCTGGTGAGGCACTGAGGCACTGAGGCAGGCACGCAGGCGAGCAGGCAATTGAGGCTGGAAAATTGCCGCCCACAGACGCCGGCGACTCGACCGACTTTCTCTTCTACTTCCTCGCCCGCCGCCTCTTGCTTCTTTCTCTCTTTTCTATCTTTAGCACTCCTTATCCACATCACGTTCACGGTCCAAGTTTACACGCCTAAACAGACGCCATCGAACCAATCCTCGCTTCAAGGTATTGTGAGCCTCATTTTGCAAGCCACAGTATTTGGCGACGACTTACAACTACTCGGCCATTTACTTGATGCGCCTTTGTTCATCATTTCCACCTGAAGCCACTACGACAAAGTGCCTCCGCGTCCTCCTTCAATTCCACCGCATGCGCTTGGTCTAGGCCTCACCGAGCCCGACAAGACAAAGCAAAGATACCCATTGTTGTGTTTCTTTGTCTCGGATTTGCAATTGCACCCTCCGCATCAAGGGTCTTGTCCTCGGTCACCTTCTATTCTCCACCACGAGACCTTCCTGCAGCCTACCACTCCGATATCCTCCCTTGCGACTCGGAACTATTGTGGGTCTTTGGCATATGCGAAACGAAACATATCTCATAAACAATCATGGGACGGAGGAAGATTGAGATCAGGGCGATCAAAGATGATCGAAATCGTTCGGTGTAAGCTTCACCTGGTGCTTCATCTGTTGGCCTGGCTCCGCTAATTGTCCGGACAGAACATTCCTCAAACGCAAGGGTGGTCTCTTCAAAAAGGCCTATGAACTTTCCGTTCTCTGTTCGGTCGACGTCGCCGTAATCATATTTGGCCACAATAAGAAACTATACGAATTCTCGTCGGGCGACATCAACGAAACGCTGCGGAGGTACCAATATGTGAGTCAAACTTGATCCCAAGATGTCACCGGGAGAATATGCTGACAGGCTTCTTTTAGTATGGACAACCTCATGAACACAAGGGCCCTTCCGACTTCAAGAACAAGGGAGGCGACGATGACGACGACGAAGATGAAGACGAGGATCCAGCTGCGCATGCTCGAGAAGAGTCGCTGCCACCTCCACATGGACTTCCGCCGCAGCTACAGCACCACAATTCCTTTGCTCACATTCAACAACCTATGGCATCGGTCTCCCCTCCGATGCCTAATGGTATGTTTCAACCTCGACATGGCACACCGCAGCCTCCCCATATGATTTCCCGCCCGCCGTCACAGAACATGATCCGTCGGACCAGTTCAAATCTGGTGCCAATGCAGCATCCTCATCCGACACCTCCCCCGCCGCAGAATGGATTTGCCTATGTACCAAATCCACCTATCTATAATCCGCAAGCCACGCCTCCTGTTCCTCCCCAACCATCCCCGCAACCTCAATTCCAACCGTTTCCCCCACCTCAGCAGCAGCAGCAACAACCACCACATCCTCCCCCACCACCTCCACAATCACATCAGCAAATGCAACAGGCACACCAACAATATTTGCAAGAGCAGAGAAGACATTCACAACCTCCTCCAGTGTCGCAGCCCTCCTTGCAACCACCACCTCAGCCCCAGACTCGCGCCTCGCCACAACCTGAACAGCAGAGTCTACGACCACCCGAACAGAACAGTCCGCCGCAGCCCAAACACCTGTCTTCGAAATCAAGGAGCATCTTTACACCTATAGACGAGGGAGGCTCGGTCTTAGCACAGCATTTCTTTGGCGCCCCCGATCCTAAGCCTCGCACGAAGAAGGAAGAAGATTTACTAGACATCAAGCCGCCACCACGTAGTACAAGCGCAAGTGTGCCTCCTCGACCCAACTCCCAACCTTCACGCCCGCAGTCAAGTGCACCAGAATTTGCCCCACCTTCGAGAACGAACACCTCAGGGTCCAAATCAGGAGCTCGGCCGAAGTTGAACCTTCAAATACCGTCGGAAGCTGAGGACAATGACTCTTTAACAGGAGGATCTCCATCGCAAACGGCCAATGCTTCGGCAAACCCAGCAAGAAATTCTGATCACATTGTCCTACCACCTCCTTCACCCAGCGCTTCTGCAGTAATGTCCGCTGGTGCATCAGGACCGCCAAATCCTTTCGCTCGACCTCCACCACCGACGTCTAATGCCAACCGGGATGCATACAACGACAACAGGAATAATATTGAAACACCAATATCAGCATTACCTTCTCGCTACATGAATAACGACCTTCTACCGAGTCCGAGCAATTTCTTTAGCGAGTGGTACGATTCGGGACGAAATGGACTCAATTCGGCGGTCTTACCTAGTCCATTGGTCTTTCCAACGCCAGCAGATGCGAGAGGGTTAGGATTTGGAAGTCGAGATGCCGCCAGAGAGGCTGCAAGTGAACAGCAGGCCAATGGAGAAAAGAGGAAAGGCAGCGTCGATCTGCCGGACAAAGAAGGGGATGCTAAGAAAATCAAGACAGGGGCGACGAGTTGACGAATGGACATCAATACGTCGGACTGAGCAGAAACCATCCACAGATGTCAAACCGAGGCCTCAAGTAGAGGCTTCGACATTAAGCTCTCGTTCTTCCCTTCTCCTGGTGTTGACCAGGAGAGAAGAACGAGAAATATCAAAACAACCCACCCAAATCAACCCAAGACTTTAACGAATGTTATGACCACAATTTTGCAGAAAACTTTCCCTCCCCGGCGACGCGAGTCGATTCATTCAATTCGATTGCAAATACCAATTTTGGGGGGCATCTACGACTTCTCTAGTGCATAGCGGGCGTAGATTGGAGCGAGGACTGTTTTGTTGATTTTCGTTGTCTTTGTGATCGGAGAGGGGTTTTGGCTGCCTTTTTTGTCCTTTTGTTATTCCATTGCTTTTTGGGACCTCTCGCTTGCGGCGTGACGGGACGTTTTGTGAGCGGCGCACACACGGGTGTAAGGGGGTTCGAGCTTCACACCCCTTTCTGACAACACGGTCTTTTCCACTCATTGGTTTTGAGAAGTGGGGAAAGAGGCTGGAAAGGAAGAGTTTGAGCAGCAGAACGTGGGGAGGCTCCGTCTTGGTAGAAAAGCCGTGGTGTCCAGCGCACTGAGGATCTTTCAACAGGAAAGTAGAAAGGACGAAGGCTGCATCCTCGCTCCTCTCCTCGCCGCGTCCTGTCACAGCAGCCAGCCAGCTAGCGCTGAACGCCGTAAAAATCCTTAGCTATCCTATATTTTCGATACTGTAGTTAGGGCATTGGCCATCCGCTGCATCACTGGATAGCTTGCGGCCAGAGAAAGAGAAGGAAAGCCTTGGCGAAGGCTCGAAAGTCGAAATGAAAAGAACCATTTGAACCAGACTAGAAGAAAGAAAATAGTCAAAGGCTTCATTCTACCAATACTAGTAGCTGGGTTTACGTAAGCTTGAATGACACTATGTACCGACCCTGTGGTAAGTGGAAGTGGGTATGATAGAGTATGGAAGCCTCTTCTTTCTCAATTCTCAAACCATCGCGCACACATCATGCGCAGCTACAGAGACCACGCGATTCCATGCCACGACATGTCAAGCCATGCTTCCACCGCCCGATTCACAATCCACCATCTCAAAGCACCAATCCTCCCACCGCGAACGCGGCAGCGACAACCACGGCAGCGGCATTTCCTCCGCGCACGCCAGCTGCAGGCCCCGCGCCGCTCGAGTCGCTGCCCAGCTGGCTGACGCCCGAGGCCGTGGGCGTGGCGCTGGTCGCGCCGAACAGATCCGACGTCGAGGACGACGAGGTGGCGAAGACAAGTGGCGACGAGGATGTCGTGGTCAGCAGGGAATCGTCGCCGCCACTTGAGGACGAAGAGCCGCCGGCGCTGCATTGGCCCACGGTGCTGGAGCAGGTCATGCCGGAGGGGCAATAGACTGTTGTTTGGTCTGTTAGCAAGGGGACACCCTCGAAAATCGGGAGGAGGGAATAAGGGAGATGGAAACTCACAGCCTCCGGTACAGCAACTCTCCCCATCGTCGGGATTATAGCACGAATCCGTGCCGCACGGGATATTGCCCTCGCCGTAGAGATCTGCGCAGCTGGTCGTCGTGGTCGATCCACCGCTGCTGCTACTAGATCCGTCGTCCGAGTCTGGGCAGGTGTCGTAGTTGGGATCTGAGGGATCATAGCAGTGGTAGCCGTCGGGGCAGTCGAGGTAGGTGGGCCCGAAGCACGACTGGCATGTCGCGCCGTACTGGTAGCACAGGTCGTCGGTGCCGGAGCTGCTAGTGCTGGTGGAGCCCGAGGCTGTGGCCGTCGTTGTTGGTGTTGAGTCATCGCCGGACGAGCTGCCGTCGTCGGTGCACGAGTCTAGGCCGTACGTCGCGTCGCCGGGTAGATAGCAGAAGATCTCGCTACCAGGGCACAGCGTGTAGCCCGAGCCGAAGCATTCCTCGCAGGTTCCTGTGCAGCGCTTGTTGAGGTCTCGCTTAGACATGAGTTTGCTTGTGCCCAGCGGGTTGGGCGTGCGGCCACGGCCAGGCGTCAGGGATTTAGAATTCGCATCGGAGAAATCTTGGGCTGTGGCGGAGAGGATCAGGGAGGAAGAGAGGAGGGAGACGATGAGGGTCGCTTTGGGGAAGATCATTTTGTCGAGAACAGTGTCGGAAGGAAAATGAATGACTAGGGTGAATAAAGAACAAAGGTTGAGATAGAATGCTTAACGAGCGACGAGAAGATAGAAATCAAAAACGAAAAGCGAGTGAGTCTTGGGCAAGACAGGTCCTTCGGCAGGATGATATAGACAGTATCCCCAAAGGGTACTTTGGACCAGATATACTTCCTGCCCCCAGCCAGGTTCAAATTCAGACTGATCAATCAGCCTTCCTCATGCAGCGTGTGCTGGTCCCTTACATCTCGGGATATGATCGCCGTATGGCACGTTTAACAATGACAGCGGCTCAAACCTTGTCCCATGTTGAGAAGTCCTGGAAATCTGCCCTGCCGTCCTCGTGGCGCAAGGCTAAGAGCCAGCCAAGTGTTTTTTTCCGAGAAGGTAGATCATTTTAGGGCGCATCCGCTGTGTATTATGAAAGACAATCCAGGCAGGGGAAGTCGCAAAGAAGAAACTGTGATTGGATAAGATGGCTGGACGACACAGTCAACTGACCGCTAAACTTTGGTTTAGTGTTGGGCTGGTATGGAAACCCAGAGTACGAACGGTGGAAATGAATACCACGACCAGTTCTAGGACTTGCAGGGAAGCAGGGAGTTGTGATCCGAACTTTCAGGAAAGTCACAAGTTTGACAGGGCTCGAAAAGGCGGGCGGAGGTTTCTCCTCGGGGACCTGGTGGGAGGAGATGCTCATTCAAACCGGTGTACTTGCACTAGTATGGCAAGAGTATGGAGTCTGTGGTAAAGAGGAAGAGGGTAAAGGGTTCGGATTCTCGCGTATTTCCCGCTTGCAATAATCAATGCAGGGGTAAACTTTGGCTTGGCGACTGCTTGGCTCTGGGGGCGAATGCTTGGCCCAATTTAAGCCTGTCAATGAAATCAAAGCGATCAAAGCCGGGTTGGAAATCTGGCACCGTCACGCAGTACGAGCGTGGTTACGGGTACTGTACACCGGGCGTGGCTTCGGGTATACACGCCACATGAAATCTGAGAAAAATCCGAATACGAAGAGCCGCATGGATGTCGAAGTCTTCCTTGCACGGTCGTTGGCTTGAGCAGCTGAGTTCAGGGGTTTCTGTCGAGTTATTTTTGGATCAAGCTGCATCAACTCATCTTCAAGTCCTTGAAGTCTTTAGTGGTGTTTGTAATAGCGACTTCGACAGGCAGTCTCTCCATACTGCTGGCTCCATAGAATCCATGGATGCCCTTGACACGACTGAGGACATAGTCGGCGTCTTTGGGCTCAGCGATTGGACCACCATGGCAGAGAATGATGATGTCGGGATTGATCTTGTTCGCAACATCTCTCATCTCCTGCATCAGCTTCACACAGTCGTCCAGCGATTTTCCAGTCTTTGCGCCAATACTTCCCGAGGTGGTCAGCCCCATATGGCATACTAAAACATCTGCACCAGCTTTGGTCATTTGTTCGGCCTCGTCGACATTGAAGGCGTACGGGGTAGTGAGAAGATCCAGCTTGTGCGCTTCGGAGATCATGGCGACTTCCTTGTCATAGCCCATACCTGTTTCTTCCAGATTTGCTCGGAATGTACCGTCGATGAGGCCGACTGTAGGGAAATTCTGGACACCACAAAAGCCCATGGCTTTCAGTTGTCGAAGAAAATCGGGAATGATACGGAATGGATCCGAAGCACATACACCAGCGAGAACACCGGTCTTGTTGACGACTGGGAGAACTTCCCGTGCCATGTCGACGACGACGGCGTTGGCGTCTCCATAAGGCATGAGACCTGCCAAGGAACCCCTCCCGGCCATTCGAAAGCGGCCAGAGTTGTATATGATGATCAGATCTCCTCCTCCTGCTTCGATGAATTTTGCCGATAGCCCAATTCCCGCTCCGGCTCCAACTATGGGTTTGCCATTCCTGATCTGTTGGCGAAGGTGGCCGAGCACCTCTGCTCTGGATGATGGTGGCGGCATGACTGGAGTGGGGTAAATGGAGAAGAGCGGAGAGTAGGTAGATGAGTAGTGATGTTTATCAGAGATAAATAGTCGGCTTCAATGCCTTGAGGGAATTCTGCGTGTTTACGTGTCAGTCTCGGTGTCGGTGCCAGGCTCCATATGGCGTCATTGGCTGATGACCGTCAAGCTCGGGACCTGTCTCATTTCCAGCTGTCAGTGTGTAGTGTGGTAGGTGGTTTTGTCTACTGCCAGTGCCAATGACAGTCGAGAAGCTGACGCTGCGGGGGGGCAGCAACGTGCAGTCTTGCTTTCGCTTCTCGTTCTGCAAATTGGGAACAAGTTGAAAGGGAATACGCGAGGCACTTTGACGAGGCGATGAAGTAATTGGCAGGCAATAACGCGGGGCATCGCAGATCGGGGGGCTGCCAGTGAGGAGCAGCTCTCCCTATTGCTCTCGCTCTCGCACTCACTCACACTGTCAGTGGCAGCTCCCACCACAGCTTGCAGCTTGCGGCTTCCAGCTTCCAGCTTTCTCAGCTCCAACCCTTGGTGCCTCACAACGTCAGACCAAACGTCAAATGCGCCTGTTACTCCCACGGGGCACTGAGCTTAATCAAAGCTTCGTCTTCCTCCGGGTAAGCATCTCCGTTTCTCATCAAATCGTCCCCCAGTGTCCACCACCCCCAATATCATCACCTCGTTGAACATAAATTATTCCTATTGCAAGTAAAAACCATGGGCAAGCCTGTAGTCCTCATCGTCGGTACCCTAGACACCAAGCTTGAGGAGATCCTGTACTTGAGAGAACAAATCATTTCCCAGAAGACATGCGACACCAAAATCCTCAATGTCAGTCACAGTATCCCGTCCAGGCTGAAAGTACGGGTCGACTCTCTACCGTTAGGAGATGTCATTTCTCCTTTAGAAGAACATACCTCGACTCTGAAGGACCTCTCTCGAGGAGAGTATATTGACAAGGCCATTGAGCTATGCACCCCAGTCGTCAAAGACCTCGTCTCTAAATCCGCTGTCCATGGCATCGTTTCGGCGGCTGGCAGCAGTGGTTCGTCCCTGGCAACAGCCTTCATGCGTAATGCTTGTCCAGTTGGTTTCCCCAAGTTGATGGTGTCCACCATGGCTAGTGGAGATATCAAGCACTACGTCGAGGAGACCGACATCACCATGATGTATAGTGTTGTCGACATAGCTGGAATCAACTCCATCCTGAAACGCATCCTGTCCAATGCCGCTGCTGCCATCTCAGCAATGGCAGTCTCATATGCCGAGTCCTTGGACGATGCCTCTGCACATAAACCACAAGGCAAGCGCATTGCCATAACCATGTTCGGTAACACCACCCCATGTGTTGATGCTGTCCGATCCCTCCTGACAACTGCACCGCATGACGCCTCCAACTATGAGATCTATGTCTTCCATGCCACTGGCGCCGGAGGTCTGGCCATGGAACGTCTCATAGACGAGGGACATATCGACGCGGTCGTCGACCTGACGACCACCGAGATCCCCGACGAGCTCTTTGGAGGTGTTCTGACAGCAGGACCCGATCGACTGGAAATGGCGGCCAAGAAGGGCATCCCGACCGTCGTCTCAGTTGGGGCGTGCGACATGGTGAATTTCGGACCCAAGGACACGGTGCCGGAAAAATTCAAAGACCGCAAACTCCTTGTCCACAACCCCGCCGTCACATTGATGCGGACCACGCCGGAGGAGAACAAGGAAATCGGCGAGTTCATCGTTAGGAAACTCACCACACACGCTAGCAATCCGAGCTCCATCCGAGTCCTGATCCCCGAAAAGGGAGTCAGCATGCTCGACGCTGCCGAGAAGCCTTTTCACGACCCGGAAGCCGATACCGCGCTTTTCGATGCTATCTCGCAAGGGCTCGAGGACACTAAGATCAAGGTGGAGAAACACGATCTGCACGTCAACGACGAGGTGTTTGCAGGCCACGTTGCCAGCGCGATCCTTGAGTTGATGGGCGTCACGCAGCGCAACTACCGCCTCTCAAATGCCCGGAGAAGGAAGTGGAGTTTTGACCACGGCATGACTGTCATGGCGGCGCGGAAAGATTCCCACATTGAGATTCCGGATGCGTGAAAATGAGGAGGCTGTATGTGTTGCGCCGTGGGAAATTGAGGTATCCTACTGGTCTAACGTCTCTGATGACCTTAAATGGCTTGCGAAGTGGTTTTTGCTGTCCAGACATTCGCTTTTTGCTTTTCTCCCTGCTTTTTCAACGTTATCAAGCTCATGGATGATGAAGATAAATACCCCCCAATACCAATCGATTGTCGTGTTCTTCTACCTACAGTCCTCGATCAGTGTAAATCTATGCTTCATTCTCGGCTTAGATTACTTTTAGAGCAATAAGACTTTAAGAGAGCACTGGAGACGAAGAAGCACGGGACTCTGAGGGAAAGCAGGGAAGAGAAAATCTATGACAGGATCACTTCGAGTAAGGTGGGAGGGAGGAGGAACCTGGGCAGGGCAACCTCCGGGTAAATGATGGCGCGGCCCTTGTTTTTACATCGGGACTGGAAAAGTGCCCGCCATAACAAGACAGTTCGCAGGGGAAGGGCAGCCAATCAATCTCCCTTTGCAACCCAACAAGCATGACTTTTGGACCGAAATCTTTCAGCAATGTTTATCTAGATCCCTTCACATCCGAGCCTTGTGGCGCGGCGGCAACGACAAGTTGTATTCATCAGCAAGCCGCTTCCATCCCATTTGACCGACAACGAACGCCGTTGCCATGGTGTGGTTGCTGGGAAGAAATGTCAATTTCGCCGAGTTATCTTTCCGTGAACCGGACGGATGGAAGGGGTGATAGTCTTAAAGAGAAGAGGCTTACCTGGTAATCAAAGGAGTCGCACTGAGATCGATCACTCGGAGATTCTCGATGCCTCGGACGCGAAAGTCGGTATCTAAGCAGGCGGTCTCGTCGTCTTGAGCTCCCATTCTGACCGTGCCGCATCCGTGCAAGACAGACTCGAGGCTGCGTTGGCAGAAGTCGAGTATATCGGCGTCGCTGTCCGTTCTGGGGACCAGGGCCTCCCTCTGCAGATAGTTGGACAGGAACGTCGTCCTCATGAACGTGAGAGCCTCCCGGACGCCGTCGACGATGGTCTGTCTGTCGTATGGATGCGACAAGTATCCTGGGTCGACGACCGGGTCAGCAGCGGGGTTTTTGGACGCCAGAGTCACTTCACCTCGGGATTGCGGATTCATCAGCATGATGGTGAGGCCGGCAAACTCGCCGTCGTCCGCCAAACTCCAGTCTGTGGGCGGGAGAGCTTTGAGGAAGATTTCAATTTGCGGAACGTCGGGTTTCTTGATCCAGTTCTTGGCCTGGTCGGGTAACTTCTCCAGCTCATCCAGGTTTGCCCGGTCGGGATCGAACTTGAGGAAGGCGATCAGGTTTGGCAGGTTGCGACTGGCATCGAGACCTGTACGACTTCTCAGCCATTCTTCCCGAGAAGCCTTGGCCAGCTCCTCGTCCAGGGCGAATTTGGCCATGTCGGAGATGTCGGGGCTGACGCTCCAGTGCACTGACGTGTACAGGTGGTCGACGAGATTCTTTCCGATGTGGGGTTGGTCGACGAGGCACTGGATATCTACATGCCTCAGCTCTGTTCTCGGTCCGATGCCGCTGAGGAGGAGCAATCTGGGGGTGTCGATAGCTCCGGCGGAGAGGATGAGCTCTTTGTCGGCTTTCGCTTTTCGACCATCTGCCAAATTTACGCCCAAGGCTTTTGGTTTCCCATCAGGGTGTTGGTCGACGATGACTTTAGTGACCGTCGCGTTACACCAAATGTCGAGGTTCGGTGGAGGCTCGTCTAGATAGGCAGATGCGGAAGTGATGCGATAGCCCTTGTAGGTGGTCGTGGTAGTACAGCCAACGCCGATAGGATTGCCGGAGTTCTGGTCGCGACAGATAGGCCATCCAAATTCTGCTGCTGCCTCCATTAATTTGTCCATACCAAGTTCCCAGTCTTTCTTCGCCTGCACGCTCAGGTCGACAGGACCATCGAAGCCGTGAGCGTCTTCCTGAAGCTTCACAAACTGGTCCTCGTCTCCGTCATCCTCAAAATGCAAGTTCTCCAGCTCTTTGTACCTCTCGAGTGCATTTTTCCACGCGAAGAAATCGTCGCCTACCCTCGATGCCCATTCGTCGTAATCTGAAGCTGCACCACGGATATAAGCTTCAAAATTGGCGATCGATGAGCCCCCAAGGCCCCTGCCTCGAAGATAATCTATGGACCGTCCCTTCAGATGTCGCTGGGGAGTCGTCCTATAGCGTGTGCACACCTCTGGATTTTTGAACGCGTTGGTGAACCGCTCAGAGGCAACCCTAAGATCGGGTCGCTTGTTGTCCCCTCCCCCTTCAATGACCAGAACGCGTGGACGTTGTTTCGATCTCGCGAGGTTGCCGGCTACCACAGCCCCTGAGGTACCTGGATCATGTTCAATGCTATCAGCGCGATGATGTGCATCGTCCGCAAAAAAGTTTGGGAAGCCACAAGGTTTACCTACCACCTCCAACTATCACGAAATCATACACGTGCACCTTCGAAGACGACATTGAGCTTTGTTGACTCGCAATAGCTCGCAGATATTCAGGGCAGCAGCGGTCGCTCCTGCTTTACCAAACTGCCCGTCTTCCAGGGGGTCGCAAAGCTCCTTCATATACGCGTCACAGGTGCCACCCTAAACGAGGTGGCATGACAAGATTGAACAAAATGACAGGGGCGAGGGGATTCCTAGCCTTTAGAAGTGAAATGCGCGAACTCGTCGTACTGATTATGCTGCTCTGGCGGTAATTTGTCGTCAGCGAGACCCGGTGTGAACTTACCTGCTTACTTGGCAAGTACGGGGTATCTCCTCTCCTGCGTTTCTTATTAGGCAAGCAGAGGTTCAGTAGAGGTTCGTTCTTGCGTGAAACACGTGAAAGGAGGTTCCTCGCTCTCCCCGCATCTCCACTAACAACCCCCAGAACCAAGAGGTCAAGAGGGGAGTTCTAGATTCCGAAGCGAGGACGTGAAGACTGGGGAGTTCACAGTGGCTGAATGGCCTCGGATTGCTCTTGCAGAAAGTTGACGCGAAGTCTTGCCCTAGTTCGCGCTAAGCCCATTTTAAGAGATAGCGCTCACGTGCACTGTATCTCCGTCATGCACGTGCTCCACGTGGCTTTGTGCAAGAGCTTTCTCCCTCGCTTAAGATGAGGGCGAAAAGCGTGGAATTTTGTACTGAAAATGACAGTGTAATGACGGTAAGATGGTCAAGTCATGCAGTTATTGGAGATCATCAGGGATAGGAGAAGTCCATGCAATATCAGTCTCATTAGCATACTCTCGACAAACAGCCGCCAGTTCCGGTTCCTTCATGCACGATGCAACCACCGTCTGTCTCGCTCCCGTGGCAATGCCTCCTATTTTCACAGGCAATTATATGCTGTAAGACACGAGATTTTCAAGCCGTAGAGATCTTCTCGGCATGAGTGGTGGTAGCAGTTGATACCTCCTTCTGATCATGTTCTCGGACAGCCACTTCTTCGCTGTTTGGATCCACTTGAATATCGTGGCTCAGGACCATAACTTCATCCTGATCACCAAATAGTGCTGCAACCTCCTCAAGGGGGATTCCTTTGGTCTCTGGCAGACAAACCCAAACCCAGACTACTCCAACAGCGCAGACGGCAATGAATACCTATTTTAGTCAGTGTGTAGAGATACTCAGTATTGGATTGACGTACCAGATAGAACTTCCAGCCAATCGTCGCAAAAGCGGACGGAGCAGCTTGAAGGTAGATCAAATCGGCGAGTGCAATGGTTGCGCCGCTTAGTGCTAATCCTTTCGCTCGTAGATGGTTGGGATAAACTTCTCCGAAGAAGACGTATCCCGCAACATCGACGCCGAGGCCATAGTTGAAGACGAAAAGGTAACTTGGTCCGGTTAGAAACACGACTCAACACTGTAAATTGAGCCACTCACAGCATAGCGACTGCAGCTTGCAATCCAGCTTTATCTGGCATCTCGGGCAGGGGCGATGCGTAAAGAGCCACCATCGCCGTCTCGACAACGAGAAAGACAAGACAGCCCCCAATCCCAAGTGCCATCAAAGGCTTTCGTCCGATTCGATCCATGATCAGTGCGCCTTAAAATCTCCGAGTAAGTCAAATGCACAGAGAGTAGAATCCACAGCTCACCGATAAGGTTGCCAGCCGCTCCAGCTGTTGTCCACCCACATTGATATACAAGTTGCTGTCTGGTCCCTGCCCCAAGCCCGCGGAACAAAATCGAGCCATAGTTGTTAATGACTGGGATAGTTAGTGAGAGGCTGTCCACCGTCCTCTGTCACTGTACTTACCCATGCACCCGGTGCTTTGTCCCACGAAGGCATAACCGCAGGTCAAAATTACTCGTTTGCGATATGACGGCCTCCGGAGCATGGTCCACCAAGACGGGTCCAAATCGCGGTCGTATTCGATTTGCCTTTGCATCTGATAGAATTCCGCAGTTGTCGCACTGTGCTCATCCTCGATTGACAGGTTGTAGAGATTCTGGACCACCTTCTTTGCAGCCGTGGGTCTGTTGGCCATGAGCAGCCATCTTGGGCTCTCAGGAGTGAAGAATACGATGACAATCATTACGACATTGATGAAGATAGTGACACCGTACTGTCCTCTCCACTGTGCGTCGTTGGTGGCAGAGTAGAAAGCGAGTCCCATGTAAGTCCCTAAGGCATACCCAAGTCCAACGAAGACGCCACACATGCCAACGAACAGACCGCGCAGTCCAGGAGGAGCAATTTCAGCAGTGTAGACCGGAGCTTGACTCTTTTGTCAGACAAACATGTACCATGTGCTGCATTTCATTGACTCACTGATCGACAGGAAGCTCCAGGCTCCTGCGCCGGCAAAGAACCGGAACGCAATAAACATTCCGACATTTTGAGCAGCACATAGAAAAGTGGCACCGAAGAGACCGAGGCCTGCGCAAGTCCACATCGCGACCCTTCGACCCCATCGATCACTCACATGCGCAAGGACTATGATTCCGATTACCCCTCCTGCCTATAGGAAAGAATCAGCATACTGGGCAGCATTTGCTTTGAAACAGATATAATTACCTGAAAAACACCCGACATGCCGCCGATAAGCGAATTTGCTCGCGGGGAAAAGGTGCCGTCGGCATTCAGCAGCTCCATGAAGACGAGAAATGTTGGTTGACCGAGAGTCGTGGCTATCACTGCTGCCGGGTACGCAAAAGCCAGCATACCTATGGAGATGGCAAAGCAAATGATGAACTGACGCCATGTCCAGTGCGACCTACTGGTAAGCTCCATGCTTGCAGAAGTGTTGAGGATAGATTTGAGTGATCACAATGTCGCTGGCGGACGATCTGTCGTAAGGCCATGGATTTGGCATACCTCCTGCTCCTTATATCAGCTAGTTGTCAATTCTCAGTCATCTCTTTGTCCTTTCGGTTCCGAATATAGAGGTAGGATCAAGGTTTGCGCGAGAATTAAGATTTCCTGGAGAATATGGAGACGGGGGAGTATAGTACCAACAGCATGGCAAACGGCCGCCCTACACGTGAGCGGTTTCTGTCTTGCTTAAGCTAAAGCGCCAAAGGGGAAGGCTGTAGCATTCGCCTCGACCAAGCTGGGCCGGGCTGGCCTCAAGAGGCATGCTGCCAGTTGTATGCCTTTCCTCATTATGGGCGCGCTTGCGGCTTGCCCGAGATGTGTAAGTATAATCATCTTGGTTCTTCGACCGGCTCCACCTGTATGCCCTTGAACACGTTGAGTTCGCGCGTTTAGTTTTCTCTGGGTTCTGAAATCTTATGCCAGACCCCCTGCACTTTCGGATCCGATGAAGACAGCACCAAAAAATATGTTGCAGCTGACATTGTATCGACAGTCAGCTTCTCCTCATGTTGGTCATTCCGAAGAAGCGTTCGACGGCAAAGGCCAATGGAAGAATGCCAACCACTTCATGGCTTTCTTGGAGTAAGAATAGTTGGTGGCAATGCAAAATCCACTCCCAGGTCTGCAACTAGAAACATGATATTACCAGTTCCAGCGTGTTCTAGAGCCGTGTGGTTTGCGCGTCGTGCCAGATTTTGTCACATCACTACCCGTGTCTCACATTAAATGACATACGCTGTTGTTTCCTAGCTCAGAAGCAGCCAAGCGCCGAGTTATTGACCTCGGTCTGCATGCCTCATCGATGTGCAACCCCCAGCTGTGGAATGCCACAGCTCTTGTTCCGTTCATCAATCGTTTTTGGACCGGGATGAAAATTTGAAGTGCACTTGTTGCTGATAAAACCACAGGGAATGGGTCTTCCAAGGTTCAGCACCACGAGTCCATTCGACTTTCCAATATCGGAGTACCTGGGGCACAAGCTTTGATATCTCCATCATAGCAATGTTCCTACCAATGCAAGCTCGAGATCCATGACCAAACTAATAACGCTATTGTCAGTATTCTCCATGCTTTGGAATACCACACTCTCAACAGGCCAGAACAGAACGGGGCGAGATGTCGACACTAACCGTGAAGAAAGTCCGATCCATAGCTTTTAGCTCTTCGGTATTGGCTTCAAGCCACCTCTCAGGCCGAAACTCGTCAGCATCTTCGCCATAGATACTTTGAGTCCTGTTGATGACAGGAGCCATGATGCTGACGACAGTGCCGGCAGGAATATAGTGACCACAGATTTGAGAACCACCTGAGGGGGCGACGCGTTCCAGCGGATAACAATTTGATGGGTGCAAACGCATAGCTTCGCGTATTGTTGCTTGACTGGGTTTTTTTATTATTACTGTCTTTGGCCTTGGAGCGCAAGCTGGAGTTTGAACTTACAGATAAGATAGCCTTTGAGACTCGTCATAGGTGACAAACCTTGAAAATTGTCCGTCGTCATGAACCCTGTCGATCTCGTCTTGTACTTTGGTGTAGACGCTTGGATTTTTGCACAGGAAGTAGAAGATACTTCGCAGGGCTATAGAGGTTGTGTCACTTCCTGCAAGGCTGTGAAACTCAGTCAATATCATGCGATCGAGTTCCAAGTTGGAGATATGATGGAAACACACATGTTATTTGACAGATGATTCGTCATATCTCTTCGATAATGTGTGCGATTTGGATCATCTTTGGCTGTTAACTGGGCGAGGAAATCTTTGCGGTCATGTTTTTGGTCCTGTGAATTATTGTATCTATCGATTTCGAGGGCAACGCGCTAAACATAGGTCAGTTTCGGATAGATCATAAAGCTCAGTGGGCAGTGAGGTGCTACTGACACTGTGAATATCGGCAAGAGGATCTGGAAAATCTGGAGCTAACCATTTTACCGTTTTGACAAAAAGTCGGTTGCCGTAAAGAAATCTATGCAGGTGCGGGAATTGGCCGACATAGGCGAAATAGATCGCTTGCACATCGATACCAGCCATCATATTATTTATGTCGGAACGGGCTTCCAGGAACCCAAATCGTGACTGGTAGGTAATGGCAGTGATGGCATCGAAAGTGTACCAGTTGAAGAATTTGGTAAAATCAACGTCATCCCGACCATCAACGTCCTTAAGAAGGCCAAAGAAAATGTCCGTGCATTCGTCTATATGTTGCTCATAGTTTCGGAGATTCGTCATGGAATAGACTTGAGCAGTAGGAGCTCGAAGATCCCTGTGTCCTGCAGGGTCGAGGACTGTAAACATGCTGTCTAGAGGTTCTCCTTCGTAGTAAGGCCGTGATAGCCTGTAAAACAGTGACTAGTCTCAAGTTGAGCAAGTTGAGAAGCAGAATAAATTCTAGGATCAGATTGCAATTACCTTCTTGAACTTGCTTGAAATGCCGTAGATGATGGGCATTGCGGCCGGATCGGCAATGGAGACGTGATTTGAGCCAGTTCTGACAATTGAGCCGTACTTTTTGTGGAGAGCCATGTAGTTCTTTGGTGCCCCACCCTTCCAGACAAGCTTGATACGATACAGAGAGGTCGCATGGGCTAGGAATGGTCCTGGAATACTTCTCAAACCGGATCTGAACACATTTCGTATGTAATGAAGGCAGACCAAACCTAAAGTTCCAAAGAGAACAATATAGGGGAGGATAGAAACAATGTCAACGGCTGCAGGACTTTCATGTCTCAGCTTTGCCATGGTGAAGATAATGGTACCCAGGTAGAGCAGAACTACCAGTCACCGTGGAGTTGTGAGATCTTAAGTGAATGTTGAGCCTTGAGGTGACGATCAATCATCAAATATACCACTTGTGCTTTGATGAGTCCAAGCCAAAGAAAATCCGGGGAAACCCCAGCAACGAAGCCCAGACCCCGAATGTCCAGGCTACCCCGTACCGTGTGATGGCGCTAAGATTCATGGCTGAGAGCTGAGCAGGTGATCGGGCTGAAGAATACCGCGAGCTAGAGATTGGAAGGGGGAAAGTTTGAGGTCAGTGCAAAAATACATGTATTGTTTCTGTCGTCATTTCTTGCGCATTTGCTTTTCTTACTAATTGACAACACGAAGTCGCAGTACGGAGGATCATTGGTGACTCCAATAGTTTTCCGCGTCGATATATAGCATTTAGAAAGTGGAGCCACGTTCATACTCTACATTCTCGTGAATCGAACTGAGCGACCATGAAAGCCATCGTTCTAGGGGGTGAACCAGGCAGAGTGTCTCTTGTGACCGACCGCCAGCATCCTCGTCTGCGTCCCGGATACATTTCAGTTGACGTCAAAGCCGTAGCGTTAAATCCGGCAGACTGGAAGCATATCGATCGTCCGTTCTTGAACACTAAGGGGTGTTTGAGTGGCTGCGACTATGCCGGAGTCGTTTCAGAAATTGGCCCCGGATATTCAAAGGCATGGGCCGTGGGTGATCGTGTCTGTGGCTTTGTCCATGGAGGGAACCAATACCAACAGGAGGACGGTGCTTTCGCCGAGAGGATTGTGGCCAAAGCTGACATACAAATGAGGATCCCTGCCGGAATGTCTTTCGAAGAAGCGGCAGCACTAGGTGTCGGAGTGGTTACTTGTGGACAAGGCCTTTTCCAACAGATGGGTCTTAAGCTGCCAAATACTGCTACAGTCAGCAATGAGGTGGTACTGATATATGGAGGTAGCTCTGCCACTGGTAGCCTGGGAATACAATTTGCAAAGAAGTGAGCAATTCCACCCTCCAAAAAGGCACCACTTGGATCTAATTTAATCGACAGAGCTGGATACATACCCATTACTACTTGTTCACCACGGAATTTCGATTTTGTTAAGACACTGGGGGCAGCGGCAGCGTTCGACTACGGAGATCCAAACTGTGCCGATAAAATCAAAGAGTTTGCACCTCACCTCAAGCTTGTCTGGGACACCATCTCGCTCCCTGCCAGCACGAAAATCTGTTGTGAGGCAATTTCTCAAGGCGGAGCGTACGGCAGCATCATCAAGGTTCAATGTCCTCGAAATGATTTGAAGTATACGTCTTCGTTGGGCTACACTGCAATGGGAGAGCCTGTCACAAAAGGTCCCGTTGATTTTCCCGACAATACGGGGGACTTTGAATTTTGCAAGAAATGGATCGAGTATGCCGAAGGCCTTCTCCAAAAAGGACAGCTGAAGGTCCATCCGATCAAAGTGAACAAAGGACTTGAGAACGTACTAGAGGGTATTGACCTGCTCAGACACGACAAAATTAGCGGCGAAAAGCTGGTCTATATTTTGTGACAATTTGAGATTCTTATGGTTTCCAAGGACATTCGGATTGCATGACGCCAATATAATACATAGGTCCTCTCTATTTTCCATGCCATGGCCAAAATTTCAGAGAAACGACGAACCCAAAAACATCACGTCTCTATTTTACTAAGCAGTTTCCTTCCCCTAACCTCCAATCTTCTGATTTACTCGATCTGGCAGCTTTCCAGTATAGGTGTGTCTGCCGCAGGGTGAAGACGATGGTTCAAAGGGGCTACGACAGGAATCGAGGCCAAGGATTGGGTGATGAGAGTGGTAAGATCCGCGTTGCGGAGGGATGACGGCCAAACCTTCCTTTGTGCATCGTGTCAAATGCATGAAGCCGTTGGATGGTATCAAACATCACCGGGGATGTCGAAATCTGTATTGCCAAGATCCATACCAAATGCGTCCAGCCAAGAAAAGTCGAAGATGGCATCATCTGACATTGGAGCCAAATTATGCACAGAAAAAAAATCATCCGCACCAACCGATAACTCCAAAAGGTCCATGTTGTCGCAGAACGTACGAGGAAATGGGAAGAGGCGATGTGCTTCAAGAAGGGCCCCTGCGTCTGATACACTATCACCGGCTTCGGATGTACGTGTGGTACTGGCCACATTCCTCTGGAGGTGGTCAATCATTCGAAGGAACAACTTCCCGTCACCGTACCTGTCGGAAAGTCTAACTAAGGCAGAGCGAAGTACTTCAATGTCTCTGTTGCGTGCTGCCACTCTTGTTGCAGATTGCGGGATATGGTGTAATAAGGGAAGGGCCAATGCCAAGCAGAAGAAACCATGGACCTGTGGAAGAAATACCACATCGTCCCGGCAGAAGATCTCATCATACAGAACAGCACCGCAAGATGCTGCTAACAGCGATGTTATCACGCATTGAGAGGAATTCGGACTCTCTCGGTACTTCAAGAATTCGCTGAGGACAATGGCGACGAAGTATTGTATCGCAAGTTCAGAGACGGGACGAGAGTATGCCTTTCTGCTACCGCTCGAGTCGTGAAGCTGTAGCTCCACGGGTAATCCACTAGTCCAGTCGCAGAGCGCTGTGCTGATTTCAGTGTGCTCTTCTGGGCGTATTGACCTCCGTTCGCCTCGCAGTTCGGACACGCGTTTAGTGATCGTACAGAGCTTCGTGCTTTCGATGAACCACAACCCCTGAAAAGTCTGAGTTCCGAAATCGTCTAACGTGGGGAGCTTGACGTCGAAATCTCGAGTCCGTAGGTGTGGAGGGTAGCCCCAACAAGAGACGTGTAAGCTTTCGCTGTTCTAGCTCTCGAAGTCAGAATGGTACTGTCTCCAAAGAGAAAGTACAGTCATGAAAATGGAGATCTCGTTTACCCGTAGATACCAAAAGATTTTACGAAGACAGCTCGCTTCAGGTCGATTCAGGTAGGTCGACTCTCGGCAGAGCCCCAGTTGCACCGCTAGTCTCAGGCCGACACCGGTCCAATGCCACGGCCCATCGACACTGACTGGTGTTGACGGCCTGCAACTCCAAAAGCTAAGGAGACAGAGTATCTTGAGGGTCTGTACCGGATTTGGTTCAGAATTCATACAAATCAGTATCTTGATTCTCTCGTATAGCTCAGTGGCGACTTTTGGAGCCTGCAGATCGTGCCTCATCAGGTTCGCTACCATCGAGATGGCTTTTTGTAGAACGACCGACGGAGGCGAGTCACTCATATCTCGCTGGTCAAGGACCGGACAGCGATGGAAGGCATGTGACATGTATGCTTCCGCCCAAGCTCGAAAGACGACCTGACGAGGTGGAACATCAGCTCGCAGGGATTCGAGAAGCGTATCTCGCGCATATGATGATGTAACAGCAAGGTTCTCGTCAAAAGTCACAGCATCAGTGTATTCTCCATAATACATGGTGGAACAATGACTGACGAAGCCAGAGCCTTCCGCTCTCGCCGTGCTGCTGAGATCATCCAACTGCTGCGCATTAGCCGATTGAGATGCCGCCGCGTCATGTAGACCTGTGTTTGAACTAGAAGTTTGTTGGAACCCAGTGTCTACAATCGTACTCTCTCGTTGCCTCGATTTTTGCCTCTTCCTTCGCGCACCTTGACGTTCACTGCTTTATCATCAATGTGGCATTCGGAGTTGACGAAGAATATGTATTCACGAACATGCATGGCTGATGCACACGGCGGCAATTCGTGCACACTCCGTCTAGCGACGTCTGAAGATCACATTTCACCTGAGCCAGGTCGTCAGTACAGGTCGATGGCCACTGGTATCATTCCGTGAGAACATACCTTCCGAGCGTGGCAATCAATGCAGACCCTCTTAGCGCGACTTCTAACACCTGACATTGTGCCGACCGCTTCATGGCACTCGGTATTTGGCGAAGCAGACTTGTAACTGGGAAAAATCTTTTCAGGCCACCCGCTACCCACCAAACCATGGTAAAACGGGGACCTGATAACAATTTGCCGAATACCGAATACCGAGTGCCTTTGTGGAGCGTGTCCTCCTTTGAGTTAATCAACTGCTCATCAAGTACTAGTATAACGTGAAGAATCGATGCCATCTCTACTCTGACTTCTCAAGCATTGGTGCAACCAGGCAGATGGAGGATTACGGCCGCTTTCACTTGGCGTGTTCAGTGCCACAGACTCTCCATGAGCTACAACGAACCTGCCCAGCAGACATTTCCCTCTTTGACTTTGTTGAGTGGAGTTGATTCTTCTGCAAAATGCCCACTTCCATCCTTGCCGCTTCGACCCTGTCTGCATCTTGGATGTGATACCGGTAAACAAGGGCGCACTATATTGGTCAGCTTCTTTACTCTCTCATGATCGACCAGCTTTGCTCATTGAAGGAAGAAGAAGGTGAGCTTGCTGCTTGCCGTTCTTCACTCCTTATCAAAACGGAGGCATTTTGTCCACAGTATCCCCAAAACGGTGAGTGCCGGAGGACTAAAGAGCTGTTCAACAAGCACCGATTTCGCTTCAGAAATCCACGAAGAACCGACTACCGAAGTGTGAGTGAGGTATTAAAGTAGCATCAGCTTCGCTCAAGAATCATTTCCACCATTACAAAGCTTCCTTATCCCAAAGACTTCTAGTTCCCATCAGGATGGCGGCGAAGCCTTCTTTTAGTGTCCCGTCTGGCGAGACCGCCCATGTTTCTATCATCGAGACCGGTATGCGTATGGACGACATAACACTCGGCTTCCTGCTCACTCCGCCCATGGCTGGCTTTGAAACAATTTCTATACCAGGATGGTCTTTCTTGATTCAGAGCCCGAAAGGTCAAAAGGTGTTATTTGACCTTTGCTTTACCCCTGACAAGGAGACTTATCCTCCAGGTGCGTGGGATTTGATCAACGCAACTGGAGCTGCGATACATGGCTCAAAGCATGTTGCGGATATTTTGAAGAGCAACAATATTGATCCTGCAGAAATCAATAGTGTGATCTGGAGGTAGAAGCCTCTGCCTTTCAATCTCTTCCTCCTGCTGCGCTAATAATTTTAGTCATCATCATTGGGATCACATTGGCGATCCCACGACATTCCCCCAAACCACGGAAGTGGTTGTAGGACCAGGCTTTAAGAAAGCTTGCCTTCCTGGATACCCGATTCAGAAAGACTCTTACATCGAAGAAAGGCACTTCGAGTACGCCCACCCAAGTCTTTCTAGTACTTAGGCATCAGTAGCTGACAAGAGTGCTCATCAGAGGCCGAACCCTCCGAGAGGTAGAGTTCTCCAACTCCTCACTCAGGATAGGTAAATTTCGGGCCCTCGACTTCTTCGGAGACGGCTCGTTCTACCTTCTCGACGCGCCCGGCCACGATTGGGGTCATCTGAACGGTCTAGTCCGCACAACAACCAACCCAGACACATTCATCTTCTTGGGTGGCGACACAGTTCATCACGGCGGGGAGCTTCGTCCTTCACCATACATGCCCATTCCAGATGAAGTGAAGTTCTCCTTACCAGACCGTGTTCGAGCGCGAGGGGTCTCGACCTGTCCTGAAGGGTCGCACTTCCGCGAGCTGAACGTCAAACGAGGTCGCAAGCCAGATCAGCCATTCTTTGATCCTGTGCTCGTTATAGACATGGCTGATGCAGTGGAATCAATTGATAAGGCGCAAGAAGCGGATGCGCAAAGTAACATTTTTTTCGTGTTTGCGCACGACGTGTCGATCCAAGGTATCGTTGACTTCTTTCCACAGCCAGCAAACGAATGGAAGGCGAAAGGTTGGAAAGAGAAGCACCTGTGGAACTTCTTGGGAGATTTGACTCTGGGAACGACTTGATCCAGTCTACAGTGAAAGGACTGCTGAAAGTTCATCTGTTTAGAAGTGAATAGGACCTCCTTACCTTAAGACTGTAAGATCGTCACTGTCATTTCAAAACACGATATCCTAGTGACTTCTATTTAGGGCTAGACTATGTAGAAATTGGAACTTAAGATTATCCATTCCGTCTTGGCGCTCCGCCGTGTCTCTTGTTACTTCCCGAGGTCGTTGCTGCTCCTGCTGCTCCAACTTTCTTCATCACACTTTCCAGGACCACGAAACCTCCAGACCTCTTTTATTCGTCTTTCTCAGCAGCAGTTGAGCTATGTCATTTCGCGATGAGTCGCCGCCGCTACAACACCAGCTGCGAGCCTTGCCGCAAGTCTAGAATCGGCTGTGATGCTGTGTTGCAAGTACCCAATCCGTGCACAAATTGTGTCCGACGTGGCAAGACATGCACCAGCGCTGGACGTTGGTCCTTGCCAAAGGCAGGCTCAACCCATATATGAGGGAAACAAACCATTAATGCGTATAACAGGGCGGCCGAACGGCCTCAAGCGAAGCACACAACAGCGACCAAAATGCTGACTCAGGTTATGGTGACTACAGTGACGATAATGCCACAAGAATATCTCTCTCACGACCTGATATCGAGAGCCCTTCCTCTTTGACGTCATCGTCTTTACCGCCTGTCAATTTTGCAAACATTGCAAATCGCCGCGCGCAGTGTGTGAATTTCCATTACTTGTTGTGGGGCGTTTTTCATTCGATATGGGATTCGCGTGCTGCCCTGTGGCTTAGTAGCAGCTGCAATCCTTTTTTGGAAACCTCAGTGGTATGCCGAGTCCCAGAATATTTCAAGTCGTGACAATTTTCCCTATTGCGTGTTGAACATTATGTTTGGATATGGCTGAACCACGGCAAATCTAGGGGAAGACTTCTTTGATGTCCCAGATTGTCTTCGGCGCCGATCGTTGTCTTGCAGCAGTCCAGTCGAGCGAAACACAACAGCCTCGAAGCTTCTCCGATCTGACTAGATCTTATAATCGAAGCACTGACAGGGACGCAGCCTTGAACGATGCCGTGCGCTATGCTGTTTATGCTTATGCCTCGCAATGGCTTCCGTTTCGAACAGCTTTTCGAGTCGAACTTGGTGTGAACGAAGACATGGCCGGGAAAATGGAACAAGAAATTCGAGATCATTTCTGGCGACGAGCACGGTCTTCCATGTACACAGCGATGGGTCGTCCATGTTATCGATCCATCCTTGCCCTCTCGGTTTTTTCCTTCGCAGAGATGCCTACAGACAACGAAGATCGCGGTTTTCAACAACTCTGCTGCGAGATTCTATTTTCACACTTCAACTACATGGCGTCACCGACCCGGCGAAACGTAGGACAATCACTGTCTCAATGGAGTACCGTGTCGCCAGGCAGCCTGGAACGTGTAGCTCCAATCCTGGACCCTATGAGACCAGACGAATCCGGTGAAAAGCTAGGACATCTACGAAATCCTCTGTTCTGGCTGGGTGTGATCACCGACTCTACGAGGTCATTGCTACAACGAAGTCCCTCCATTCTACTCCCAGGCCGGTCAGGAGATAACAAAGTGTGGGATCTCATCCGCCAACGAAACGTGATATTCAATCAGTCTTTCGAGAGTCTACACGGATCTCCGCTCCCACTTCCCCACGACGTTACCGATATAATCTTGCAACACGCACTGGCTTGCAAGACGATGTCCTACGGAATCATAATTCAGTTCTGTGACTCACTTTTCCATGGCAAGACAGAACCGATAGAGGTTGCAGCGCAACGAGTTCTGGAGGAGTGCCACCGGTTCCATGATACCCTAGACCCACTCTTGAGTATCTGTGCTCGAGATTATTCGATGATGAGAATTGGCAACCAATTAAACTATAGTACGTTGTTCGAATTGAGGTATCCATGAGTCTACCCATCTAACGACCACAGCTTTGGTGTTGTCACATTACTACTTAGGATCATTGGTTCTGGCAGATATCCTGGACACTCTGGATTTTGTTCCAGAGCCTTTGAACGACCCCAAACTGTCGAGATCATATGCCTGTACAGCTATTGTTAATGCAGTTAGCTTAGCGCTGACCTACGACCGATATTCGGACGACACTTGCGGAAGCATTTTACTACGCGATCCTACACCGATCATTATGGTAGAGACTCTCTCACGTCTAGGAGCTTGCATTTTCCTATTGCACGAGAGTGGTAAGATCGATACGACTGCAGCCCAAATGATGGTGTCTGTGACGGTCACCGCTTTGACGGTGTTGTCCCAAGTCTCGGTGACAGCAACGTTCGCCTTGACGTCTTTGCGTCAAGGATGTGCCAAAAACAAACTCACAATCAAGAACAGGGATCAAAGCGTGTCAGATTCATCAACCCCAGAGGACCTCAAACTACTTGCGATGTGTGATGGCGACTTCATTGACGAATTTTTGCAAGAAATGAAGTTGATCGAGGCAAGTGATAATTGCTCGATGCTGGAGAAGACAATTGCAAAGTATACGCATTCACACGTGGACCACCAAACTTGCCCGAGTGTCTTTTCGACAAGCGTTTTTCTCTAATCTGATCCGACTCCTGAAGTACCAAGTCGATCGTTAACAAAATTCGCAGACCAATGTTTGTTCCAAAATCATCTCTATCAGTGGAATCCCTGGGCATTGTGCATGCTTCGATCATGCAGAAGCCGAATGAGACAGAGTCATTCTCTGGATCCCTTATGCCTCTCATGTTTCCGAAGCGGTGACAGGCAAATACTGACACGGAAAAGCCCCTGCAGTATTCCGAACAAGTGAGGGCAATCTGGTCATCAGAAGCGTGAACGGTTCGCCTCCGTACTGAGGAGGACGGGCAGATCTGTGGACACATGGGATCGCAGGGCGGGTTCGACACCGCCCACACTTATTGTGCCCTGACGCCCTGAAAGGATAATTACATCAAGTGAGCCGCTGCAGGCTCACAGCATGATACCGATCACATGACTTACCAGGATCCCCTGTTTCAACGCTATTCGACGGCTATGGCACACCTTTTCCGTGTCGGAAAAGCTCATACCATTCAAGGAAAAAGAAGGTAACGCTTCGTCCGGGGGTAATGTGTTGCTGGAAGTATACTGTTTTGGTCGCTAGCCTTGGTCTATATTATTTGGGACGATCGAACCTCAAGTCATCAGTAATCCCTGTGGACTGCATTGTCGTCGAGGTCACATACTATCTGACGAGAAGAACAACACTCCTAGAAGTTCGCAACCATGAGCACAACAAACGGCGAAAGTTCTTCATCAGCAGCAAGCCCCTTCCATCCGAAAGTGTTCATCACCGGCCACAACACGTCAGGAGAAGCCACCATCCACCACTCATACGAATGCCCCGAGAAGATATTCGCCGAGCATGCGTTCACCAACCACCATCTCTACTCAACTTCAAGTATGCCGGTAGACCTGAACGATGAAGTCGACGTCAAGAACTACCAGGAATGGGCGAAGGCGGACAAAGTGGGCATCACGGTGCAGAACGGCACCGTTTGTCGATTCGTCAACCTGGCACCGGGCCATCAACCTCTGGCCCACCGCACGCAGAGCCTCGATTTCGGCATCGTGATGGATGGAACTGTCATCATGGAGCTGGACGACGGGAGCTCGACGACCTTGAATAAAGGCGACGTCGTGGTTCAACGCGGCACGTGGCACGCCTGGAGGAATCCTAGTCAGACCGAGTGGGCGAGGATGGTATTCTTCCTGCAGGACTGTAAGCCGATAAGGGGGATCAAGGAGGATCTGGGCAAAGAAGGCGGACTGCAGCATTTGTTCAGGGCAACGCATTGATTGATTTCTCCACTGAATTTTTGATCATAGGCTTTGTGATGGTGATCATCTCCATGGCATATTGATAGCTCTGCCAATACACACGTATGCTGAAGCTATAGCAATCAGAGCTTAGCCACAATCAATGACGGATCCATTCCAAACGACATCAGGGCACCTTTCTTTGCCTCCTCCAGATCCAGCTTTGCAATTTTTGCGTGCACGGAATCTCGAGTCTTCAACAGATTTGCACTGACTTGGGACCATGACACTGTCCCACTCTCAGTACCAGAAACCCTAGCATCTTCCGCATCAATCTCAACAGGTAAAACCCTCCCATTCGCTTTTCTCAGAATACCATCCACAAAAGTCATGACAATGTCCCCGGGCGTAGAGTGCATGACAATCGCGGTGATGGGATCATACTGCGCGCCACAGATCATCGAGGGCGACAGGGCATCGAACACCACAATATCTGCCTTCTTTCCCACCGTCAGACTGCCGATCTCCTCTTCCATCCCGACGGCCCTCGCGCCCTGTATCGTCCCCAGCGCATACGCTTCCTGGACGGAGTGATTCACGCTCGCAGCCATTTTCCCCGCGGCTACGAAGCGGTCATTGTACACGCCGCGGCTGTGCACCAGTGCGCAGCGCATCTCGCCGACCACGCTGGCCAGCACGACGTTGTGGCAGTCGACGCCCAGCGACGAGCGCGATTGCACGTCCTTCCGCGCCGGGTCGAAGCACGCGGGCGTCCCCATGCCCATCTGCAGCTCGACGGATGGCGTGCTCGAGATGTACGCGCCGGTTTGCTTTATCAGCGCGATGTCGCTGGTTGCGAGGTGGTTGGCGTGTGCGAGGATCACGCTCATTCCCGGAGAGAGCACGCCGCACGCGTGCATGGTTTCTATTGCGGTTGGGAAGCCTGGGAGAAGAAATTTACGAGGATCGGTCAGTGGAGTTTCCAAGTTTCTAGGGACCTACTACGCGTTCGAAGAAACGAAACCAGGAAGCCGGGGTTGAAGGTTCATACCTGGTGGCGACGGGGCGTTATGCGTCGTGACATGCCTGATGCCGAGATTCTTGACCTCCTGGAACAAGGAGGTGATGACCTCGGGCGGCAGGAACCAGCCGTCGAAGGCCACACCCAGCGTGAGTCTCGCATTATTGCTGAATGGCGCCGTGGACGCGAGTTTCTTCAGCGCCTTGGTCGCGAACGGCGCGATGAAACTCGGGTTCAGCGCGAAGGGCGACCACGAGTCCACTCGGCCTGTGAAGCAGTAGCCGTATATCGACCGGATTCCTGATGCGATGGTGGCGCGAATCGCTGCCTCCGCTGCGAGCATCCCAGTAATTGGATTTAAGTTTCCGTGATTACTGACAAGCTGCGGACAACCAAAGAAGTGGGACATGGAGTTGGGAATAACTCACGGTGTTCTTCTGCATAGTTCAAATGTGAATGGTCCACCACCGTCGTGGTACCATTGTTGATACACTCAAGACATCCCGCCAGCTGACCCCAGAAAATCTCCTGCGGATCGAACGTGCCACCTTGTAAGATACCTGGAGTTTGGCTTTCCTGTGTTAGCAAAGCTTCCTTTGTTTCCGAATTCTTGCGTCACCTCTCGGTGGTTGTTGATGCAGTGCTGACCTTTCACAAGATAGTCCGCGAGGAGGTCGTTGCCGTGCGTACCTCTCAGGGCAATGTTGTACATGTGTCGATGGGTGTCGATGAAGCCGGGGGCGATGATCTTGTCTGTGCAATCGATGACTTCCGCGCCAGTGGTGGCGTTCAAGCTCGCCTCGATCTGTGCGATCTTGCCATCCTCGATCAAGAGGTCGGCCCTGACACCTCGAGCGACATCGTCTGCTCCGTGGACAATGACGACCCCGTTCTTCAATAGTGTCGTTCCTACCATCTTGCCAATTGAGTAGATGAGACGGAAAAGAGGCTAGGTCAGTAGTCTGGACAGATTTGAGAGTATCTGCACCTATAGCCTGATAAGACAAAAGTAATTCCCTTGCAACTCAGAGCTCGAATTCCGTGAGAATCTCTTGTAAGATCTGTAGTCGGAGATGATGTCGTTCCGAATGTCTAATCACTCCAAGGTACGATACGACGACGGCGATAGCAGAAACTTTGTAGAGGACTGGTCTGCTTGGGCAGCTCCGTCGTTCTCGTGCGGTTACACCTTACAAAACGGAATAGTCCATACAAAAGGTACAGAAGCTGGATCATGCCTCGGCTATGCCATGCCACAAGTATTTCGATTTCAAGACTTGCCTCAAGGTGGAGTCTACAAAAGTGATCGCTTCAACATGTGACCGGAGTGGCAAGGTGGAACGCCTCGACGCATTGAATTTAGCTCTGTGTAAGCCAAGAAGCTTGAGACCCTTTTCACTGTTCAAGTTCTGAAATCAAGTTCTAATCTCCGGATTCATCTTCCCGACATGCGGGCTTTCGTCTCAAATCCAGGCTGTGGCATCCAGAGGACTCTTTCCCGGTCCTGTTGTAGCTCCTGGACCTCCGCCGATCGCATTCGACTCTTGAGCTGAGGAAAAAGCTCCAGCGTGTTGGTACGCCCTATCTTGGCGATATCTCCGCGACTGATGGGAAGAGTGTCTAGCCACACGGAACCCTCAGTGATGTTTTCGTACGGTGTATCAATAGAGAACAGAATTCGACTGACACCAACCTCGGTGATCGCATTCAACAAAGGAGGTGTACAGAAGTATCCCGCTGTCGTGATATACACGTTGTTCTCCATATATTCCCGAAGAGTCTTTTGCGCGGGCAGGTGACGTCCACGGTGAGCTTTATCGAGCCAGTGGTCTATTCGGCCCAGGTGACCCATTATCATTTCACCTTGGGGTCAATTTAGCGGTGCTTCGATGAAGAGAAAAGCGACTTGGTTTACAGGGAAGGAAGTAACATACCCATATGTCCCAATATCAACTTGAGATTAGGAAAGCGATCAAAACCACCGCTGGTGATCAAGGCAAGAGCATGAAAACTCGTGTCGCTTGTGAAGCTGAATGTTGGGCCGACTAGCCACGGCCTCTGCATATAGAGGTCCTTGATCTTTTGTGGCAGAGGTGGTTTTGGATGAAGGTAGACAGGAACGCCGAGCGATTCAGCGGCGGCCCAAAATACATCATATTTCGGATCATCGTAAAACTGCTCGCGCACTCTGCCATCCGAAGCGACATATTCTTGAGCGTCGTGGAGCATCACGCCTACCATCTGTAAATCTCTCACACATCGAGTCAATTCTGCCACAGCCTTCTCCGGGTTGTGCATGGAAACCGCGGCAAAAGCAGCAAATCGTTCGGGTGCCTGGTTCACCAGATTCGCGACGAAGTTGTTCGATCGAACAGCATATTCTTCTGCCGACGTCGCCTCATAGATGCCCTGAGGCCCAGGAGGACTCTGTGAAATGATGGCCAATTCCACTCCATTGGCGTTCATCTCGGTCAAGCGGTCGCCGTGGATATCGTGAAGTGCGGCAGCAAGGTCGTCTGCATTCCGAGCGAACATCCTCATCTTCTCCGCTGAGTTGTCCTCTGGCATGTCAACATGCTCTTCAAGTATGATTTTCCCGCGCATATTTGAATAACAGTTGTCGTACAGTTAGCTGTGGTGAAGTTTGATTCTGATTCGGGTGGCAGACTCGTGCACATTTCACAGGTTTCTTTTCAAGTATTCTTCAAGCCACCACGCAATTCCTACATGTAATCGTAAACAGTCTTGTTGTCAGCCTCGGTCACCAACGCAGGGGACCTAGAGAAAGAGGGCCTGGAGTAGCACCCACTGTAATCACTCAAATAACGCTCACGTGATCGTCCTATGCTTGACCAGTATTTCACTTGTTCCGCCCATACGTACGAGTTTGGGCCAGAACGAACAAATGTCGGACTTTAGAGCTTTGGAAGACCCGTAGCGTCTGCGGGCTGGTGGTGCGGTAGTAATTGATTACCCAGGTGTTTTTGATCCAAATCGATCCCAGCGGATCTCAAATAGACATGAAAAGGTCATCGTGATGAATTTCCAGTACTTCCGGTAGAGCTCTGCGATAATTTCATGTCCGCATTCGATAACATGGCAGTCCCCCGGTATGAAGCCATCACACGATTCACCTATTCTTCCGACGACCCCAAGGATCAATTCCAAGTCCATAATCCCGCGACGGGTGAGGTGATCACGACGATCCAAGGTGGCGGCATTACTGAAGTGAACAAAGCGATCGAGGTGGCAGACGAGGCTTTTCACAGCGACTGGCGATGGCGAAGTCCCAGAGAACGATGTCAGCTTTTGCTCCAGGCGGCTGCCAGACTCGAGGCGCATTTCGACGAGTTGGCCGTGCTATTGTCATTGGAGAATGGAAAACCCGTGTCACAGGCACGAGAGGGAGATATACCCATGGTCATTGCCGTTTTCCGATACTTTGCCTCTCTGGCGGACAAGCTCCCACATGAATTGTACGACCAGGGCGCCATCTACGCCAGTGTCATTCGGGAGCCCTTCGGCGTAGTTGCCGCGATTCTGCCGTTCAACTGGCCTCCGATTCACTTTGGCGGCAAGGGCGCCCCGGCATTGGCGACGGGAAACACCATCGTGATCAAGCCTGGCGACCAAGCTCCGCTCACCGTGATGCGCCTGGTCGAGATTGTGTCAGAGGTTTTACCCTCAGGCGTTATTCAGGCCGTACCTGCTGCTGGCGTTGCTGTGCCGCAGGCGCTCGTCACGCACCCCAAGGTGAAGAAGATCACCTTCACTGGATCTACCAGAGCTGGTGCCGTAGTCAGTAAGCTTGCGGCGGACAAAGTCGTCCCATTGTCCTTGGAGCTTGGAGGCAAGAATGCCTTGATCGTCTTGGAGGATGCTGACTTGGAGCTGGCGCTTCGCAATGCAATCGACGGAGGTTTCTTTAACCAGGGCGAAGCTTGTACTGCGGCTTCTCGTATACTCGTTCACGCCTCGATACACGACGAATTTGTGCATAGGCTCGCATTGGGCGTCCATCGCCTCAAGGTAGGCCACGGGTCTGATGAGGAGACTCATGTTGGCCCGCTCGTCACTGCAGCCCATAGAGACAAGGTTGAGGAATATATCAGAATTGGAATTTCCGAGGGCGCCAAAATCGAGGCTCAGGCTCCTAAGCCTACGGATCCAGAGTTGGCCAAAGGTTTCTATGTGCAACCGACACTCTTCAGTCGCGTTACTCGAGATATGCGTATCGCGCGAGAAGAAATGTTTGGTCCTGTCGTCACAGTCACCAAGTTCGAAACGACCTCGGAAGCCATAGCCATCGCCAACGAGCCTGAATATGGCCTGGTATGTGCGGTATTCTCAAAGGACACCACTGAGGCAATGCGAATCGGGCGATCCTTGGATGCGGGCATGGTTTTCATCAACAATTACAACCGAATGGCGCTCGGAACACCGTTTGGAGGAGCCAAATTTAGCGGCTATGGTCGTGAACACTGCATTGAGACTCTGAAAGAATATACCTGGGCCAAAAATATGCGATACCCAACCGGCGTGGGAGTTGTAGGTGGATGGTCCAAGGCACAGGCTCTTGTTGCCCCTGCGAACGCAAAACTCTGAGATTGAGGTCAGCCATCTGAGAAGAAGAGGTCGGTGAGAGGGAGCAGAAGGCGTCGGGATTTCTCAAATTGTTCAGGCCTGGAAATAGTGTCTGATAGAATTGTGGTATATCAATTTTGAGCTCCCACTCTCACTGTCACTGTCACTGCCGTGGAGCTGACCCTACCTTGCCTACCTATACCTCACCTAGGCCACTCGCCGGTGACCTCCAGCCAAGAAAGGTCTCGTATACCTGAACAAATGTCGTCCTTATAAATCCGTGTTCCCACACGAAAACCATTCGCTTGTAAAACGTACAAACAGATCTGTAACTCGCTTAATATATTTCCTGCTCAATTGAAGTCGAAATCCTAATGGGCCCAGCTTCCCCTGCGAACTCGGGCGCCCCAGTCCTCATTGGCCCCCATGGCCAGCTGTCTTCTTTCATCTGCAAAATTCGGACTTTGTCTGGCCCATTCTTTGACATACAATCGGAGTGCCTCCCATCGTTTGCATTTCCCGATCACCTCGGCCTCGATCCATCCATCACCTTCAGGTACACCGACGTAGCCTTTTGCGTCGACATTGTTGTCGTCCTTGCGCAATTCTTCCATCGGGATTCGTGAGATCTTGCTCAACTCTTCATCAAACATATGAGCTAAACTAGGATAACCTAACGACAGGTAATTGTATATCTGTGTAATAACGCTGTTGGGAAACTCTTCTTCAATCTGGTTTTCCAGTTGGAGCTTTTTATCGATGGTGATGGTGAATGCATCTTCGCCGTCCTGACTTCGAGGAGGCGTGATCGGTAGGAGCGTTTGAGCCGATGAGAATTGTGCTCTTCGCCGCGCCGGGGTTCTGGTCCCACGAGCCGGTGTTGTACTTTCAAATGGGTTGTTTCGTTCCCCTGCTGGCGTTACTGGAGATGGCGTCTGGATGCCACTGCGTCTTCCATTGTCAGGACTGCGCGGTTGCCATAATCCTATTTGACAGACTCCCATCCACAATCCTTCTCCTGTATTGTTTTCGGGCTTCTTTTTGGACGACCACAGTTCTGGACTGGTAGGTTCGGTATAGTCGTCCTCGCTGTCATTAGTCCGCGGTCTTGGGACCTGGTCAGGATCACAACGCGTCATTTTCGGCGAGATGGTGAAGGGGAAAACAAGATCACCACCTAGCATAGGGGGCGATGCTGCAGCTCTCATCCGAGCCAGTTCTATATCTTCTTCCTCTGCTCTCTGTTTCTTGGTTTTCTTGATGCCTTTCGCCTCCAGTGCGTGCCGGGTCGCTAACGCTGCAGCACTAAATCGACTCTGTCCTGCTGTATCTGCTTTGAATTCTCGTTTAGCAGCTTCTAGTTGCTCATGGTGTTTGCGCATATTGTCCATTTCTAAGGCTAATTCTGCAGCCGAGGACCGTCTGAACGTTCGAATATCAACGCCCTTTTCGCCCTGAAATTTGGGGACAGGCAAGGGACCGTCTTCGTCTTCGTCATGGTCAACAGCAAAATGATCAACTGGTTCATGAGGCCGTTCATTGATATACGCAGCCATAGCCTGCTCTTGAAGTTCCTCCTCGGTCACCGTTTCAGCAGCAAGTCGTAGTACATAATCGGTATAGCTGTCCTTTGCTTCAGGAGATGGTTTCTTCGGGACCGAAGCAATTGACGAAGAGCAGTCTGTCAATGACGGTGCGTCTGAATCCTCGTCCTCGGTTGTAGACTCTATCATAGGCAAATCAGGGACAACAAATGAACGCTGCCGCTGTAATTCAGGATTCTTGCGGGCCAAGGCTGCTGCGGAGAAACGGGATTCTTCTTGAGGCTCGCAGCCGTCGTCTCGGATTTGCTCTTCGTCTGTTGGGGGTGGCGAGGGTTCTTGTCTGGCAGGAACTGTTGAGTGGGTAGGTTCAGGACTTGGTGGATGAACCCGTCGGTATGAGCCCTTGGCGGTCTCTAAAAGTTCTGGAGAAAACTTGCGATGCCCAGCGGACGACGATCTACTAGAAGTAGCGGAATCTCCCGTCTTGGGCGGCTCTTCCTCACAGATCTCTTCGAGACTGGCTTTGCGTCTCCTGCTGGTGCTGGCGGTGGTTTCAATGGGCTCAGGAACAAACTTCCGTCGAGGCCGCGAGCTCGGTGTTTCGTCGTTGCCGGCTTTCTTCTGTTTGGAACTTCGTGTCGTTGTCTCGACCGGCTCAGGAGCGAACTTTCGCCGAGGTTTGGGAGTCGTTTCGTCCTCTCCCGCTTCTGCGTCCTTGCTCTTGCTTGTTCCTGTTTCCACGGAATCAGGAGTGACCTTCCGCCTTGAGGATCGCGTACTCGACTCTATAGGCTCAGCGGCAAAACGTCTGGGAGGTCTGCTATTCGGTACGCCAGGAAGGGTAGGATCGTCAGAGTGCGAGAAGTGCGAATGTTTGTGTGAGTCACCCGAGGACTCGTCCTTGGTGTTGGCCGTACTACCTTCTACATGGTTCACGACATTCTTCTTCCGTGAACTCCTTGTGCTCTCCTCGACAGGTTGAGGAAGAAACCTGCGAGGCTTTGTCTGAGGAGACATTTTATCTGTCTTCAAGGATGAGCCGGAGGAGGGGGGATCTGGCTGGCTGGCGGAGAGTCTTACTGAAGTCTCGACAGGTTCGGGTAGCGCCCGCCCAGACGGAGGCGGGGAAGGAGCCATGAGTTTCAAGGTAATTGTTTTCTTCCCATTCGGCAGCCCATCCTCTTCTCAGCACCTTCTCGGAGGTAATGGTTGGTGGCCACTGGGAGCACGCGAGCAGGACATGTATTGTGTAGCCCAGGAATGCGGGGGAACAAGGTAGTCTAAGAGGAGGGATCGGGTGTATACGGAAGTATGTGTGCGCGAGAAGGTTGTGGGAGGTCAGGACGATGTGATGAGATCGGCGGAGAAGAAGATGGGAATGATTCAACAGAGACGGATGAAACGCACGATCTGATCGCAGCAGGATTTCACAAACAGAAAATAGGTCACGAGTTTGGTACCTCTCTCAACGGACAAGAACAAAATACACTCAGGAATTGATCGTGGGAATTGAGAAAAGCAATGACGAGCGAGGAAAGTTGAATTCAAGGCGATAAAGGATACGAGGTACGGGGGGTAACTGCGACAAGGTGGTCATCGCCAGGGCCCGATAAACAACTGTTACAGGCGTCACCACTGGCATCCCCGGCTAAGCTAGGCGTGGGGAGTTCTGTAATATGACGCCGGGGCCGTGCCCCTCGCCAATTAAACGAATTAATTTGGTTCTGGGGGACGTGGGCTTTAACTGAATGTGCACTGGCTGGAACCGCTTGGCCCAGCCGTACGAACCCGACGCCTAATTTCTCCATGGCGCCAAAGTTAGGCCGAGTGGCCCAATGGACCGGCCTCCACAACGACGGTCGCCGAGAGTAAATCAACGACATGGGCAACCTAATGGACTTCATCTCAACAGCTTTTGAATCTGGCGGTGGAAGTTTCAAGGCTGGATCAACCACGGGTGGGCGCAGTAGACTCGCCGTAGACTTGCATTCTCTCCACCACCGCACCTCCTCCCACAGAGATTCAGGTATGATGGACGCGGTTGGCGTCGAGTCGGTGAAGAAGATGCATTTCAACACTTCCCATTTCTCTTTTCGATTGATGGAAAAAGTGCCTGACTCATCTTGCTCGGGCTGATTCACCCGATATTGCTGGATATTGTTGGATATTGTTGGATGTCGCTGGCTAGCGCAGCCTTTCCCCGGATTTTTGTGCCCACCTCCCCTCCGACTTCTCCCGAAACCTCAAGCGCTTCAAGGGCCTCGACTCGCCGTGCAGCTGTCCTTCTGCTCCCTCCCGCGCGGGAGCCTCTGATAGATAAGGCTGCCTGCATGACGGACCCGCGGAGCCATTGTCGGTCAGGGGAACTTTTACCCCATATCATTTGAAAATAGCTACTTCCTACGTGTACTACTCAACGCAAGGTACCTCCCGTACGTGCTAGCTACATTTAAATCTCAATCAATTCCCAAAGGCGGTCAAAAACATATCGGACTCCGGACTCATCAGCCTCAACACCGATCGCTTTCGTAGATGCAGATCAACAAACACATTCTAGATGGTCTATCCTAATGCAAAGCCCCTTCCTTCCCTGACTGCTGACACGTCTACTCATCATCTGTCTCAATTGCATTGATCTCCTTGTCTTCTTTCAGGGTAATCTTGGCCAAACCAGGCTCCATGTGTGAAGTAAATGGTGTCTCCCAAGAATGCGAAGTCCCATCCGAGTTCCCTGACCCCACCCGCACGCTCTTTCTCCTTTCACGTTGGTGGACAATGCCCGGGAATGCGCGTGGTTCTTGGCCTGAGATGTGTGTATCTGCACTTGAGGCTATCGGGTAGAGCGCTTGGATGCTAGAAGTCCTTCGTGGACGAGTGGGTGAAATATTACCCGTAGTATTAAAGCCCGTTGTGCTGTATGACTTGGACTGCAAGACTGCTTCCCGTTCTCTTTCCCTCGCTTGCTGGGCCGGTGGGATTGAATCGGCGACTGCCATGCTTGCATAGAATTGCCTGGGGCTCTCCAAACCCCTGTAAGCCTCCTCTACAGGAGTAGCGGGATCTGATGGGTTTGGTAGATCCGGAGTGCATCGGTCGTAGTGACAGTAGTCGTTGGTGTACTTGGCTATAAATGCGTGCTCGGCCTTGAGCGTTTCATGTCGGAATGCTTCTCGCACGTCTGGGACGTTGCATTTTGCAACATCGTTGCCCAGAACACCGGGCAAGTAGCAATATTTGCCTAACCAGCGTTGTTTGAGTGACAGTTCAAAGCCACATTGATCGACCGAGTGCTTTGCCAATTCACACATGTCGACTGCGCTCAGCTTGTAGATCTGTGCCGCCACAGAATACTCTTCGATCAGAGGCTCCTTGGTGAAGGCAAATTGTAACGGATCGTCTGTCGAGAGGGAAACATTGAGCCCCTTTTTGAAGTAGCTGATGAATGGGTTGCGATCATAGGTAAGGAACAAGGCGTTATTGCTCAGTGGCGACATGGCAATGCCAATTTGTTCCAGGTAGAAGATATACTGCAGCAAAGGAACTTTCCGCAGCGTTATACCGTGGCTGATACTGTGACAGCATAAGAGCGCTGCAGCAATATGGTCGGTGTCACCTGCTTCTCCGCAATGTGGACGTAGGAGGAATGTGTTGAAGCCTCTCCTTTTCCTCCACGCGTTCAAGGATGTCATGTTCGCAAAGAGGTAGTAGATCCAGTACCCATATGGAGGGTTCTGTTTAGTATCCCACTCCTTTGCCGACGGAAACTTGCGATAAAGTCGTCTTTCCACCTTACTTTCATCATCGACGCTATCGAAGCCAATCACTCGCTGAAGAAAGACGTGTAACTTTGGGTGTGTCGATGGGTCTTGAGTCACCTCAAACAGGGGCTGGAAAATGTTGCGAAGCAGCTCTTCAAAGTTCTCCATCGTCTTCAGCGATTTGTACAATGCGAAAAGGCGCGGTATCTGGATCAACCATCGAACATTGTGGGAAAAGAGCTTGTTGTCGACAATCCAGGCAGCCAATGTATCCCATTCTTTGAGACTGCGACCGTAGATGCTGATACGCCATTCAACCTGCGATTACCGTCAGCGTTTGCTCTCAAAAATTACATGAACAGACTCACCATCTGATACTTGCTTGACTCTAGATCTGTAATGACCTCTTTCGTGATCTCGGCCAGGTATCTCCCTTTGACGAAGTTGTCCGTTTTCAGGAAAATATCCCTGAGCCTGGATTGACCGACTGGGTTATACTTCAAATTGAACTTGTCAAACCGGTGGAACGAATCGGTATGTGCGTGCATATCGAGGGTGTCAATGCTCAGGTCGTAAGCCGTCAAGTTAATGCTGTCAAATACCTCTTTCAGAGTAAGTTGTTTTCCATCACGTTCAATCACCTTCTCGTTGGGACATTTTTTCATTTTGCTTTTGATGAAGCGCAGCAGGTGTTTCTGATTCATGCACGCCGAGTGGTGGACGTGCGTATCAACCTTTCTCACATTATAGAAGTCTCGATGGGGCACCTTTTTGGTGTCGGCAACTTCCTCGTACTCATTGAGCAGAGTGTAGAGACTATATCGCCCTTCAAGATATTGCAGTCGACGGTAGGCAAAGCTTTTGGCAGGCCCGTCAGAAGCAATGTCTAGAATAGTGTCAAGAGCCTTGAAATAGTCTCGCAAGGTGGGTACTTGGACAATGGGTTGGTCCTCCTCATCATAAACTTGGTACACACTGCCGGCATCCATGCGGTAATGCATACTTTTGGCTTGTTTGCCGGGAATCAGGCATTCGTTGAGATCAAAATCTTCTCCCACAGCATGTCCTGGTTTTCGAGCCTTTTTGACACCTGTCGGTGATGGCGGACCACCTCTGTCAGAACCAGCCTGACTCGCATTGCTATTCCACATATTCAAGTCGGCGCCACTTGTGTTTTTCGCCTTGAGATCGGCCATATACAAGCTACTGGAGGTGCTGTTTGGGGGAATGTAATCTTGAGGTGGTTCTCGGGCCTTTTGTTCGTTCCAAACGGGATTCGGCGGAGGTGGGTAGATCTCCCAAGTTTCGTCGTCCTTTGGATTGTCACCGGGACATTGCAGGGAGACTTTGATGTATTTCTGCCGAAGGTCCAGTACAGATTTGATCTTGTCACAGATGGACTGGACCTCAGTAATGACGCTCTCTTCACTGGGAGCAAGTCCGCCTGGGCCACTGCCAAGTCCCATACCGGCGCCAGCACCGTGCATACCCTCGTGAGCGAGCAAGGGATCCTTGAATTCGTGGGGTAGACCTGGGTGATTTCTGTGATCTCGCGCAGCAGCGTCGGCGAGCAAAGTTGGATCAGGCCGAATGTCCTGAAGATTGCCCACTTGGGTTTGTAACGAGGGGTATGACTCCTTGGCACGATGGATTTGAATGCCGCTTGGGATAGAGCCGCGTTGGCTGGTACGAGATTGTCGTGATGCCATGCTTGGCGACCGGTGTAAGGCAGACGTTTCTCCTTCCATGGCACTGGCTGGCAGGGTGTACGACTTGGCTAGAAGCAACGGGCTTCCTAATTCCTTTTCCGATTTGGTGTCTAGCCGATGGCGTTGATAGATGAGTTTGGCATCGGCAAATGTGTCACGTTTTTCTACCGCGTAGTGATAAAATGGATGCGGAACATGCCCATCCTCAGGAAGCTCATCTGAGGAGTCCGAGCCGCCCGGTTCGAGGACTTCGTAGTTATTTTCGCCAGTCTCGACATCATTCTCCTGTGGCCGCTTGGAATCTCTTCTGGTCGAAAGCCTCCGAGCTTGTGGATCATCTGGATTGCCAGGGGCGCGCGTTGCCTTCCAGTCATAGACGTCAGCTTCTTCATCCGAGTCGGTGGTAGCACCGTGTTCCGTATGAGGTCGTGCAATACTGCGGCTATCCATCGTGAACAGTATTTGACATGTCTTGGTTGGATGACAGAAAGCTCAAGTCGTATGAAGGCTTTTGAGCCACAGATGACGACTGCCCGAACAAATAAGAAAGAGGAGTTAAGAATAATGAAAACAGGAAGTAGTCAAGAGCACGCCTTTGAAGGAAGAACAATAGAATAATAGACTAGGATTGAACAGTTAAAAAAACATCGAGGAAAGGAGCTCCTAGTTAAAGTGACCGTTGGAATTCAACGTCGTCAAATGTTCTTGGCGGTTCACGTGGGGCAGCGCGAAGCTCATCAAGCTCGTGAGTCATCAACGCTTTCTGTATATTCATTAGTACGAGTACGAAGACTCGTAAAAGCCTTGGTGAGTGACAGACCGGCCAGGTGAGTCAAGGCTGACTGCATGAGGATGTGGATGACCAGCAAGAAAAAAAATTTACAGTTACACAGCAGCCATCTCAAGCAGGAAACTTGCTGCTGCACCGGCCACTATATCCAAGGACCTCACATCCCAAACTCAAAACTCCCGGATCAATGCTCGCTCGCTAGTGATAGTGATACATCATGCCAACATTGTTTGTTCAAACACCTCATTTCGAACCCAAAACCGCATTGCACATCAGCTTGACAAACCATGCGTCGCCGGTGTAGCTGGAACAGCCGTCTTTAAAGGAATTGAGCGCCGCGCCGTCAATGTCCACGTCATCAGTCACGGCAGCGTGCTCAACGACCGCGCCTGTTCCGCCTGATGTTGTTGATCCTCCCGTCCCGCTTTGCTTGTTCGTTGTCCCAGATCCAGATCCCGAACTTATGGAGCCGCCAGTCTGAGGAGTTTTCAAAGGGCTGCCACTGAGCTGCCACCCTGTCACTGTCATGTTCGCATTGGCTGGCGGGTTCTGAGGCCCCAAACCAGTCTTCCAACCACCGGAGATGCTAGTCGGATGGCCAGTGCTGTTAGCGACGCAGTACGGTGAGTTGAACTGGGTGCCTTTTCGGTCCTGAAACGCCATGGTTGCCACACGTTTCCAGAGAAAAACCGGGTCATAGAGCATCTCCCACGTGAACCACATCCGACAGTCCGCGGCTTCATACACAAATTGGAGAGGCGTATTCGTCTCGTCGTCCATTCGAAAATGGTTGCGGCCGTTGACACCGCCACCTTGCAATTCGAAAGTCCTGAGGTATGGTTCGTACGTAAAATTCTCCCAGATGGTCCCATTAGCCTCTTTTAGCCAATGGTTGGAAGGATCTTGGAACAAGTCGACCCAAACGTTGTAAAATGTACTGAAGGGAAAGATTTGAGTCCCTTTGATACCACCGACTGCTTGCATGGGTCCGGTTTGGGGTCGCCCTCCAATGGCAATGAATTGCACATTCGCAAAGGCCTTCAGATACTCGGAAAACACTGTACACGTACTCGCACAGAAACCATCATACAAGACAACAATGTCTTGGGCAGCATAAGGCTGCCGAAATCCAGTGCGATTGTTCGTCCCCGTAATAATAACCCCTGTTCCCTCAAAGTCCGATGAATTCGGATCCGTGTAATTGTTCTGGAAAAAGGAAGTCCACTTTCCATCGTACATGAAATTAGGGCCATAGAATGTCTGAAAGTCCGGAAAGTCGGTGAAGTTGGGACTCACGACCGACTGGTAGGCCATGGGGGTGTAGGCAAATTCGGTCAAAAGTTCATCAGGAGTGTCACCAGAGGCCGCATAAGCCGAAACGTTGGCCGAAGCAGCATTTCCAAGAATCCACAGTCCCAGGTGATCACGCATGTTCGATTTCGAGTTGGGAGCAATGGACGGGAAGAGTTGGGCAAACGTGTCGGTACCGAGATCAATGTAGCCGCCTCCATTGCCCTGAAGATCAATGATCAACTTTCGTTTCCCAGTCTTGACAGACGCATCAAGGAACTTTTGGACAACTGTTTGGAATTCGCCTTCGTAGTCCGTCGGGTCAAAGCCGCCAGCTGGTTCAAACCCTCGAATTTGCAACACGGCAGTGTCGGTGAATCCCGTGTCGTTGAGATAATATCCAGCGACCGAGCCAGCGCTGTGTTTGATCACAGGATAGGGGAAACCAGGAATAGTGGGGGAGCTCGGTGGTGCTTGTGTTGATGTGGCCACTGAGGTAGAAGTAGTGACACTCGAGGTAAAGCTCTGCGTTGCTGTAACAGCCCCGGGACAGAATGCAGAATACGCATCATCCCCAGTTTCGATTCCGTCCAGGTCGAAGGGCACAAGGGCATAATTTGGGAATGTAAGGGTTGTCCCGTTTACAAATGTGATATTTGTCGTAGGGCCAGGGTAAAATTGTGGATTGTTGAAACTAGACGTGACCGTCGAGAAGAGTGAGCCAAACACTCCGTTCCAGAGACCATCCGGGTCTTGAGCATTTCGCACCAATGATTGGGTCAGTGCGAAAGAAACAACATCGACGCCATCAATACTCGTGATAGGCGAGGCGCGGTAGCTTGTGACCGGACCCTGGATGCCCGTCTTTGGGTCTGTCTGAACGAGGTCGCTAGCTAGATAGATTTGTGGAGTTTCTACACCATCCGACGAGATGGCTACCAGATCGCCCGTCGCGAGGCGGACAAATGGGAGAGCATTAAAAAGATCTCCAAGCCACGCCAGATGCCCATCGTGAGCTGAAGTCAACAAAGCAATTATGTCCACTTGCATGTCATATTCACTTGCATATGTGCCATTCTCCACCTTCTTTTGTATGCCATCCAGTTCGGTATCGATATCAACAGACGGAAGTAGATAGCCCGACGGTGGGTTTTGAAGATATTCTTTCGAGCTCTGAAATTCGAGGTACGTTCGCAGCGAATTGATGAGGCTAATGGCAGGATCTTGGTAATTGGGCACTGATCTCAAGCAGTCATACGCAAGCTCAGCGGGTATGTAAACGTTGGTGGCGTCGGTTTCGACGGCCATGAATGAACTTGCAGCACTGGATGCTAGCTTGCAGGCAGTGTTCGCGGCGGTGGCTCGAGGCAGGACGGCTCTGTGGGTAGTCGCGACGAAAAACTCTTGCGCAAATCCATGGTTAACGACTTGGAGAGCACATATGCTCAAGAAAAGTGCCCTCATGATCGATGGTGCTCGCGTTGTGACTCGGGATAGTGGTGTTGGGGGACGTCACTTTTTGCTATGACACAGCCTTCGTTCCAAGCAGTCAAGGAAAGTATTCCAGCCTTTCTTTTATATTCAAACGAGCGACAGGGTCCTGCAGTAGGAAGGAGATCTGCTGGGGCGCAATGCAGTGGGCGTGTCTCGATGCTCGCCGCCGAGGTAATAGCAACAGAGAAAGGACGCTGTACCGAAGATGAATAAGACCCTCAAAAGATGAACGACACACTCCACTTTGTTAGATCCAAGGGGACCAGAAGGATCAAAACATCAACCCCTCATATTGCCCGAAAACTGAAGTCTTCAGCCTGGCCCCCGAAGGAGTCGGGGAGGTGATCTGGTGCCGAAGGCTGTATGCGAGGTGGTGAACGGCTCACGGTGCCCGTACAAATCCAGGTCCAGATTGCTGCGGCTGAGCCGCGCCAGTACAGTGGGGCCCTTATTAGTAACCGTGAGTGCGTGGCTTAGTGCCTCCCACGCTCCTTAGGCCCCCAAATTTAGCAGGAATTAAGCATGATTCAGATTCCGTTGCAGAAGATCAAGCTTTGGAACGGCCGGGGTCTAAGTAGGGACGCATGGTGGCATGTTGACGAGCTTCGGCGAGGAGAAGCCGCTGTGCTCCCCTGGGCGAGGTTCAGGTTGAGAATGCCCGATTACATCGCACGCCATATTTTTGTTTCTCATGTCGTGCACATTCGTGTACCACGTAAAAATTTAACTTACCTAGGAAGAATTGAACATTGGATGATGGCTTCGAGGATCCCTGGCTCGTTCAATCATCGGCGAGGTCGGGGTGCTGTCGCTCTTTCAATTTGTCCTGGCATTTCCAGTCGTGTGGCGAGGACAATTGAGCTGTTCCGCAACCCCAAAGTACAACTTGAACGTGGTGGTAGAATAAGTACCAACCTCAACGGGTAGTAGTAATCTCTACATGACAGCCAGGCGTTCTCCTAGCTGGGTAGTGGTGGAAATTCAGGCTCCTAATGAAATGTAAGATTTTAGTTTTGTTCGGAGCTATGATGTTTCTCATCCCTTGCACGAACGGGATTTATGAATATTTGCGCTGAGCCATTAGCCGGGTCCACGATGAAAACCCGAATATACCAATAAAAAGTTGTGAAGAATCAAGCTTGAGAGAACCGAAGCCTCCTTTTCATTGACCATATCCTAATCCTCAGGTGAGCAAACAAGCACTCCCTTGAAATGTAATTCCAGCCAGGCCACATACATACAGTACACTTTCCTCACTTGTGCAAGAGTCATCTCAATCTCCACCTCTTCGCATCCGTCGGCGAGATCGCTGGCTTACCCTGATTGCCTCCTCTGTGAGGATATCGTCCGGTAACTCAAAGTCCTTGTCAACAAGGTCAGGAACAGGATGTCCAAAAGCCAGGATAATTCGGCCACGCTGGCGTCCAGCAACGGCAGCGTCTCGCAGATGTCTTTTCTCAAAGAAGGAGACGAAGGGACGAGGTGCTACAGGCTCAATTGCCTGAGCAGGCATTGGCTTTCTGCGCTTGATGGCGCTTTTGGCCTCTTCGATCAGTTGCTGTGATGCGAGGGCGTCGAGTTCACTTGAGTTGGGAGCTTGGCTGGACGCACTGGCGATGCTTTCCTCATCTACCGATGAAGACCTCTGTGACTCACTCTGACAGTCTTCGCTTTTGCCTTGTTCATCCATATTCGCTTCCAGGATCTCTTGTTCTCGCTCCAGCTTTCTGCGCTTCTCCTCCTCCTTCCACCGTTTAAACTTGTCAATCAAAGCTTGAGTTTCTCGAATGAACAACAATCGTTTCGGCTCATATCGCTTCTTTTCGGTGTCTGTGACGCCTGTGATGCCCAAAGTCTTGAGCCAATCCGGTCCGCGTAAATCTTCAAGAAGCTTTTCCAGCTGATACTTTTCATGCTGGGCGCGCTCCCGATCGCTATTTTTCATCTGCTTTTCGTGCCTTTCCGCCTTAGCATGAATCTTGAGGTATACATCTTCACTCAGGGGGTCGGCCGAGACGGAGCTGGGGAAGGTAGCGTTTCCACTGAGTTGGATGATACGGGTGTTATGTAGTGATTTGCCAGTGCCGAAGGGATCAGGCCTGGAGGGTTTGGGAACGAACGATGGAGTATCGTCAACCAAGACAATTTTCGTTTTGACCGTGAATGCTTCTATTTACCGTGAGTAAGGAGTTCCAATTGCGTCCGTCGACCGCTTACCTGGATCGGGTGGCTTCAAACTGAGCATGTCCTCAAAATCTGGAAAGTATTGGGCAAGCTCCGTTTTAGCCCGAGACCCTCCATGCTCTGACCGCAATTTTCGGCGGTCCTCGTGGGTTGTGGACGAATAGCCTCCGCGAATAGAGGCCTTTGCTTTCTCTTCAATGATTCGTATCTGGTCATATTGTGGTTTTTCACTCGGAGAAGATGGGGAATCGATGGGTCTGTACACAGCAGGAGGGTTTTTGGAATTCGTTGTAGGCTTCGGGGGCGGCACAGTCGCGAGGGCGGGCGCGGGTGGAGGTGGTGGAAGGACTTTAGGTAAACCCCCTCGACTGCGCAAGGGGATGCGTAATTGTGGTATTTCAGTCTTGCTTGAGGACAATCGACGCCTTTTCAAGTCGTGATCAGGTGCAGAAACGGTAGCAGTTCGCAGACGTTTGGATCTGAGGGCAATGCCTTCGTTGCCTGACTTTGGGAGTAGAGGTGGTTGCTCGTGATTGTCATTGACGGGACTGCTGGACCTAGATGATGTGTGACCTCGTAATATAGGACGCCTCAGCGACCTGGAGCCGACCATGATAGAAAATGTATTCGGAAGCTCATGATGCTGTTATGAGGACGGGTGAATGAGGTGCATTCCCCGTGCAGGAGAAGAATTGCAGTCTTGGGTTGTCCGTTGAGTCTGCGCCTGCCGCAACAGTGAAGTCAAGCCGTACTCAGTGCAGTTTCAGGGCTCAAGGCTGGCCGGGTGCATACAAAATGGGCGCCTGCCCCGTCAATTTCACGTCTAGAATTGCCCGCAGAAAAAGTTTGGCTAGGCACCCTCAGGTACCTCACCAGCACCCCGAAGATCCTGAGCTGAACACACGACCTTTGCAGGAAACTCCGGACACATGCAGATTATTTTCACGCAAGTAGCCTCAGCCCTTGTTTCCAGTCTACTGCGAGTAGTCAAGCGACAGGATGCATTGTAAAAATATCTAACTGTACAGTCTTTCCAAAACGCCATAGGATTGTTCACTTTTCCCTTTCCTTGCCCTCCGAGCTACCATCCCTCGACCCTGTGCCCGTGTCGTTACTGTTACTTGGAGTATCTTGGTATGTCTCCTCATCGCTGTAAAGGTCGTCATCACTCTCGCCTGCAAACGCATCATAGAGCTCTCCGCCACGCTTTGCCCTTCCTTTACCGGGGCCCTTGCGCGAGGTCAGCCCCTGTTGTTCGTCTTCATCAGCCTCGCCAATCATCTCGAATTCATATGCGTCTCTGGGGTTGTTTCGAAGTCTTTTTCGCCGCTGAATCAAGAAGTATGCACCCAGACCAATGCAGAAAACAATAATCAGTCCAAGCGAGCCATAGATCCATATCTGGGTACGCTTAGACACGCCAAACGTTGGGAAGAATGAAGGCAAGAAGCTATCGGAATACGTGTGAGTTGGCTCAAGTGTTGCAGTTGCCGTTGTGGCAGGCACGGAAATAGTGTTTGTCGCGGTGACGGTAACAATGGAGTCGGCTGCATCAGTCACCGTTGGTTTAGTAGGCCGCTCGGGATGGTCAGTGGGCGTGACAGGAGGCCCAGTTGCTGTGGCCGGTCTCCCGGCTTCTACGCTGGTTGTGCTGACTACCGCAGACGCAGTCTCGTGGTCGTCGTCGTGTTCGTCAGGGAGTGGGTGAAGGTTCTGAATTCCAGCATTGATAGCTTCGCCCCAAAGATTAAGTCGCCAGTCAATGAACGTGCCATTGAATTCATTAGTGTTAGAGTCCTTGACAATGATAGTCCAGTTGCCAATTCCAGACTCGCCCCTACCATCGAGTCAGTACGCGCGAGGCATCAAGTGGAAATCGAAAGATGGACTCACCAATGAACAACAGACATGAAGGTCCAATCATCATATCCCTCTGCAGCTGCATCATGAGAACGACTCGTAGCAAGATTGCTGATAAGGCCGTTGGGACTAATCAAATCGGCACTCAAGTCGCCTCTTCTGCTGTGCTCTACATTCATAGTCACAGTGACATGTTCCAGCCTTTCCAAGTTGGCCGTCTTCAGCATTTCCTCAGTCACCTCGAAACTAGCAACCAATCCTTGATCACCTTCAGGGATCTTGTGCTGAACGCTGATCCAAGGTGAATGGAACCAAGCTTGCGGCTTGACCAACTGCCATGTTTTGGCAGCCTCGACAAAACGGTAAGCATCAACTTTGCCGTAGCCATACGCATGATTGAACCTCTTCCCGATAGTCGTGTTTTGCCAACCACCGTCATCTTCGTGTATAGGTATCGCAGTCTCGACACAGAGGTACTGGAGATCGCGCCAACTCAGATCTGGTCGGGCGCTGAGTGCAAGTGCAACGGTACCGACGACAAGTGGTCCTGCTGCTGAAGTGCCACCGTGACCTCCATAGCACTTGTCCTCTCCAACGTCGGTTGTGTGGATGGCATCATTATGGCCAGAACTGTACGTGACAACCAATTGCGCCGAGCAAGCTTCAGAGTAGTACGGATGGTTCCCAGCACGATCAATTCCACCAACCGTAATACTGTAGATGCTGTTCGTATACCCATCAAAATTGCAATTGTCTTCGCTAGCAGCGCCATTCCCAGCGGCGAATACGAAAACAGATCCAAGACCATCTCGTCCTTTCTGAACGCCGTTCAGCATGGCTTGCTGAATCAAGAGACCCGGAGCTTCCATTGTCTGCCCGTCGTCTGGAGGACCCCACGAGCATGAATAAATCTGATTCTCCTGGTAGTGGTAGTTGATTGCTATCGCTTCGTCTTCGTCACTGATTGGCTTGGACAAAATCCGGATGCCTGCAATCTTGCTGTCATAGGCCATTCCAACTCCACAGACATCGTTTCTCACCGCCGCAATCTCTCCTGCGCATCGAGTGCCATGTTTGTCGTCGAAAAGTCTTGGTCGAGGGTCGGGTCCAGGGTCATTGAAATCCCACGAGCCGGCCGCAAAGTAGTTTGCCTTTAGATCATTGCTGTCCAGGTCCAGTCCATCATCAATGACAGCAGAAGTAGCACCTTTGCCAGTGATACCTTCCAGCCAGACCCCACTTACGTTCATATCGTGGCCTAGCTGTACGGTGTTGTACAAATGCCACTGCTCTTTGAAAATGGGATCCTGTATATCCAATGTCTTGATGACGCTATCCCGACGCTGTGTGGCTTCTTGTTGGGCTTGTTCCAGCGATAAATCTGTATTCGAGCCCGCCACACCTTGGGGCGCACGAACTGCGTGAGATGGCGGCGGCGGGATCCGCTTCACATGACGACGTCGAAGCTGTTGTTTTTCTGACCACAAGACGCCACTCAAGTCGTGCGAAATCTGCCTCCGGACGGAAGGGGTATCTGCAATATCCAGTGATCTGCGCCTTCGCTTCTTCCGCCGCTGTAGTTCTTGTAGAGACTCTTCCAGATCAAAACATGAGCCTTTCGGACATGAAAAGGTATAGTGACGGGGGAGGTCCCCAATCTGACCTTCTAACCGTACACCTAGGCGATGTGCAACATCTTGTGGAACAGCGGTAGGATCAAGGTGGAGGGCAAAATAGTCGTTATTGTCGTAGTCGCGTGGGCTTGCTCGGGCGTTCGCAGCCAAAAGCACGAGGGGAAGCCATGCTGGCAACCGCATGATAAAAGGAATGTATGACTCGTAATCAACTTGATTTCATGGGCATGCCCCCGAAATCGAGACGGCAATGTAGCGGCTAGGTGTAAGGATATACCGGTTAATTTGCGACGCTCGTTGCGAGGGATCGGGTCGGATTCGCGGAATTAGGAACTATGGGCGCAGTCTACTCGTCAAATACAGAACAGAGATCTCTCCTTCGGGAGATGTACTGGTTCGGGCTGATTTGAATGAATGCAGGTCTCGGTCTCGAGTCGAAGATTTGTGAAACGTCTGAAAACTTGAATTGTCCAACGGTAAGACTGTGTCCTCTGGCGTGTAGCCGGTCGACAGAAGGGTAGAAGAGAAGGCCAAAGAATGACTAGGACAAAGCGACGGGGCCGGAAGACGAAATAGTAACCGGTTCAGCGCCGTGCTATGTTGTCAACATCGACGACTAGTGTAGTGTAAGATTTTGAGCAGGCTGCTTGTACGATATCGTCGCAGCCAGTCTTATGGCATTCTGTCTTCACCTCTCTAGCGTTGCCGCATATTTCGTCGCAGCCACTGGAGGCTAGCTGCGGCCATCAAACAGGCAGGTTTGGCGGCATTTTAGCAGGCTGGTCGCTACTAAAAGTGGTCGCTCGAGCTGGAAAGCTTACCGCCTAAATGCCATTGGTTAGGCTCACCCTGTTCGACTTGGTTTAGGCGGCCTTCAACTAATAACGCGGCCCGAAGAGTCGCGCCACGAGCGTCTAGCTGCGGCGGCCAGTGACGACTGACGAGTCCCAGACTCCACTACAAGCATGATCTTCTTTCTCGTGGTTGTGGTTGTCAATTGACGTGGTCGACGAAAATACCAGCCACCAGAACTCCCACGTCAACTTTCCTTTAGCAACTCAACCTTGTCCATTTCAAATGTTTGACTTCTTCTTGTACATAATCTAATGTGAATTGGTGTTGAATCATAGCTTCAGGTTTCTTCTTGTATTTGAATCTTGGATATTCTTTTTCATTTTTACCATTCAATTTGCAGTGCCCTTGTGAGACCGCCAAACAATCACCCTTGCCTGACTTTCCGCGCCTCACGCTTTCTTGTCGCAGTCGTCCAGAAGGCTGTGAGCTTTCTGTCTACGTCAAATCCGAGCACCTATCTGCCTATGGCCATCTTCACTGCCTGCGACACCTTCTGAAACCTATAGTTCTTACAGAGCAAGCTTTCCTGCCCACCTCGGCCTGGCCGCAATGGCTACATCAGTGAATCCCCTTGATCTCTACCATAATCCGGCACTAGACTCGTTTGTCTTTCAAGATAACACTCTCCCGAAACAGAATGGCACAACCCGCAGATACAGCGGAGAGCATACAGGACGGCCGCTTTCACAAAAGTTGGATTTTCCGGACGTACAATCACCACCCGCAGTGCCAGAAGTCCCTCGCGGTCCACCAATCTCGTATCGAGGGTTTGGACAGGGTCAAAGCCAGGGCGGGGACGCTGGCGTTCATCGATCCTTCTCTCAGCGTGCCAAGGGCAGGCCATTTCATCGAGAAGCATTCGCAGACCTTGAGGATCACCGTCCGGCCGAAGATCTCAAGCCCAAGCAGCGCATAGTCTCAGAACCAATGCGACAAGGAATTTCCCCCAGCGAATCTCGAAAACCTGCGCCCGCGGATGGACTCCGCCTGAATACTGTAGGTCTGAATGGTCAACCTCCACGAGTCACGAAACGAGAAATCCAATCCGCACGGGAGCCTCCTCTCAACGAACCGGTGTACACTCAACAGCCGCGTCGAATATCTGATACCCCACGTCGCATAGAAGAACCAGTCTCAGCTGTCAGCAAGTCAAGTGCTTTCCGTGATGAAGCCACAAGACGAGATTGGGCTCCGGATAGATCTCCGCTACAGAAACTTGAGGTCACTCTCAATGACATTAGCAAGGAAGAGAAACGTGCCAGGGTGCAGGAAGCCGAGATGTTGTTAAGAGAACGTGAGGCTCGGGCAGCCCATGGAGATGCAGATGCGCCCCAGGTCGTTCGTTCCAAGTCCAAGCCCACTGCCTCCACGCCTCGGTCTGTATCCAAACGCGAACGTGTTTCTGAGCAGGAGGCTCCGACCTTAGAAGACGCAGGGCTTGTGCGAAACCTCAGTACAACTCAACGGCAGCGCTTACAACACAGCACAACTGTCGACAACCATCGACCTGATGTACGAAGCTTGTCTGGGGAGGGACAATCTGGGTTTGAATACAGTATGTCAATCCCACCGCAACCGGGCGCTACCATCCAACGGCGACAACCCAGCAAGAAATATCGAAGACAAGACGATGAAAGTGGACTAGAGAAAGCATCCGGTTCGCCTCGAGAGTTGTCTAGTGAGCCCACGATAAAGCCGGGCAAAGTTCGAGCAGGCAAACAGCGTGAGACACCCGCTATGGGTTACGAACCTGAGCACTCTGATGTCTTGTCCGGTTCGGCACCAGTCCAGGCTGATGAGCCGCAGAGTACTGTGGTGCCTAACCGAGATGACTTCCAGCAGCGCCAACGGAATGCGTCTCATAAAGCAGCACTGGAGAAGCTCACTGGAGTTTCGGGTCCTGCGCGGCCTACCCACATTGTTTCGCGAAAGCTGCAGAAAGCGCCCCCTGATTCTTCGAATAGAAGCACAGTTGCGGCTCCTAGTGCCCCGAGCAGAATACCTGTTTTGAGCGCTGGGAGGTCCATCCCTTCCGGAAGAATGAATCAAAACCTGCCGATCGTCGCAGACTCCAAGACTGTTGTATCTCAAGCTCAACAGCAGCCACGGACGCCGCCCATTGGCTTGGGCCTTCAGTCTTCAGCTCTTCCGGAAAGCCCACAATCACCTCCTGCAAAACCTGCAGATGTCACACGCCACAGACAACGAAAATCCAGTGTTTCCTTCAAGGAACCACTCAACAACCGACCTGTGGATGAGTGGAAAGAGGCCGGAACAGCGAGACTCACAGCTGCAGATTTCTCCGTGGAGGTTCCTCCACCAGCCGACAGAGGAAAGGCATGGTGGGAACAAAACGCGACGTCTTCGAGTCGCAGACGCAGCAGATCCTCCAAAACCCCAGACCAAGCCAGAGTGGGTGACCCTATCGATGACAGATCTGCAGAATTCAAGCCCAATCTCTATTTGAGATGCGGCCCTCTGCTACGATACCGGGGAATGAGAAGGCAAAAATCTGACAAGGGAGCAGAACGCGAATTCTGGAAAGGAAGCATAATGATTGTGACCCAGAACTCTGCCTCTTTTTACGATCCTGCACCGACTTTACGACTATTCTCACAACCTCAGAATTTACTGCCGCCTCCTCCACACCACGTCGTCGCTGAAGAGCTGCGGCCCGAGCATGTTGACCCGATTGCCGGCTTGACTAAAATCTCCAGGACAGGCAAGGCTTTGTATGTTCGCCCAGTAGATCACCTCCAAGAGGGCAAAGATTTGTCACAGATCGAGAATGATGATGGGCTGTTCGAAAGCTCCCCAAGCCCATTGGAACATAGTGGACCGCAGGGGCCTACTTCGTTCTCCAACCATCGCAAGCTAGAAACCGACGGCGAACGCTTGGGGAGATATCAAGAAGTGGCTGGCGCCAGACTCTACGCGGATCCAGACCGGGATGTGACCTTTTGGCGATTTAATCTGGAGGTTGAACTTGAAGACGCACAGCACCATATTGCCTATCGCATTAACCGGGGTCCATCATGTGGCTTTTGGGTTCCGGCTCGTGGCCAAAGCATGCACATGATGTTCCACAGTTGTAATGGTTTCAGTCTCTCGGTCAATCCGGACAATTTCAGTGGGCCTGATCCGATGTGGAGAGACGTTCTCAACACCCATCAGACACGACCGTTTCATGTAATGATTGGCGGTGGTGATCAAATTTACAACGATCGTGTAATGCTCGAGACGCAACATTTCGGTGAATGGACTCGGATGAGAAATCCAGCGCACAAGCATCATGCTCCTTTTTCGCATGAAATGAAGGAAGAGCTGGAAAGCTTCTATCTGAACAGGTATTGCATGTGGTTCTCCCAGGGCCTCTTCTCTATGGCTGCCAGCCAGATACCTATGGTCAACATCTGGGACGATCATGACATTATCGATGGATTCGGCTCCTATCCACATCACTTCATGGAGACGCCTGTCTTCTCCGGACTCGGAAACGTTGCCTTCAAGTACTACATGCTCTTCCAGCATCAAAGTGTCCCTGAAGAGACCACGTCTCACGAATCAAGCTGGATTCTAGGGCGACAGCCAGGCCCGTACATCAAACAGCACAGCAGAAGTGTCTTTATGCACATGGGGCGGCATGTGGCGTTTCTAGGCTTGGATTGCCGTACAGAACGAAGACGAACTGAGGTGGTATCCCTGGAAACTCTGGATATTGTGCTGGAACGATGCCGAAAAGAATTGGTCGAAGGGGAGACGAAGCATCTGATCGTATTGCTGGGTGTCCCAATTGCCTATCCTCGTCTGGTATGGCTTGAGAACGTGTTGACAAGCCGGTTTATGGATCCTGTCAAGGCTCTCGGGAGAGCCGGTATCCTCAAAGGCGGATTTCTCAACAAGTTCGACGGCGGTGTAGAGATTCTCGACGACCTCGACGATCACTGGACCGCCACGAACCACAAACACGAGCGAAACGAGTTGATTAAGGATCTACAAGACCTCGCTGCTGAGAGATCATGCCGGATCACCATCTTGGGCGGGGACGTTCACCTTGCCGCCATCGGCCAATTCCATTCGAATCCAAAGCTTCAGATTCCTAAGGACAAGGACCATCGGTATATGCCCAACGTAATATCTTCGGCCATTGTGAATACGCCACCGTCCGACATGTTGGCGGATATCCTTAACAAACGCAACAAGGTCCACCACTTGGACCACTACACGCACGAAAACATGATTCCGATGTTCACTCACGATGTCAACGACAAGAAACGTAACAACAAGCACCTGCTGCCACGGCGAAACTGGTGTTCAATCAGCGAGTACATTCCTGGTTCAACGCCTCCTCCTTCGCCTCCAGAGAGTGTGGTGGATTCAGAAGAAGAAGAGGAAGACGAGGATGAAGAAGAAGAAGAAGAAGATTTGGAAGCAGGTGTCAATCCTCGGCCTCGTCGATTCTCATTTTCCAAGGAGGATGTCAATCCACGAAACTTGTTTCGTAGACTGAGTTCGAGAAATGCTCCTCCTACATCATATCGCGACACCATGTACAACCAGGGTAAATCAGCTTCATATGACGGAGCGACACAGCGTAATGGGCCTTCTCCTTCTCATGACACAAATACCTCAAGATCTCGACAATCTTCTACTGAATTTCAAGCCAATGGGAACAGGCGGGCATCGTCTTTCGACCATACATCTTCCGGAGCTCCAATACGACCGACCGCAACTTTCCAGCGCCGCCCTACGAATCTCTCTGAGAAGGCTGCGAAGAAAGGCAATGTGCCTGCCATCGATGCAGAAGGAAATGAGGTTGAGGTTAATGATCATGTCAATCTGGAGGGCGGGCTTGACATTGTCCTGAATGTGGAGGTGAATCAGAAAGACCCTTCTGGAATTACCACGCCTTATCGGTTGCTTGTTCCCGCTCTGTGGTATGACGGTAGCTCTGATCGTGAGAAACTGGATGAGTCGACCCGGATCCAAAGAAAGCCAACGCTTCTGAACCGGATGGTCGGCCTTGGCAAACGACCAAACCAGAAAGTCGTCGCAGAAGAAGATTACGACGATTGGGATCAAGAACAGAGTGAGGAGGAAGAGGATGGCGAAGATCTGTATGCCCCCAAAGCCGGAATCCAACCCCGGCGAAGATTCAGTCTGTTTGGAAGCCGCCGCCAAAAGAAGGACCAAGAGGAGGACCCTCAGAGTGACTACGATGAAGATCAAGGTCAACCTGTCCTTAACGCCCCTGGAGCCACTTCAGCAAGGCAGCCAAAGAATGACGATTACCAAATGTCTCACAATCTGAGCGGACCGTCAAACCACGACACGCTGTACGACACCCACAACCTGCCGCCTCCAAGCCACAGCCTCGAGCCTGGTTCTCACCCAAGTACACGCCGATCCTTGACGATTTCCGGAGCAGGCTCTCAAGCCCCTCCTACAGCGACACCGCACACTTTCTATCCGCCCGCTCCAGTACCGGCAACGACACCTGCACGTGACATCCCCAGCGCCTACGCCGGGCCCAATTTCCCACAACGCCGCCTCAGCAAGCAGGAACGCATCCTGGGCATCGGCGCCGCGGCAGAGCCGGTCGTGGCGGCCCCTGCTCCACCCCAACAACTGCGCGGCAATGGTATCATCGGCAAAGACTATCGCCACTCGTACCAGTACGACCAGGACAGCGGGTCGAATCAGTACCAGTACGACGGGACCGATGCTCCAAGGCACAAAGGAAGAGGTAGCGGCGGGTACTCGGGCGTCGAGGCGTACAAGGAGCCCAAGGCGCGCAGGACGTTTAGTCTCAAGAAGGCGCGCGACTGGTTCGAGGGCCGCCCGAGAGATCCACGAGACGAGGACTATTACTATGACTGAGGAGGACGGGGAAGCGCGAGTTTGGAATAAGTTGGCCTAGGTCGTTTTTCATTGGAAGAAAAGAAGGGCTCATGTGCTTTTTTGAGAAACTTGGATTCCATGTCTTCTGAACTTGGATTTTCAAGGGTGCTTTTTTCGGAGAAACAGTGCCAATTTTTTTTTCTGCAAGCAAGCAAGCATACATTCATTTTCAGGGGATATTTTTTTCGGCTGAGGCGTCCGTCGACCCATGGGATTTTGCATCGACGTGCTGTAGTAATGTACCAAGTCACTATCTAGCTAACGGCCACGAGCTGATGCAATTGGAAACCGAAAATTAAATCAAGAGGAACTGGCTGGTATACTCGTACGCACTTGGACGTGTCTACTAGTTTGTATGTAATCCCCTTCGGTCAATTTCTGTACAAACGCGTCCGGCGCGGCACGCGTCGAGGTAGTGGCTTCGGCATGACGTCTTCCATGTACAGAGGTATGTACCTACTTCAAGTTGAATACTTCACGTCCCCGTCATGATGCAGCATCATCCACCGGCAGTTTGTACATACTCCCAACAGCCAGTACGCCTTCTCGATCGGCAATCGAAGCTTTCGAACTCGAACTGGGACTCAAAGGACACGCCATGTCCAAGCGCACGCTCGACACGTTCTTTTCGGCCGCGGCGGCGAAAAAGCCACGCCTTGAAGGCGAAATTGCTGCAACTAACAGCATTTCACAAGCGCAAACAGACCCAGAGGCCGAGCCCGGAGAAAAACTTCCCGTGCTCTACACAACACATCCAACATACCCATTCGCGATACCACATCTCCCAGCCCATATCAGCGCCGAAGTCGCGCACCTGGTGACAGCGTCGAACGGGCGAGAAATGAACGATCAACCACATTTAGACCTGCTATACTTCCAGCCCTTCATCCCGAAATGCATCGAGCGGGACCTTTTTAATTTCTTGCGCTCGCAGCTGTTTTTCTACCGCGTGCGATATATGATCAAGCGGTTCGGCAAGGAGATGGAGGTGAACACGCCGCGCTTTACGACGGTGTTTGGGGTTGACGAGACGAGTCGGTTCGTCTCCGCTGCTGGTGGTACCGATGGGCCAGAGAAGGTCGAGCTGGTCGAAGCCTCCAGCCCAGCTCGACCGGTCTGGCGGGAGAAATACAAATCCTGCACGCCGCGGCCCATCCCCGAGTGCCTGGATTTTCTGCGCCGTGTCACCGAAGCTGCCACAGACACGGCATATAATTTCTGCCTGGTCAACTACTATGCCTCGGGCAGCGACTCCATCTCGTTCCACTCGGACGATGAGCGATTTCTCGGCGACAATCCTGCCATCGCATCCTTCACGCTGGGAGCCAGGCGAGATTTTGTAATGAAGCATAAACCTCCAAAAGATAGCAGTCAACCTAAGCTGGATACAAAGGACATCAAGCTGTCCCTGTCCAGTGGTGACATGGTGCTGATGCGGGGCGCCACTCAGGCGAATTGGCTGCACAGCATTCCGAAAAGAAAAGGCGCTGAGGCCGACAGAGGGCGGATCAACATCACTTTTCGGCGCGCCTTGGTGCCGGCAGGAACCGAGAACTATTATCGATATAATGTCGGGAGTGGCGGCGTGTATAAATGGAACGAGTCGAAGAAGGAGATGATACCTTGGACTTCGCTTTCATCTTCATGAAAATACAACATATTACCAAATCACAGCTCCTTTTACTGCTTCTTCCGCTTTCCCATCATGCCTCTCCATGCGTTCAAGATTAAATGACTTACAATCCTGGTAATGGATTGATACGTCGTCTTGCCCTCCAGCGTGTGCGTGATACCTCCAAATATGAAGAGGAATAATATCGAGATTATAGAAACAACAAGAAACGACAACCAGTAGGTCTTGAGGCTGTAAATTTTTTCAATCTCGGGTAGTTGAATGGAGAAATACCCCGTCATCAGGCTGACTGGAAGGAATAGAATGGTTGCTTTGGCGAGAAGAATGGTGGTACGGGTGAGTTTTTCGACTGCTTGCGATTCTTTGAGGGCTACGAGATTGAAGTTCTGCACACACTACGAGTTAGAACATGCACATGCGGATGGAAAAAATTTCGAGAGAGGAAAGAGGGGGAACGTTTCTTACCATCAGTACCAGCGATTCCTTCTCCTTGAGACATTCCTCGATCTCGGTCAGAGCGTATAGGCGGATGCGATCCAATAGTCGTTCGAAGCGAACCACAGCCGACGAACTCAACTTGACGTTGGAGCCAGTATCGTCGTCTGCGAAGAACTCATCGTGCTGTATAAGATGCGAAGCTGTGAGGTCCCTTGATCCACGCAGAGCGAGGTCTTCGGTTGTATCGCGGCGAGTGGGCGACAAAGCCGAGACTCGGAGGTCTCTCGTACCCCTTTGGCTGTGAATGAGGCGCGACACGATGAGCTCGTAGCTCTGATACATCAATTTCAAGACCGTCAGCTGACGGCCGACGTCGTGGACCTCCTTAACCAGCTTAACCGCGGCGGCGTCGAACATCTTTTGGCGCAGGCGTTCGAGTTTCTCGCGGTACGGGTGCTCGAGGCGCGCGATCAGGCGAAATGTCGAGATCCAATCGTCGAAGAGGTAGTAGAAAAGGAGGGAGGCGGCTTCTTCCTTGCGGTCGTGGTCGTAGCCCACTGCCGGTATCATTTTGCCGCCAAAATTCTCGTGCCATCGTACACGAACTTTCAGCAGTGCGTCCTTGCTGCTACCGTCTCCTTGATGGGTCTGTTGTGAAAGATGTCGGAAAACATTGAGCACGTTGCGTCTCGTCTTATCAAGCTTCACCGCATCGTTCTCGGGGGGCCGCTCGAACACTGAGACAACGGTGCCGTCATCACAGATGAGCAAGGAAGACCATATTCGCTGTCCTGAAGGCCTGTTATTATTTTCGATTTCAAGTGGTGATTGTTGTCCTTTGACCACGGCTGCTTCATCCTCTGTCAAAGAGGCGGCGTTCTTCCTCTTTTTCGGCAGAGGGTAGAGTCCATTAAACCCTACGTAGATATAATGTCGTCCAAAATCCACGGAGCAGAAATGCCACAGGCTCTTGATGACGTGACCGAAGTTCAAGCCGCCGAGACCTTCTTCATCGTCGTCGTCTTCTTCCTCATCCAGGTCGGATGATGCCAACGGGTTTGCCGCAGCAGAAATGCCCTTCTCCACATCCGTCGGTTTTGGTCTTGGTGAGAGCTTCTTCGGTCCTCCCGAAGTTGCTGTAGATCCTGAATTACGACTGTCGGGTGGCGAAACAATACCTCCTTGCGCGTGTTGCTGTTGTTGCGTTGGGGAGGGAGTTCTAGAAGCAGCGGGACACAGCAAGCTGGCAAGACGGGGAGAGAGCTCATAATATCTGGCCACGGCCTCGATGGTCGGCCTTTGAGATTCCGATACCCAAAAGTTTAGCCACAAAGTGCGATTCTGCTCTCCATTCTTGCTGCTGTCACCGCCACCGCGGCTACGGATCCAGTCTAGGGCTGTTTCTTGTGTGATATCGACTGCACATTGTGCCTTGGTACTATCGAAAGCGACGGCGAAGTTAGACGTCGTTGGCTGTTCGACTTTCGCTTTGCATTCAGTGAAGGCGTCGTTGTCATCAAGGTCGTAAACTTTAGGCTTGGGAGCCTGTTGTTTTGGTGTTGGCGTTGGCGTTGGCGTTGGTGTTGGTGCTGGTGGGGGCGGCGCCTGCTGGGCCATATGGTCTAGATAGTAGCAGTCACAAACTTTTATACAAAATTTCAGGTCGCTGGATAAATCAAGACACGGGGACGAAAAATTATAGAAAGGAAATGAACAGGAACTTGAAAATATGTAAAATAGGAAATGCAAGTGACCACGAGGACATGTCTCAACGCCAGGCGCCAGGAGCAGAACGCGAACCTGGTGAGAAGGCGCGACTCAGCCTCATGTGCCATGCGCTATTCCAGGCTTGCGGGCGCCAATATCGATCAATTGATTAAGCGAAACGCAGATTTCAGGGGCTTCAAACGCACCCCAACCACTGCAACATCAGGACTTGTTAGGGGGCGCTTTGGGGGCTGCTTGGCTCCTGCTTCACCTTCGTGCACTGTTGTGTAAGCTACGCCTGAACGGTATTTGCTTCACCGTAAAAAAGAGTACATCATCAAAATATCTGTGTCGCCGTAAAATTCCCACCCAGCGAGCCCAGGTGCCCAATTACTCGGTCGATGGCCGGTCGTTGCCTAACAAAACCTCCTTATTCATCCTCATTTCTCATTCCCCTTACAACTTGGGCGAAGGACCACCTTTTGATCCTGGAAGCGCTCTGATTCTGTCGCGATACTTATCCTCGATAGGATCAGCCACGTCATCCTTCTCAAGCTCTGGAAGTTCATTGCCACCGAACTTGCCGTGGTGCGCAAGAGTCCAGAGGAGACCGCCGTTCGGAGGCTGCGGCTGGCTGCTCTTTCCGCTGAGCATGCCGCACGGCCACTTGTGCTGGTCGCGATCGCGGATGGAGCGGTGGATGCGTTCGAAGGTGTTCTCGAGCGGCCAGGCCCGACGGTCCTCGACGGCGAGTTCCTGGATTTTACCCGTGATGGTGCTGATGATGCCTTCCTTGGGCTCGGCGGCGAACTTGTCGCGCAGTCGCGTCCAGTGCATATTCTGGTTCTGCGTAAATCGGTCTTGCAGCAGGTACCAGCTATCCTGAGAACCATGGGGGTCCTCGTCGATGAAGGCGAGTTTGTTGTCTTTGGCGCACTGTGCGAGCATCCACGCGATGGTGATGTCCGCGCCTGCAGGGTCGTACCTGCCGCCACCCACATCGCCGTGGACGCCGGAGAACCACACTTGCTTCATGACTTGGAGTCCCGTGCCGTACTGGGGCTTGTAGAGCTGTGACTTGTTGTGGGGGTCGTGTGGCCATTGCCATAGTGTAGGAGTATATGGAACGCGTCTTTCGTCTAGGGAAAGGGCATGGTAGGCGTATTGTATTCTGGTCGACAGCTCGGCGTTGTGGAACTCGATCTTCTCGCCACCCCAGCCTTCCCCGTGGAATTCGACCGTGTCCCAGACGCCCACGATCTTGATAGCCGATCTAGCCTGCGTGTTGAGATCGTTGCCGATCACTTTCTTGAGCTGAGGCGAGAAATCGAAATCGGGCGAGCTGGTCGGGTCGGCGTAGTATTCATCGTAGACCTGGGGAAACCAATCCATGCCTCTCTTGGTCAAGAGTCCAAGCTTGGTGACGAGCCCAGCAATCGAGCGAGCCGTGTACGCTCCGCGCGAGAAGCCGAAGAAAAAGATCTCATCTCCTGGATTTGGATCGTAGTTGTGAGCGAGAAAGGCGTATGCTGCTCGAATGTTCGCAGACAATCCAGCACCGTAAACTCCTGTTCAAGCTTGGTCAGTCGACTTTTCGGTTGGAGAGTTTCAAGAACAGATGTCAAATGCCTACCTCCACGGATCTGGTCACCAAGGCCGGTTCCAACACCTGGTTGGTAGTAGACGATCTGCTCGACCTCTGTCTCGACGCCGTCTTTGTTTTTGACGACGGCGACTGGGCTGATAGCACGTGCGAATCTGGCAACGTTGCTAGGATGGCTAGGTGTGTTGACATTCAAGATGCTCTGCCATGTTCCTGTCAACAGTACAAATCAGCCATGCGCCTATGCGCACTCAAACATATTACAAGAGAACACAAGGAAAGGAAAGCTCTCAATTCAAAGCAACGTGGGAAAGGGTAAGTACCATCACAGAGAACAATCAATCTTTTGTAATTTGCTAGCGGGCGAACCATATTGAATCTCAGATTTCGTGTCGCTTGAAAGGTATCTAGGAATGGGAAGCGTATGATGATGGCGTCCTCCTTCTCTTAAATATAAGGAGGAATCGGAACGGACGCCTGCTCTCTTTATAGCCATGGTCATGAACGCCTAGAACTCTCAGACTCAGCGAGCCTGACGAGCTTCTTTCAGCTTCAGCTCCCATGCGAGAGCCACGGTATGGATGCCTTGTCGAGCAACAAAGTTGGTTCCCGGGGCTGGCTGAACGCTCTGCTTACAATTGGCTGTCCTGTAGCTTGGAGGTGTGACAGGGCGAGGGGTAACAGCTCAGCCGTACTCCTACCGGTGCTCCTACACGAGACCATGAGGCCAGACCGCGACCCGTGATGGGTTGGCCGTAACCATGTGAATGCATGAGAACAAAGCAAGGAGAATTACTCATTTCCTACCAATACAATCGAGGATGGATATTTGAAAGAGAGCGGACAGCTGAAAGGGAGAGATCCGATTATTTGGTGTGGGTTAACCTCTGGGGATTGAAAATGCTTAACAACAGCGAGGCTTGAAGCTGAGCTTCACCAAAACACAATCATTATTCTCGTGTCACTGCTGAGTCCAGCCTAGTGAGACCAGTCAGATGTGAACTTGTATTGACAAAATTCAAGGTCATATTCGTTATCTCGTCTACCGCATCCTGTACAAGTCGGTTGTCTCGGCGGCCGAATACCTACCATTCATTCTAGGATCTCCAAGTTGAGCTTGCTGGGAGATCGCGCAACTCGATCCTCCAATCCCATAAGAACCTTCAATCTCACTCATTCTCATTTTGTCTCATCTGATCGCTTCCCATTCACACCACCAAATGTCTAGGTGGCATGTCGTCTTCGCCAGTAGGACCCCCACCCACCACACTCGTCCTCTTCTCCTCATAATTCTTCATTGTGCCTGTTCCCGTGACAGTCTCGAGCACGACGTTGTCCTCGAAGACATCGATCTTGGTAGACGCAAACTTGCGAGCGCTGACGCCTCTCTCAAATAGCAGGTCCAGTTCTGCGAAACTTCGACCTGCTGGCTCAGGAACTCGGAAGTAGGTGTAGATGATGCAGCAGAAACATATGGCTGCCCAGAAAAAGCCGGCGTAGTTACCCCAGTCCCATTCGCCAGGGTTGAGCATGTAGGGGGTGAGGACGGAACAGATGATACCGACAATATTGTAGAGGTTGCGGCCCAGCACGACGGTCTTGATCTGCAATCGGCGAGTGGAAAGTTCGGCGACAAGGGAGTAGCAGACGGTACCGACTGTGAGTTGGTAACACAGGGCCCAGACAAGCATGATAGAGCCGGTGGCCAGAGCAGCCTCATCGCGATGCGCATCGGGAACGAGACCCAAGAATCCCATGATGAAAAGCATCGTGCATAGACCGCAGAGACCGTACAGATACAGCGAGCGGCGGCCCACGCCCCATGCCATCAAGAACCACGCTCCAAATACGCCACCCATATTAATGCCGTATTGACCCAGTGCGAAGTCGTACGATTTGCTGGTGGCTAAACCGGCCTGTTCGAGGAAATAAGTCGAGTAGCCTGAGAAGGAATTGCCGGACAAATTCTGAATCGCCCAGACCATGCATACGATTTCAGTTCTTCGCAAGTCTGTTCCCTTGAAACAGTCCCAGTACGAGGCTCCGCGGGTGATTTTCTCCTCGAGGGCGGTGGTGTGCACCATCATGGCAACAGTCTCGTCCGCATCAAAGTCGGTCTCACGGTTGAGGGACGTCAGACGCAACAGAGCCTTCTTTGCATCTTCGATACGCCCTTTTCGTACCAGCCACCAGGGTGATTCAGGTGCAAGGTAAATGCCTGTGATTAAAGGAACAGGCCACATCCACTGTAGGGCATAGGGAATGCGGTATGCCCACTGGTCATCGCGGTTCAACATGGACTTAATAACACCAATTCCAATGACCTGGCCTAGTCCCCAGCAAAAATTAACCCACGTGGTTAAGTGTCCTCTTAGTGCGACCGGGCAAACCTCGCTGGCGTAAGTTATGGTAAGAGTTTGGAAGACACCCCAGGGAATGCCACACAATATCTCGGCGACTTGCAAGGTCTCAACATTCTGCGCCGTAAAGAATACGGCTGTAAAGATGATGATCAAAGTCAGGCAGGCTATGACCGTATAGCGGTATCCAAATCGTTCGGAGACGATGCCGTTGATGAAAAGGCCGATGATTTCACCGACGTTGGCACCATTGCTAAGACCTGCTTGCCAGGGCGCTGGCACCTGATACGAGCCGTCTGGGAGCTGTTCGCCATACTTCCTATTGAATTGAGGGAACGCATCTGGTCTCCGTCAGTATATGCTCTATCCTGAATCAATGGCTTCATGAGAGCTCACAGAAGTTGCTGAGCAAGCACACATCATAGCCCTCCATGGCTATACATAGCGATATCAACATAGACCAGCCCACAGCTTTTGGATAGAGCTTGATGCCCTGCCATAGGGTCATTCGATGTTCCTTTTCGGTGGCTCGTTGGGCATTGTTTATGACATGATCGATGCTTTTGCGGCGGGCGCCAGCGAAATCCTGGTACTCATTTGTGCCCACATTCGGGCTCTGAGGAGAAATGACATTCTCCTCGACTGCTTTTTCCGACATGGCGGTGCTGGAGGAAGGGGTGGTGTTCTGGAGTTGATATCACGTGGTACCAAATATACCAGACTTATCACGTGACCTGCGCTGTGGGATGTGCTCAACACTGTGTCGCTCACTGGATGCTTGTTTCCGTGCTAATGCCTTTGTGGAGGGTGTCTGGTGTAACAGCGCAGTAGCAAACTGCAGCAGTCGTCTTATTTGGCGAGACTCAAGCTGGAGATTCGAGCCAAAGGACAGGAGATGGTCGAGGTCTCAGAGAGAGGCAAAAACAGAGCCAGTGACTGTATGAATAAGAAAGTCGTCTTACTCTCCTCTCATCATGACGAACCAGCTTCTCTTTAAATCCTTTTTGTGATCAGCGGTCAGTCGTTTCTGCGGGGGTAAATCCCACGTTGTGTTACCGGCTAGTCGATCAGTCCGGGGTAATGCACAGCGGGACAATGGAGGAGTGTCTGGGGGAGAATCGACTTCGGGGTTTGACCTTTGACCTCTGGTAGAGAAAAGAATTTCCTGTTTTGAAAGAAGACAGTGGGAGGAGTAAAGGTTGACTGTCACGCGGGCATTTCTGACCGAAGCTATCGAAGTTCGCTGATCTCCACCGTGGAAAGCATGCCCAGCGTGCCACCGACTCAAGTTTTCCTGTGCGCGAGTAGTCATGGTGGTCGGCAAGTATCGAATGGGAGGGCCCAGATTGCCAGCTGCTAGATTGGTATTTGTGGAGGCGATCCAGCAAAGTTGAAGTTGGAATCCACCAGAGGCGGTGGTGAGGTAGCATCGAGAGGATCGCGAAATCAAACCAGGGGAGCGCTGATCGGCAATTGCACGCACGTCGGTGGCTTCGCCGCCGCTGCCGGCAACTGCTCGACTCTGAGGTTTGCCGACACTTGCTGTTTGCCTGGGATGGTGCCCATGGTCGAACTCTGTGTCTGAACAAATGATTTGTCCATCTTCCAGCTCCTCCAGTGTCTCCTAATCCAGTAGATTCCCCCTTAGGGTCACACAGCATGAGACCAGTCTAGATCTAAAGGTCTAGAAAAACCACCATTTTCGCGTCGATGAATACGAATGCATGGCCAAGGGTTGCTGTCCACCCTTTGTCGCGAGCGTCTGCCGGCGGACGCAAAAGTGTGTATGGTATGTTGGACTGCTCACCTTGCTTCAAAGCAGTGTTGCGCTGCTCGCCTGGAAGGTTCCGGGGCCAACGCTTGTTTGTATACGGTGAGTCTCAAGTCACCACGACGATGTTTTAACCAGCAAGATGGCATGGGTGTCTTCCCACAGCCCCAAAACAAGTAAAACTGCGTTAGAGTTGGAACCTGCTGGGCGGGCATTGGGACACTATTGTTTCGATTCAAGCTCCGTCGGAAAACACCAAGCTTTAGAAGCGAGGACTAAGTAACGACAAGCATCATTTAGGAGCAACAATAGATATACGGAACATGGAAGGAGAGAATACTTTCAGGGACATCAGAGAACGTAGATATAAGATGTAAGATCACTATGCAGATCAGATTGTATATAGTCCTGCGATGTTCCAAATGACAGTTGGCCAACGCGTGCCAAATCATCGCCCAAAAACAGTCGGGAACAAGTCGATCATATACTGAATTCCCTCGGCGCGGTAGTAATCATCCTCCACGTACATGAGCCCGGTCGCGTTGGTGTCGAAGACCATATTTTGCGGAGCGCTTGAGGTGTAGACTGGCCAGATGGTGGACGTCACTGGAGAGAAAGAAGGGTTGATTAGAACTTTTGAAGTATGCAAACGAAGAGGTGTAGAGTAGTATGGACATACCATTAGCAGCATTTGGATCACCTGTTGCAATAAAACTCGCCCACATTCTCGACATCATCGTCGCCAGCGAATCGTACGACTGCGGCTTATTGGCAAACGGATCGACCGCGACACTGTTGTTATAGCCCTGTCCAAGCAAATTGCGGAACACGAAAGCGACTTCCTGGAAGTGCGTAGCTCCAATCTGCGGCGGCACGCCGTTCGGAACCGTGTTGAAGTGGTAGCTCCAGCTGCTCACATTGTGCGCAGCCCAGGCTTGCGAGGTTGCGCGACGCGGCGCTTGCATGGACAGGTCACCGCCATAGGCAGAAGCCCGCTTGTATTGGGATCCGAGAAAAGACCAATTCCCAGACGGTCTGCCGTCGAGGGTTGCTGGGATACCAACACCAGGGATGTCTGGATAGAGGAGTGCAAAGTTCTGGGCAACAGTGGCGTTGGGCCCGGACGATTCGACATCGGCGAGGAACTGTGCGGTGGTATTTATCCCCTTTGCACCAAACGAGGTGCCTTCATCGAAATTGGTGCCGTGAAGAACAGGCACTTTAACAAATTTCCCGGCCAAGAGTTGCTTTGCAGCGGAGCCAGCTATGAACTATATATCCTTGTCAGTAGTCGAACACATTTGCAAACCCATTGGTATAGTTCTTGGGGATGACAAAGGGACGCACATCGTTATCAATTTGCACGCCCCAGCCAGGTACCGACGCGGTGACACTGCTATTGAGCACATTGCTAAGTTTTCCAATGGGAACTTTCCGCAGACATGCAAGGGTATCTGAGGCAGAGCTGCAGTTGGCGGCTTTTGTGATGTTGTTGTAGTATTTATCCCAAGCTGAGGCATTGGCATACGGTCCGAATGGGATAGGGCCTCCGCTTTCCATAATACCAGCACGGAAGAGTTTGTCGTCTCGCCCAGCGTATGCGATGAGATGCGCACCAATTGAGGCACCGCCAGCACTCTTCGTATCAACAGTGTCAGTGGACTCGCCGTTTACAGAGGATCAAAAAATCTCACCTCTCCCCAAATGGTCACTTTAGAAGGATCACCCCCAAAAGGACGGATGTTTTCTTGAATCCAATGCAATGCCAGGCGTTGGTCACGGAAGCCGAGATTCGTGACGCCGGCCTTGAGCACCTCTGTACCATATAGGTATCCGAATGCCTGGAGACGGTAGTTGATACTCACTCCGATGATTGGTTTACTCATCTCGACCGACTGTTGAACAATGAAGCTCAAGTTGTACCTTGGATCTCGGCTTCCTCCTTCGGAGCTGTAGTAAAATGTTAGCATTTGGATGCTCTGACAAAAGGACTGTTATCCTCACAAGCCGCCACCATGAATCCAAACACCCACAGGTAAGTCTGCGCCCGGTCCGAACCCGCTGGGACGGACGACATTCAAGGTCAAGCAATCCTCACTGATTACGTTGCCCAGAACCCATTGGTCGCTTCCATAGCCATAACACTCGTAGCCATACTGGGTGGCATTTCTGGTGTTGGTCCAAGTACTGTTCAGCGACCTTGGGAGATTGAAACGGAGGTTTCCAACTGGCGATTGTGCAAAAGGCATACCAAGGAACATGTCTTGATTGTATGTTGCTTGGTGGAGGCCATAGTAAGTACCGTTCTTTACCTGTACTGTTGGAGGACCACTCTGTCGGTTGATCAGGGCAGCCTGCGAGCTTGTCGCCAGCAAAGCCGCCGCGAGCAAACACAAGAAGGCGTACATTTTGGACTATGTCAACTACAGCGCGAGTCTGGATGGTCCGAGAAAGAAGACCGCGCGAGGCGAGGAAGTGGGTTTATACTCTCAACGGCCTGCCAGCACGGCACTTTCGAGGTGCTCAGGACTGGATATTGTCCCCATCGGCACATCGCTCCGTTGAGCAGCAGATGGAGGAGACACGATCGACACGCCCGTCGCAGAGCGTTGAAATGGTATGATGGCATGGTGAAGGCGGGGTATCGACCGTCAATCCTGAAAGAGGATGGAGTTTGGCACGAAATTGAGTTCGAATACCAGTAGATAATGCAACACCTTGCCATGGGTACCTCGAGCTGCGGGGATGTTTTCTGACGCGGCGTTGTGTAAATATTCCAGTGGTGGACGTCAAGGAGACTCGCGCCGAGGAGTCGGGCATGATCGCCGGTAGAGCTTGAATTCGAATTGTACAAGGATGTGCCATCTAAGCCCATCTTGCACATCTGCCGCGGTGGATACCTAGGTACCTTCACTACTGTGCAATATCCGTTCTCGTAGATATAACGAAGTTGACTGAGTCATGTAAATTCAGTCAGTCAGTCAGCCAGCGAAGAGACAGAGCGTATGGCCCTAGTACACTCAAGTCATCAAAGAAAGGAAGATCGAAGCAGAATTTTTACCATACGGATATTACCAATTTACTCTTCAAGCATGATCCTTCCTACTATGCCGCCTGAGTTTGCCTCGCTTAATCAATCATTCCATAATTCGTATAAATCCTTAATTGTTAGCCCGTTAGGACTGACCCAGAACCTCGATACCGGCCCCGACTTGCACCACCGGTCTGCTGGGTAAAGTACTGCTTGCCTTTCTCTTCTCAGCACCGCCTCTTGATCGCCTATCACCAATATCTTCCGGCAGTCGCAAATCAAGAGGGCTGACAGGGTCGAAAATGACTGCCTCATACCGATTGTGTTGACAGAGACTCTCCGCCTCACGCTGCAACATGGCTGCATCCACCTTGAGGCTGAAATCCATCAGGTAGCAGAACGTGATCTCCAGCCGGCCCAGTTCGCTTTCGGAGACGCCACCCACTTTACTAAAGCGGGCATGCGGCCATGACAGATCCTCGAGCGCCTTCATGGCAACCCGGAGACAGGCCAGGAGAAGCCGATGCACATTGCGGGTTGTCACTGGTAGCACCCTCTCTTGTATGGCCAAGCGTGTGATGTAAAGCGACGACGCCAAATACACCGCCGTCGACATAGGACAATATTTGTGCATACGCATGAGGTAGTCTTCGGTGGAAATGGGAGGAGGTCGCTTGGAGTAGAACTTTCGAGCGAGAGCGCCGTGCTGGACGTAGAGAGGCTGAGCGCCTGCACCAACAATATTGGCGACCGAAGTGGGCTCGTGCTCGTGTGCTTCAGGTGACCCGATGGGGGTCTTTGCAAACGGCACCCCATCGATGTGTTCGTGGTGATGAGGCGCAGATCCCGGTGGCCGAAGTCCCTGATTTTCCTTCTTGGGTGTGGTCAACGCCTTTCTGTCCGCCGTCACCGATTCACGCAGCCTTGAGAGACTGCGGACTGGCGAGCCGCCGCGACTGCGGGTGGGAGGCGTTGGAGGGACATCACCGGTCAAGTGAACTAGAGTGTCAATACTGCGACACAGTAATTTCAAGGCTGCGACGGCGTCGAGCTTGAAGACATCCACATTTTCGGGTGTAATGCCATCGAGCCCTTCCAGTGAAGGACTCTTGATCGACGGTATGATTCCTTTGTCATTCTCCGGCTCTGGAGGTGCGGGCAATCTGGGGGATTGTGTGCCTGTAGCAGCCTGCTCTTTTTGCGCTCCGTCTTCCTCCGGATTTCCCATGATGTGAAGGGCGGGCGACGATGGTGCAGATCAGCCAGTCTCGACCATGAGCGAAGAGACGCGTGTCTGTACAGCTGTAGGAGGTGACTGGCAATGTGTCTGCCACATGGTCGAGCTCGTGTCGAGGCTGGGACTGTGCTCGTCTCTGAGCGACAGTGCGTGGTATTGTCCAAAATACGCACGTCCCACTCGGTATCTTGGTAGAAGAGGGGACCAGACGATATCGGGTCGGGCTCGAGAGATCGAATGCGAAGTGGATTAATTGGTCAAGAGCGAGGTGCGGCTATCAAGTTGACTTTCAAGTTGGGCCTCGAAGCATCGGACGGCTGAGGGAGTGACCAGGATCAGTAGGGTGCGGACCTGCGGAGGAGGGCATCGCCAGCTACGGAGGCAGGGAGGGTACGAGTACGGCGATGATCAAACTTGAACCCTAAGCATCGCTGGCAATCGGTGGAAGTGACGGAATCCGAAATGAAACCCTGTAATTTCTGAAATTGGAGGATGTGACGAGGTGAGCCGGTGTCAGTCTTTGCAGCATTTATTACCTCGAGATCTCGCTTATCAGTCCTCAATGGGCTTTACGAGCACAGCGCACCGAGACAGGCACCGCGGCGGGGGGATACACGCGGGTCTTTTCTCTCACACCATGTAACGACATAAAAGGTTGGCGTGTCACGCGCTCTCTTGTTTTTCTCAAAGAAAAAACACTGAGGAACCCGACAGCAGGACGAAGTTCTGGTTGGTCTGTCGTACCGATGGATCTCTTCAAGTTCATCTCCTGCTCCCAATCAAAGTATTAATGTACCTCGTAATGGCCCTCGGTGCCTTCGAGCCGGGCACTGGCGGGTACCTGATCGTCAATATCTTTGGCTGCAAGTCATATTTTATTTCCGAGCTTCACGCCCAACTCTGAATGACTCGAATTGATCGCCCTTCGTACCGACCAACCTATTTAATCCAAGTTCGCAACATGCTACTCCTTCCAAAGGCTTACGCCACAAAAGTTACATAGTCCCCTGTGCCTGGGGCAGACCGAACGAATGTCTAGATTTGGAATCTTTGATGACACAAACTGTTGCCGAGGAGGCTTGTCCTTCAGCCACGAATGATATATGTACCGGTTCCTGATGTCCTCACAAAAGAAAAGAAATAAAAATAAGAATCGAATCTTCCTCCACAACGCCAGCCATCCTTTTCTTGCTTTGCAGCATGTTCCCTGTTTATGTCAAGTCTTAAAAAATTTTCACCTCCCACCCCACCGCTGCCCCATGCTGCTCTTCAAGGATCATCGTCGTCGGTGTCCTCGATCATGGTCGCGGTTACGGTCTAGTTCATCGTCTTCCACGACAATGATGCTTTGTCGGCGAGAGCGTCGGTCGCCCGTGCTAGGTCTTCGAGCATCTCCGCTGTCCTGGCCACGTTGAAAGTCATCCCTTGCTCTGTCCAGAGCTGATCGATTGGGATCACGAGTTTGGACCATAGCTGGAGGGTTGTGGACAACCACAACCTCTTGTCGTTCGCGAGGTCGTCGGACTTCCATGAACGACTCACGCTCTTGGCTGAGTCGCTTCTCTCGTTCGGCGATGAGCCTTTCTCGTTTCTCGAGAGATCTCTGCCGTTTCTCATACTCAAGGTCAGCCTTGAGTCTTGTGGCTTTGTCTGTTGCGGCGGCAGCAGCAAGCTCGGCATCTCGGCGCTCGAGCTTCAGTCTTTCGATGTCTTCGCGGAGTCTTTGGACTTCAGGATCTGGTCGCACGCGATCATATTCCTTACGAGAGCCTTCGATGTTGTCGACGCGACCTCCTGACATGAAGTACTTGCCGCTGTCTCTTTTCCGAGGCGGCGAGGCTTCCACCTTGGGATGAGCCTCCTCGTCGTCAAGATCGTCATAATGGACTCGGACCTTGCGATAACGTTGAGGAGACCTCTCCTCCATAACGTATCTTTTTGGTGACTCATCCTTGGGATGCTTGGGTTTAGGCGGCAGTTTTGGAGGGAGAGGGGTAAAAATCTCCTCCTCTGGGTCCGGCGCCATGGTATGATATGATCCTCGAGGTGAGGATGGAGGCGTCCAGCTACGTCGCTCCCGGTTTCGGCTCCGTACTGGTCCTTCTTCGATGATATGGACTCTCTTCGTTCGGCTTCGGAAGAGATTGTAGAGCTTTGAACCAAAGGTCAGCCCTTCTTTCTTCGGTGGTCGTTCTTCAACGAGGCGGTAGGTACGCACCTGGGGGCTTCTTTCGACGATAACAGGTCGTTCCAGATAGTCTTCGTGGCTTCTACGACGCCTATCGGACATTCAAGGTCTGATGGGAATCCAGGAATGGGATTTGATAATTGGTGATTGGTGATTGATGAGAAGATGGTGAGTACGAGTTGGTTAAGACGGTGACTGATGCGCAGATGAGGGACAGACAGTGTTAATATGAGGCAAAGGGAAACTGTGATCGCGACTGAGGAGGCGTGTCAGGTGCTCTGTTGGACCTTGTCGGTTGATATATTCTTTGAGAGATGCCTAGAATCCTTCTTGGCTCAAGATCGTCGACATGGTGAGGGACAATGCAAGTTATATCCCCCTTCGATGATAAATTAGAAGGGAGGGCCTTGAATCGTGGTTGCCATCGCCGTGAAGTGTGCGAACAAAAGCGCTAGCCACAAGTATATGCTAGATCCGGTTCTCGAGGCTGTGGGATTTAATGGGTCATTCGTCCAAGAAAAATTTAACACAAGATGGGTTCACCAAGATAAAGGAAGAGATCGTGAGGTCGCCGCAGGACAAGCGATCTGATTGGGAGGGTCGGTATTGTATGCAAGGGATGAGATCCTTCTGGGTCCAATGCACGGCTGCGAGATCATGATAGAGGTTAATGGCTCAATGGGCACGACCGAGTTTTTGGCAAATTCCCATGCCAGTCAGTCCGCATGACAAAATAAGGCAGCCGGGTGATTTTGGCCTGGTGGTTTGGTACATTTTTTCGGAAAGGCAGGCCTACTTCCTGCTTGCATGGTGGTTCGCACGGGTGATTCAGGAGCAGCCGATGTTGGGATTGTACTGTATAGAGCAGTCATCTATCCAGCTTCTGCCATTGGGGCTGTTTTTTCTTCTTCATGGTTGTTTGGCCCCTTTGGGTGTTTCGTTTGCCTGGGTGAAAGCAGGGATGAGCGGCGGTCACGATGGCGGCTGCGACAAAAGTGGCGTCAAATTATGTCAGCGAGCTGTGGTTTTCACGCTGGTCACCAAGCTGGTCACTGCCTAGGTAAACATTTCTTCCGCAGGGTGGGTAAGTATCGGCCACATAGGGGGCCAGCAGCGGCGACGGAAGAGTGAACGGGCAGCAAGTAGCAAGGGGACGACGGGGGACTTGTGGAAGAGAGGGTCACGATGCAAAGGAACTTTGTCACTCGTACATGATGGTGCCAAGTGTGTCAGAAGCAAGGGTTCAATTGGGTAGAAGCTGTGACTGGGAGTGCCTCTTTACCCCTCTAGGTGCATCATAGGTGCCTCCAACCGCTCCCAACGCGAAGCTTTCAAGCCGCGTTGTGGCTGTGTAGGCGCCACACTTCCACCAGCTTCCAGCATTCGCCAAATCACCGTCGTCCCCCATTCTTATCCCAGCCATTTACCATAGGCTCCAGAAGGGGAAAATACTTGGGGGCTTGACGGGGAGCTTCCGAAGAAATGACATAGCTCCGAGTCCGCCAGTAAACGAAGTACGGTCGGTATACCTAGAGTGCGACGGCACAACGGTTCAGGCATTATTAGGTTCCGCGGATGCTGGGCTATCGTCCGTTACAGACCATGTCTTGTTGCTCCGATGCAGACATACCGAATACAAATGGATTTGGCTCAACAATTACCGGTGTAGATGGTGGGGTAGATGGGATTGCCTGCTGTACCCTTGGCTATCCAAAGATCCACCGACTAGCAAGACGTAAAACGGTTCAACGGTCGAGTGATTCCGGGGGACGCTCCATCGCCTGACAGATCGGAGCACAGACGCACCATGTTTTGTCCCTGGTTGCGCTGAACACAGGGATCCTTTAGAGTTGGTGAGGCTGATTACCAAAATACCCTTTTTCGTCTGACTCCCCTCATGCATTGTGTCCGGTGTTTGTGGCATTGTTTCAGATCGTCAGACGGCTTGCAGTCTATCGCACTCCACCAATGTCCCAATCTCCCCGTCTTGAAGATGCAAGGCTGACTGGTGCATGGCATTGCTTGGGTGGCGAAAACATACGATTGCACAAGGGTGGGCTTGATGGAAATGCTCTGAGAAGATCCAGAACCAACAGCCTTCACCACTCGGAGGTATTCACATCTGTGGAATCTTTCATGCTGTACGGAGTACCTGCCCGTAGCACGTGAATAACAGCCTCGTAGGCTTCGGACTATCTTTGATCCGAAATACGACGCTAGCGACGAGGCTGCCCGGCTTCTCTTGGCTCGGTGAAGTTCATTCGCGTTGTCTTCTTCCCTCACTTCTGGAACAGAACAGCATAGCGACAAGTCTTCCACTAGACCTATTTTCGTCAGCCAATCTTCGAACAAGTATTCAAAATGCCTCATGCTGCCCCTTCCCGCTTCCAACCTACGGCGACCTCAGACCTAGAAGCTGGCGCAGTTCTCAAACTCGGCGAATTCAAAGATGAGACAACCCTCAACCTCTCCGAAGCGCGTATCATCCTGCAAAAGACCCTCGAAACCCGTGCATCCCGCGGCCATCACTTGGAGGAGACGGAGGTAACTGTCAAGACAAAAGACTACCTGGAAATCTTCGCCGTTTTCAAGGAACTCGCAGAAGCGCAACAAGTGGAGGGAATCATCAACTCTTACGGCACCTCTCTCGATAGATTCGAGAAGAGCCAGTTAGGAAGTTTGGTTCCGACCTGCTCGGATGAAGCAAAGGCCCTGATTCCCAGCTTGGAGAAGAAGGTTGAGGACGGTGTCTTGGCTGAAGAGGAATTGGAGGGCATCTGCCGGGAGTTGCAGCGGCTGAAGCGCCAGGCACAGCTTTGAATGGAGAGATTGAAAAGGTGGTTCTTGGATTGGGCATGCCAAGAGGACAATTCCTCAAACAGAAACCTCACCACTTATTCGATCCGCGACGTTTAGTAAAGAGAACCGGGCGCAAGAGTCGCACTGGTGACGAAGGATATGGTTACCTCGACACAAACAGTGATGCGACTCATGGAACACCTGCGCAACCAATTTTCTTTGCGTGCTGACGACACCTTTTCACCACAATGGCGTGCTCACCGCGAGTCTAACACAGACTGAAAATACCTCCCTCTCTCACCAGTTGCCGACATGACCGACATATCCTAGACCAAGGCCCGCGCCATCAAAGGCCAAGAAGAGAGCTACGAGGCGTACGCAACGCATGCCCGGCGGAGGAAGCATCGCCATTATCTGGACCGCTGCCCGACAGACAAACTTGGTCCACGACAAAAGCTTGAAGACGCACATTTGGAGTGCGGAAGACGAATGAATGAACATCATGACTTTTAGATGACATTAACCCATTACAAACAAACCTCCCAGATCTTTCTTTTGCCCAGTCTTCTCGTCTCTGAGCCTTCCTTTTCCGTTCCCACTAAAGTTGAATTTCTCTTACCGGCAATCCAATATCTATCCATGCCTTCCCTCCTCGACAGAGAAAGACGGCTATAGCCATGCCACCATTGAAGGGCATCATCCATCGTCTACAGGAAAGCTGCTTCTTCATGTCGGAATTGTCAAAGCCTAAAATACTGCCCCACGGGGGCTTGTACGAAAATCCAACCTGTCCGCAGTCAAAATGGCACCAATCTGTATCATCATCTTTGGCGTCTCAGCGCTCACACAACTCTCTCTCCTCGGCGAGTACCTGCTCTGGACATAACTACCAATTCACATCCACCATCCACCCGGGCTATAATAAGCCAGACGCCAGTCTCTACCTCGACGAACACAACTTAAGTGACTGGGCGACATCGGAAAAACAACCGGTCCAAAGTGAGCTGTCTTCCAGATGGCACTCTAGAGCATCCATGTGCTCAAGTACTTCGACATCCCTGACTTCACTCTCATCTATCGACCCAAGGTGGTGCGAAACGCCTCTGCAGGACACAGCATGGTCGATGTCGTCGACATCGACACGATCATCACCACGTCCAGATTCTTCGCAAAACCAGAAGCTACGTTTCGTGGTCGAAAGCCTTGTGGCAGTGGTGACAAAATGTATTCAAAGTTGTTTGCACTTATTCGGATTATCGTGAAAGACGCCCTTGCTATGTATCAATTCACTTGCCACCATTCTCTCACTGTCCTTGTCCCTTTCGCCCTGAGCCACTTATAGCTCTCCTAGACTCAGAAATGCTCAACTCGGGTCATTTTACGTCTCTCACCTATGGTTTCAGAGCTGTTCACCATAACAACTGAAGGTAACCGAAGTACAATGGCAAGAAGCTCTCACTAGTAAGTGGTGACATGAGCTATGGTGATGCTATTCTCCTATATAAGGTGTCCAGACCCGAAGCGCTGTCTCTTTTATCAGCTCCTGTACCCAACCTTGAAATTCTTCAAATCAATCAATTGCTTGCACACTTTTCGGGCACCTTTTCACGAATCAATCGAAACCTGCCACGTCGGCTACATTATCAGCTACCATACTCCTCACCATGTCGTACTACAGCCCGTCGCGACGAGTAAGCTGCACTTTCTCACTGGTCATCCTTTTCTGAACCATCCTGGCCACTTTACTCTACTAACATGTAAGCTCCTTCCAGGAGAAAGACTACATCAAAATCACGACCTACTACTCCGACGGAAGCCGCGACATTCGTGAAGAGGAAACAACTACCACCTACCGCACCCCTCGACGCTCGTCCATGTTCAACTCCCCCCTCTCGTCGCGCCTCAGACCTCTGTCACCAGAATCTCCGACCTTCGGCGGCGGTGGCGGGAGGAGAGGAAGTAGCTTCGCTCGCACACCCTCACCAGCCTCAATCCTGCGAACCCCACGCTCTTCGTTACGTGCATTCCCTGATGACCACTTCTCAAGCTACCGTCGCAGAGGACGAAGCAGATCGTATTCGCGCGGCCGTGGTATCGGTAGAGACATACCAATCTACGATGACATCAGCCCCAGGCGTTTCAGATCCCCTCCACCACGATCAGCGGTCCGATATCTGAACAACAAGCCATACTGGAACCGCAATCGCAGCGGCCACCGTCATCGCAGCCACTCTCGCAGAACTCGATCGTGCTCGCGTCACCACGACTCAGATGGATTCATCAAGGGCGCGCTGTCTGCGAGTATTGGCGCCCTGGCGTTTTCAGGAGGTAGAAGCCTGGTGAGAAATTTGTCGAGTCGGAGCAGACGTCGGAGAAGTGCAAGTCGCGGCATTAGTCGCAGGAGTTCAGGCAGAGGCAGGAGCAGAATTCGAAGCCGAAGCCGAGGCGACGTCAGACGTCGAAGCAGCAGTGCCGACAGCTGTTCCATGAGCGGAGGCTTGGAGCGTTAAATTGTAGACGAAAGGATTGACAGTATAGCCGACAGATAGAACATCGAAAAGGGATGGATGTACTTTGAGCGAGATTCTTTATCGGAGTACAATGTATGGGAACCTCAGCTCCTAGCACCAACCCTCTGACGGACGATCCGACCAACTCGGAGAGGACAGCTGTTGCAAGCATTCGGAAATGGTGCGAATCATATGTACATGGCGGAGTATGTAATCAGGTATCTAGGTAGACAAAGCTCGAAATATAGTACGACCATCACGACAAACACAGTCCTTTTTCCTCCCAAGACTCGCTCATCTTTCAGGTTGAGAATGCCACATCTCTTGGAACTCTAAACCTCGCGCAGAACATCTTCTTCTTGGGCGCCACCAGCCTGACATAGCGCACCTGCATCTCCAACTCGTCATCACCAAGCTCCACCTTGGAGCCAATCTGCTCGGAAATGCGCGCACATATCTCCTGCACCTCTTCCTCTTCAGACGCCAATTTGGCCTGGAAAAGATACAGGTGAATAAACGGCAGCTTCTGGTCCGTGTGCGGGAAGAAATTCGAGGCGTGGGACGCGGGGAACAGGCCGCGGAACGCGGACAGGAAGGTGATGGCGGTGGCGGGGAGGTTCATGACATAGTGGGCGAAATAGCGCGGCTCGGGGATGGATTCGACGGCAGCCTTTTGGGCCCTGGCGATCTCGGCCCTGCTGTGCTCCTTGCGCGACAGTTTGACTTTGCCGGCGACCTGGGCGACATAGCGCGTGGTGAGCAGCTCGCGGGTGGCTTTGCGGATGAAGTCGCGGCCGTCCATGCAGGTGGCGGCGACGAACTGGCCGACGCGGTTGCGCTCGATGTTGCCGCGCAGGCTGGCCACCGCGTCCGGGTTGAGGTCGTTGGCGCGCACAAACACCTTGCGCTTTCCCGCCGGGATGGCGAAGGGCCCGACGCCCGCACACACGTCGCACACGGCCTCTCCCGCGCGGAACGTCTCAAACACGCGCGCGTGCTCCGTGCCCAGCCGCGAGTTCCAGTACACTTTGCCAAAGTTGAAGCGGAAGTCGCAGTGGGATTCGTGCACCTCGACGTCGAGGTTCGGCTCGCCGGCCAGGATCTCGTAGGGGAACGTGCGGAACTCGGACTCGGTGCCCACGTCGAACGTCTTGTTGATCACCGTGGTGATGGCGGCGTTCTTGTCCACGAGGATTTGCCCGATCAGGTGTTTGTAGGGCAGGTATTGCTCCCGGAGGTTGATGTGAGCTGCACCCGTGGGAAAGTCTTTGATTAGCAGAGCAAACTTTATGACGTTGGGGGGACTGCTTTCTTGGTCATAGCATACCGACGTGGCCGACCTGAGCGAATCCCGCAGGAGTTTCTTTTTCGTCTTCAGGGAGGTCGGGTAGAATCGCCTCGAGAATGTTTTCTACAGACACAGCGGCCATTTCAGTCAGCGATCAACACACACAAAAAGTAAGAATCGATAGTTCAGCAGTCCTTAGACTCACGTACGCATAGTCCAGTCATCGTAAGTGAGAATCAGATTGTAAGGTCGTATCGTAGCGACGTTGTCTTGGACTATTTTCGTCATTGTCGGAGACCACGTCTTCGGTTCTGCCCAGGATACTCGTCAACAATGGCCCAGGACCAAGTGCCAAAACAGCCAGAACAATTACCATCAGCATCGATCCCGTGCTTGAGCAGAAAACACTTCCCGCTCTCCGCGATGACATCGTCATCCCGCAACGACTTAATCTGGCTGATCTTTAATAGATCTCCAGACCTTTCGAGTTCCTTGCGAACAGCGGTGATCTGTCTGACATCTGAGACGGCTGCCGCCGCTAGTGGGATGAGTTTTCGAAAGAAGGACTTGTCGAGGACATTTTGTTGTTGCAGGGACCGGTTGACGGGGGGTAAAAAGATAGGAGGCACATCTGGAGAATTGAGATTCATTTTACGCGTCGCGTTGAGGACATCGGTGGCGGCGGAATTTTGCCTTGTCGTGCAGTGGTATAGCCGACGGAGGAAGCTTGCCATACAGTTACAAAATGAGTGCGAGGCTCGCCCTCCAAGTATTGCTGGCAGCGAAAATCGACAAGAATGAAAAAGTTTGAGGTTAGCAAAAGAGTCACAGCCTCGTACTTCCGCACGAGGCTCGCGAGGCTTGACGACAAGATGCTATTGTATGGTTGTGCTCAGCCGTATGTTCTACAGTAGAGCACTCTCTAACCCTTCAAGCCCTTATGTCCCTCCATTTTGCTGAGTCGCTTGTCTATTCTTTTCTACTCCCTGCGGCCCCATGCTGAAGCCAACTCGATAACAACTCAAGCAAGACCCCTCAGCTGAGACATGACGAATAAGCTGCATATCGATCGGCCAGGGTGCGTGTTATAGCTCCGGACGATTACAAACTTTGCAGTGCACCTGGCTGAATTTTCGAGATGGGGGCCGACTTTGTGGAAGGTTTTGCTTCGCTTCCCTGACAAAGTACAATCGCAACCGATGCGGCACAGCTTGGGGTCCATTTTCTTCACGCCGAGTCAGAAGTTGTAAGGCATTTCTGATCGGCTAGAAATAAGTCATGCAAGTCTAGGTGCGTAAAGATTATGACCCCTGTCCAGCGCCCGGTTACGGTGCATTCGATGTGCAAGAGAATGGGTGAATTTACAGATTGATCAGTAGAAGAAGTTCAGTGTCAACCAAAAACCTCAGTTCATGGTGTCGCAAAAGGAGTAGATAAGCTTAGATCAAGTCATAATTAATAGTCAATGCATACGAAAATATACTTACCTTTTTCCCACAACTTTCAATCACACTTAAAGGGTGACCGGCACGCCCAAAGCTTGAGAAGCCTTGCTCCAGTAGGCGACTCGCTTGCCGTCAAGAGCTGTGTTCACGCAGCCGCTGATGAAAGCAGTCTGCCAGTTGTTTTGCCCACCAGCTTGGACCTGCTGCTTCTGCGCGGCGGTACAATGGGTGCTGTAATACCACGCGGCAGCCGCGAAGGAGTATTGATCGGGCTGAACAAGGGCAAGAATCTGGTCGGCCTGGGAATCGGACCCGGTGCCAATGGCGGCGACCTTGCTCTGCAACTCAGGGAAGGAATTGGCAAACTGCTGCACAAACGTGGGCGACATCATAGTCCGTGTTCCCTGACCTGGCTTTCCCGGCGCAGGGAAATGATTCCGATCGTATTTGAACTCGGCTGACTCGTATGCCATCCAAGAGAGCAGCGCGGCCTGTTCGGGGGCGGTGTTGACGTTGTATTTGGCAAACGAGTTGACAATGGCCGTGACGACACCAATAGAGGACATGGCACACTCGGCCCCACCCAACGGAGCGTTAGCACATGTGTTCGAGGTGGGTGCGATAGAGAGCAGTTGTTGAACCGGATCAGGGGCAGTGGGGGCGGTTCCGGCGCGCGGGTAGATGATATGGTTCGAGGAGTTAAACGGCAAGACGTGACGTCCTGGCGGAGTTTGACCGTCCTCTGGCGTCTTGATCGTTGAATGGGGGTTAAAAGGCGGGAGAGCGGCACCCCAGGCCGTTGTGGTCAATAATAGCAAGCAAAGCAGAGACGTCATGGTGCGATTTGGTGCGGTGAAATCTGGTTGGAAATCGGGGCAAGGGTAATGGAGGGTTGGTAGTGGGCGCAGGAATGTAAGTCAGACGGAGAGAAGCAGAGTCAGGTCGCTTTTGGTGGTGATGATAAACAGACGCCGTCACCTTGAAGCCCGCAAACGGGACAAAGACGAAACAAGCCAAGCTCAAAGACCACATGTCCCAAAGGCCCTCCAGACAAAGAGAGCCCTTTGGCTCACGGGGGTCTTTGTTCAGCTCGAATCGCAACTCACCAACGAGAGAAGGCTTGTCAAAGCAATAAGTAAAGACATCGGTGAAAGGCCTTACTCATGGTGGGCTCTAGCAGACCCAACGTCTATGTTGTTTTAGCCTTTCTATGCCTCGTATGGGGACGAGTAGTAATTGATTAGAGTTGAACGGCTATGATGTTGTCGTTCATCGGTAAGGCTAGTGAGGTTAAATCCGATAGACTGGAGATGAAGCTGAACTTTCCGTATCCATGGCGTGAAAGAATACGAAGGAGAGAGAAGCCAACAAAGGGGTGGCGTCGAGGCTCAGGCTGATGGACCAGCAATCACGTGCAAGATCAGCCCATGTGTCACGTGGGGAAAAAACTAGTGACCGAGGTGAACCTGGTTACGGAGGCGAGGGAGCAATTGATGCTCACGACAAGTAGGCCTTAGTACAAATATAAGATATATCAAATCCAACCAACTTTTGCTCCTTGCTTCCAAAGAGGCTTCCCAGGGTATCACATTAAATCCATCACTAGTTTCCTTGCATACATGTAGCCCACAAATTTTCCGAAAAAACCCGGCACCGATCCAAGAGGAATGAGGCACCGTCGCCATATTTTTTTTGGCCGTTCCTGATGGCTAGTAGCTATCGAGCTCACTCTTCCTCGCCTTCGGCATCAGTGTCAGAGGAGTCACTGCTGTCACTTTCAGCCTCGGACTCTTCGTCACTCTTCATGGCCACATCAAGATGCTTGACCTCAACTGCATCCTCCTCTTGGCCGTCTTCAATATCATCATCAGACTGTCCATCCTCAACGATGCTCGCCTCATTAGCTTCTTCCTTGGCTAGTCTCTTGCTGTGTCGCTGAGCCCTTGGACCCCGACTGGTACGAATTGGCTCGAAGCCGGGGAGCCAGAACTCGCCCTTTTTCTTTCCTTCAGTGATGACCCCTTCATTAATCGCCCACTCCTTCAGACCGTCGTCAACTTTCTCATTCTCTATCTTAACATTGTCTCGCTCAAAGTGTCGACCGACATGCTCCATTCTCTCGTCCCAACCGCGGGAATCTTTGCCATCAACGAACTTCCTATCACAGAATCCACATTGGCTTTTGTTTGGCGCCTGGCGTCGATCAATCCAGCATCGAGTCCGGATTGTGTCAAGCTGTTTCTCGAAGTTCTCCTTTTCTTTCTTCGAAGCGCCATCATTACCGCTTCGATTCCCCGACCATGGAGCGTGCATCCGTCGACAGTGTTGGGTAAATAAATCCTTACGATTGAAATCATTGTAGCCCTTTTGGAAGTCCAAACAGGTGCCCATGTCACATCGATAGTATCCGAGCTGCAGATGCTGAGACGAAACATGTCGCTTCCATTCGTTCTTATTGGCAAACGTCGCACAGCAGCCATAGTGATGGAAGGTGCAAGGGAAGTTTTTGGTGTCCGACTCCACCTTTTTGGTCACCGGAGGCTTTTTCTTAGACTTCGCGCGTTGGCTGTTGCTGCTGGAAGATTGCAGAGTGTGTGTCGATTTGTTGACGCGTGACTTTGGGTCCAGGACAGCTCGGGGATGTCGCGGTCCACGCAAGGACGTGCGCTTGGTTGTGCTGTTCCGGCGAGGCGATGACTTCATTCTAGGATTGAACTCTGAGTCGTTATCACTCCTCACGGCGGTGGAAAGTTCTTCATCGTCATCATTCATTGTTTCATCATCATCATCATCAACAGATCGGTCGCGTCCTGAATAAGGAGGACTGACGAGTTGCTCTGAGATTTCCAACTCTTCTGGAAGGCTGATCTTGGAGTGAAGAGCATCTCGATCGTCCGTCAAATCATCTTCGTGCTCTGGATCTGGCGTCACTTGAAGATGTCTCATGCTTGGTACCGTGTGGCTGGCGGGGACTGGAGTGGACGGGGCAGGAGACACAAAAGAAGCGTGGGGACTCCAGGCAGGTGATGTCACGGGTGGCATTGACATGGACGTGACATACAGTCCCTGGCTCGTGTAACTAAAAGGAACATCTTGCGAGCTTCGAACAACGTCTGGACTAAGGGCATAGTCGCTGACTGACGAGTCTGTATTGCTGGATTGGGTGAAGCCGGATGGGTCGGTTGGAGAGAAGTGACGCAGATGGCGGAAATGGTCGAGATCTTGATATTCAGGATCGTAAATTCCAGGTCGAGGCAGAACACTGTCCGAGGCCACCCGTAAGAACTGCTGGTTGAACCCGTGTGCATTGGGATCATAGGCTGTGTAAAGGCGCCTGCTGTCGAGGGACCTCTGGGAGTACGTGTTGATGTACATGTCATGAGATGGAGAAGACCGAAGGCGAGGGTCAATGAAGGACTGGTCATGGGGATTGTACCAATTTGGCGTGAGGCCTTCGTGCTCCTCGAAAGCATCGTGAGAGGAATACTCAGGCCCCTCGCTGCCGAGCAGGTCGTGGTATTGGGGGTGGCAGAGCATGGCGGATACCAAGGCCTGAACGCTTTGGTACCCTCAAGATGCTTCTAAACTGGAGAAATCTGTGCTAAGAATATTTGACTGGACGTGTAAGGAGGAAATGGTGGTAGCGTGTCGTTGTATCCAGCACAGGATATGGAGTTTATTATGAATGGGACGCGATCTAGGTGGGTCACGACACCAACAGCGAGCAGTCGATCAAGCAAAGTTCCAAAGTGTTATCAAGCGAGCAATAAAGGGGGCCATCATCAGCGTCACAGATTCTGGAGCATGTCACCAAATGCACCATGCATGGCAGCCCAGGAGCAGGAGAAGCAAGACCCCCCCTTACGACGACCTGGCCAGTCATGGGAGGGGCGCTGCCACTGGCTCGAGCAGAGCCGCATGGCTGCCACGGGAATACTTTGCGCTCGACCGCTTCTTTGCTGGATGCCGCCTTGGAGAGGCAGTGGAAGCTACTAAAGGATTAGTGTCGTCTCAAAGACGAAAAGTGCGCTCGGTGGCTGATTATGACTCGGATACGTGATTGGCTCCAACCAAACCGGTCAAGCTCGCCAGTGTATATTGACGGGCGCAGTATCCACACGTGTTGCCTGTTGACGCCTCGAAAATTCAGCCAACCCCAAAAGTCCTCAAAGGCACATTGGAGGGTACATAGCCCATCAATCGTCCTCCACAAACAGGCGCTTGGTGCCCTTGTAGGTATTCTCTGCAGGGCAGTCTGCCCTAGCCCCTTGCATGGCCCCATCACGGCCACAGACCACACGAACTGCCAAACGAAACATGATGAATGGGCGCTCGGCGATATGGTTGGGCAGACTCGTCACAATGTAGAATTACAGCTTTCATGACTGACTTGGGTTAGTTCCTCTTCTGGAGTGTGGTGGTCTCTGGAAACCTTGACCCTATTCCGGCGAACGCTTCATGGTTCTAGACGGCGTGGGCAGGGAATGAAGTCTGGATCGGGAAGAAACAGACGAAAAGCGCAAAGCCAACCGACCGAATTTGGCTGTTGCTGAAAAGTTCGGTCCAGTCCAGGTGGAAGCGAAGATGAAATGAAAAGGTCTAGTCCGTCTCGTACTCGACCCAAAAGTCCGGTCGGGGAAGCTGGGAAGCTGGGAAGCATGAGCATGGGAGCGGGCGGACCCGACAATGAGGTTCGAAATTTCGCAGAGGTGGGCATGCATCTTTGGCCGACAAGAAGCGAACAAAGCTGGCCGGTAGCTGGCTGGAGACTGGTTGCAAAAAAGGCTAAAAAATCTCAAACCCCAAATTGTTTTAGAGTGACAGGTCATGCAGGGGTGGATAACTAAATATACCTGGAGTATACGAATATCGGTTCTGGTTGATGAACACGAGATGGCGCAAACTTGTTCTTTGTGGCTTCTGCTAGTCATGTTAGTTTCCCCAGCTGTAAAGTAGAACAGTCCCCTGCTTATGGTATGTCTTGATGACAAGTCATTGCAGCATGTGCTCTTCGGCCCCCAAGTCTTTGGAAATGGAAGGGCGACGCAAGCGAGTTGACTAGAGATTCTGTTTGTGATGGCGTAGGCAAACAGGCAACTAAACTAGCAGAAAAGCTTTCTGGCTGGTGTGTTGGTCCAGAGGTGACAGGTCGCAGACGAGTAGCGACCCGACACGAGCCCAATGCCGCCGACTAGCAGAAGGGGAAGGGTGCAGGGATCCGGGGGAGAGAGGCTGTGAAAGTCTGCAGGCAGGGCCCAGAGATGCAGGTGGTGAGTCGGATGGTAAGACGAGGGTGTGAGTCCTTCCACACCTGGGATTTCGCTAAGGGCCAGCGATCGTCGTCGATGAGAAACTCAAGAGACGGCACAGGATGCAGTCCATGTCGATCTGGATCCGTTAAAGGAAGGTCGAGCTGCTCTAGGTCTATCCTGTGTAACTAAACTGCAGGCAGGTGTTGACAGGGCACCAGGGTTGACAGTCTCATATCTGATGCTCCATCCCCAATGACAGGGAGCGTAATCTGGCACGTGCTTGGAAATTGAGAAGACTGGACAAGTGTCAAAAGTGGCCGAAGGAGGTGTCCTGAGGAACTTGGACGCAGACGAATACATGGAAGTGAAGGTGACACAAGTTTGTCGGTGGCAAATATCGAGGACCTGCTTGTCTCTTGGGCATCATGGTTAGAGGCAGGAGCCAAATGAGCCCACGAGTGGGCACCGGCGGTTTGGTGGAGGCCGGGTGAGTTAGCCTACAAGTGGCCTGGGAGCCTGCCAGCGGAGGAGTGGAGGTCTGGCGTGGAGGAGGAGACCGTGGTCGTGACCCATGAGCCTTGTGTTTAGGGGCGACTTTGGGGGCTGGATGTCGCTAAAGTGATCCATGATCGGGACGAAAAACTCAGCTGGCTGGCACCCGGATCGGCTCTTGACGCCTATTGCCCCTTCCCTTTCTGCAAACTCTTGTTTCCACTTTCCAGTTCTTCCAGGCGTTAGGAACTTGCCGGCCGCGACCTGCCGCTGTGGATGGGCACAAAGGCCCTCCCTTGCCCCAAACTGTTCAAGTTTCCTGGTGACAAGCCGACAACAGCACGAGTTTCGAAGCGGTGAGTCTGATCCAAGCAGATCCTCTCGCAGCTTGTAACCGCCCACGAAAGCTAACCTGTGGATCATCTCCAAACTGGACCAGATAGCACAGTGTTTAGTCTGGAAAGTCTTCAATTTCGGATGACTCTGGATGACGCGTGATGACTCCCTGCCTACCTCTTCCTGGTTCTCATGTCTCTGCTCGGATGATGCATCGTTAGTTTCGTCGCCTTGAAGTTGTTCGCTTATCGCCCTCAAAGCCGACTGAACTTTCCAATCAACGCTCACGATGCCCTTTATTCCCTGTCGCCCTCTTTCCATGTTTCCTTGTACGAGTCACCTGGCTCTAATCAGATAATTAGTTCGCATTTGGAATCTCTGTTCAGCCATTCAGGAACCACTTTCTCGTTGCCCAGTCGCCAGGTCCCCTGCTTCGTATTGTTTTGGAGATTGCTCGCCTGAGATGTGATGAGTCGCGACTAGCCTGCCAGCCAGTGGACAAATGGCTATCACTATGCCAGTGCTCCCTTAGTAGATTCTGGCCACAACGTCTGTTTGCCTGCTTTTGAGTCCTCCATTATCCTCGACTCTGTCTTAGTTGTAGTCTTGTAGACAACCGTGCACCAGTGTCAGAAGCGTGCTTCGACGTCCTCAACATAAGCACGAGTAAATGTGTGTTGGCGCTGGAACTCGCCAGGGAGGCACTGTGTGCGCCATTCTGTCCGCTAGCTCACCCCTGCTTCTAGCTACTGGTTAGGATTTTCAATTCCTCTTCCGCGATAACAAAGCCCATGTCCCTCGACCCCGGGTTTACATGGCTGGCTGAGCGTCTAAAAGCTTCTTAGGCTCCCGCTACCGAAGCCTTCGCGCCGCCTCTTCGACTATGATCCATGCCTAGTTGCGATCTCGAATGCCCACGTGGTAGCCCGGGACCCCTCATCGCAAATCCCTTTTCCACGTCAGGTAGCTTCTAGTCCTCGTACCCTAGCTGTCTGTCAGTCTTCGCTCGCCACCACCATTTCAAGTCTGAAAAATCCACACCCCGAGCCATGACTTCTAGGATCGCCTAATGAGAATGAAGTGATAACGAAACAAACGGCATCATCAAGCGCCGATGCAGTGCTGGCGTATTGCCATTCTGCGGGGATGGTATTCAAAAGCAACTACCTCCTGGTCACTGCTTTTTTTTTTACGTCAAACGACCCAGAAAGCAAGTTACAAGGGTCTGTTTCTTTGCACCCCTTTCAAATTTGGACAACCCCTCATGCCCTTCCATCTGTCTCGCCATATTCAGCTCGTCTCTTCTTCCTTTAGGTCGAGCCTCAAAGCCTCTTCCTGTTTCCTGATTCGCAAAGTCAAGTTTCCTGTTTGAGCGTCGCTTCTGAGGCGAAGGATTCACACCATCGTCCAAGTGGGCATGGTGGCGCCAGGAAACTTCGTCTAGATCTCCGAGGAGCGTCTTCCTAGAGGATAACGAGACCACCACACACCTCATCGAAATGTTCGAGCAATTGCAAATGCAGCGCAACATGATTCCTGGCTTTTACTGTGAGATACAGTCCCCATCATCTCGGCTCATTCGTCGTCACCGAGAGATTTCGCGCACTTTCACTCTCATGCCCTCGCTATCGTACCAAACATAATCGTCTAGGGGTCGAGACTCATGTCTCTCGATCACTGTTAGTTCGTCTCCAGGCCTCAAAATTTCAGCGCTGGCGTTTCTGTCTTCTCTTGATTGAGACCTGGGTCGCCGATACCGACCTCTACTTGGTCGAGCCTCGTAGTGCTCTGGCTCGCTAACGCCACCTTCTCCGAGATATCCTAACGAGGACGACCGGAGAGGTGGGGGGCTGGGTGCTTCCTCCACTCCGTCATCGTATTCTTCCTCGCTTTCTGCTGCACTACTCGGTTAGACTGTGCAACGAATTTAGAACCAGGGGGTATGCTCACCTTCGTGATAATGGCTGCTCGGACGCCTCTGACCCGTGCGACGATGCCGTGTAGATCGAGACCGTGACCGCGATCGTGATTTCGACCGTACACGTCTTCGGAATTTGCCATCACTTTCAGCATCAGAGTTGTTGAGATTTGGCGAGATTGTTGGTGGTCCCCGATATCGAGAGATGGATACACTTCTCTCCCAGGGTGGACGTGGTCCACGTTGAGGTGAATAGCTCTGGCGCTGATAAGTCGGAGTTGACCCGTCGAGATAGGCAGGAGAAGCATGGTTTGCTGCAGGGTTTTCGACATGTGACGAGCTCATAAATGGATCCGAGTACTGTCTTCGAATAATTCTTGGCTCGTTCGATGGTGTTCGGAACCGCGACTGTGATCTGTGGGCTGTTTCGCGTTCCTGTCTCCCCCTCTCAAAGTGATGGTGATTGTGACCCAAGGTTCGAGGATCGTCGTAAGTCCGCTCTCCAAGAGGCGATAGTCGTAGCCCTCGCGTACGTCTGACCAATTCAGTACCCGGTGTTCCTGGTCGGCGGTATCTGTGTCTGGTGCTTCGAGACCTTCTTCGGTCAGGACTCGAGGTGTCGGATTCGGACAATGAAGTGGCGGAATGGCGTGCATAACCCTCACAAATCAGCCTAGTATGCTCTCTGGGCTGAGCTCGACTTCGTGATTGATGTCTGTATTTCCGAGCTGGACCACGAGAATGATAGCGTCTTGATCTAGTTTCTCGATAACTGTCAGAGCTGCTGGTTTCTTCACTATCCGTAGCCTCTTTCCTACACTTGCGACATATCGTTTTGCCTGGAAGTTGGCCTGGAGGTATGGGATGGTTATAGTGATAGTGTGCCGATCTGTATCGCCCACAGATCTCACACTTGTAACGCATGTCTGCTTGCGCCGGAGGTGCTGCTGGCATGGCAGGAGGCTGGCTTTGAAGTCCATGAGGTTGACCGGGTACAGGAACTGTGCCTGGTGGCATATTGTGCAATGGAACCGTGAAGGGTGTATGCTGTGGGGGAAAGGGCATGGATGGGAACAAGTTCTGAGACTGAGTCGGCATTGGAGGAGGCGGTGCGGGAAACATTCCGGGCAACATAGGCATTGGAACGAAGTGGTTTGCTGGGTGGAAAAGATTTGATTGCTGGTTGTTATTATTCCCATTTGACTCGTGGACGTTTTGATTGGACTGCGGAGGCAGCAGGTACATGTTCACAGGTAGTGGTTGGGCATTAGAGTTGGGAGCCATCGGAGCGGTAGGTTGAGGTGCTTGCGCGGAAGAAGGATCAGAGGAATTAGGCGCAGGCAAAGCAAGGGGGCTTTTGACATCGCCGCTGTTGTTTTTATCGGAGTTCCTGAAAGAAGAAAAAAGTGAGCGAGTGATATTGAGGCGAGGAAGCAAGCCCTGGGTAAGAGACTGGTTATCGGACGGCAAGTTTGGTTTCCTTCTCACAAAGTAGGGCCGGCCGTTAGAATCTTTTTCAATCCAGGTTGAACGTTGGGCCATGGTGGTGAGAGAAATGAAAGCAAGGCTTGTTTCTGGGTAGGTGAAGGTTCGAGGAAGTGAGGCAGCTGCGGACTTACTCTGCACCACCATCAGAATTATTTCCGTTTCCACGGACGAAACCTTGGTAGGCTTCATATGAGGGATAATATGTTTGCGAGCTTCCTGGAGGCCAGTAGAATGGTGGCTGCCACATGATGACCTCGCCAGAGGGAGGAGTGCTCGTGGGTTAAAGTGAGTTGAGCAATGGCGAAAATTGTCAATGAGCGTGTTGCTACATGATCAGGATCTATCTCCCCCCACTTCCACCCCTGGAGGAGTGCATGTAACAAAAAGCATGTCGTCAAGTCCAGACTGAGGGCTGGACGTCGATACCACCAAGGTGGTCGTCGCATTCAACAGAAATGGGAGAATATCCGGGTCGAGGATCCAAGCTGCATCTTCCGACGAACAACATGGAACGTTGACTTGGTGAAGTTTCCAGCTTCACTTTTTGCAGGATGAAAAAGGTACATGGTGGTGTGGTTTTCACTCAACGTTAACATTCTCACTCTTTGATCTTGCGGGTTACTCACTGCGTGAAGGTCGGCCGTCCTAAATTGAGTGTATCGACATCGCAATTCGCAGCGACTTCCCCATGATCTTGCATCTCTAGCGTGATCTCCGTGTCTGGAATACCTACACAGGATGTATCTGCATACCTAGAATCCCATTGAGATAGCAGCCATGGCATCAAATGGACACACTTCAGGTTGTTGCGCTATACGCACAGCAAACTTTGAGCTTATGCGATAGTTCCCCCTCTCCGTCTGCCTCTGAATCATACCTTCCCGACCCTTTTCTTTGGAGCTTTCCTTCGAGTTGGAAGCGCTTGCTGCGTTCCTGGGAGACAGCTTTTTTCGCAGACATCGACAGCACGTAGTAAGCTTTGAATGCATGTCCGCCATGGTTCTGTCGGCCACAGCTCAAGGCTCAAGTCAAGAACCACCCTTAGAGTTCCCAGAAGCTGAATGTAATCCACCAAGGATCCCTGTAGCATAGGATTGAAGCAGCTTTCCACCGTGGCAAGCACACGCTCAGGACTGTCAATGTCTACCGGTGCTACATCGGCTACCACATCGTGCGGCAGCAGTGTGGTAACGACGTCGTTCAACAGCCGGAGTGTATCTTCCGGTTTCCCCTTCATTGAGCCCGCTTGCCACGAGGACCGAAGCTCTACATAACTTTGGAGCCACTCGCCAATGCCATCGTGTATTTTGTCTTCAGGTTGGATTGCTGAGACAGACTGCCGCGAACGGGACGCGGAGATGTGGGAAATGATCCACGTGTAACTTTGTTCGATACGACGTGTGCTGTCGCTATTGTATATCCAATTGTCAGCGACGTCTCTCCCTTCGGTATGGAGGCTAGAGGCAAAGTATGGCCCAAGTCTTTCCCATACGGCTGCGTGCACTGCTTTTGCGTGCGCCAAAAATGGTTTGAACTGTTGCCTAATCTCGAAGTCTTGCTCCCCAAATTCAACCAGTGCTTGCAGACCATCGAGATGAACTTTGCTCCGGTCCAAATTTCCTTGAAGCCCTTCAATTGTCCAACCGAGGCACGATGTCAGCAGCTTTTCCACCGTCGTTGCTTCAGAGGTCCTCATTGCAGAGATGGCAGCAGTGTAGTGCGCGAGCGCCTTTTGATCAAGGTCAGTACGCTGTGCGGAAGGAGCTTGGATAAGGGCCTGATGTGTCAGCGCATGGGACATCATGATGTGACTGACAATGCCGGACGAAAGTGAAGCTGAAGGCACCAACACGGACAGGACACCACGATGACTGGGTCGGCCTCGCACCAGGAAAGGCGCCGCTTTCATCAACCAGAATTGAAGTAAATCAGCGCTCTCGGGCATATGAAACAACGATGGGCAACGATAAAGCTTCAGCAGGCTGTTCTGGTCACTTCCAAAGATTTGCGGAATTTCGATTTGTGAAGGAATCGAATTCTCCACAGGGCTGGAGGGCCGCAGTGTGCTGGTTTTGCTGGCTATTGATGTATCGTGGGCATGTTTTCTGACCCGTCTTTTATGTCCAGCTCTGGCAGCATGGGATCTCCATTTGGCTTCTGCTTGCTGTCTAACCTGCGGATCCTGCGATTCGAGGCCGACGATGAAGCTGATGGATCCATATTGACGACGAGGTACCGTCATCTTGAACCGTAGGGTTCGCTATGGTGTTGACCTAGCCACCAACTTCATGTCTACCTCGATACATTGTGTCCTCGAAGACAGACGCGAGAATAGTTTCGCAAGAGGAATCCCACTTTAGTTGAACCGACCAGATCGGTGGCATGCCTGATTAATGGATGAGTAACGCCTGCAATCGTCCTGTCGTATTGCAGCTGGCGATATCTCTTTGTAGTCTGGAATGTCACTAAACCTATATGAGTTCGGAATGAAGTTGATGTGTTTCTGGTGAAGGTAGATGGGATGCTATTATCATGCGTTTGCCTTCGGAGGTGGTGCTTTCTTGAAGCAGGGCAGAACAGTGCGCCTGAAGAGCCTTGTCAGGCACATCTTTTACTGTGGAGCTATTAGGTGACGATCTAGTTGAATTAAGGCTTTATGACGCTGCAACAAGCCCCAGAGGCTTGCCCCGATGCTTCGTGGGGATCCCTTGGCCAGCCCATAGGGCGGCAATGTGGCCTGGTGCGCAGTGCGTACTGCCACTTGTTAGGCTGGCATGGCTCAAGCTGGGCACGTCGTCACCGGGCACCAATGTCGCTGATTCGCGGAATCCCTTCCTCTCTTCTCCAGTTTGCTAAAGGCCACCATCTCGAGTCTTCCAAGTTTGATGAAATCTCGCCCAGTGTACGCGTGTTTTGTAGTGGCTTGAAAGCTGAGGTTGACGCTTCAGAATCTTTTGTTAATATAAGTTGTTTGCCATGGTGCTTGTATCACAAACGCTCTGTTTGCACTGAGACACCCACCCGCCCGCACTCGCACCGCCGAGTTACACCTTGTGAATGGCGCCCTTCACTGAGAGTGACACCAACCTCTACCGCCGGGATGTTGCATCAGGTGGCCAGAGCCTCACTGCTGCAGAGCGTGAGAAGCTCTTACAACCCTACCTCCCTGCACCAATCTCGAAATCGCCAAAGACAAGCTCGAAACCATCCACAATGCCTACCCGCCAGAAATCCCGCGGTCACAAGCAAAGGGTTCGACCTTTCTTGAGGTCAAAGCTCCATTTCCTTATATTCTTCCTCATCCAGCTCTTCTTCGGCATCTACATCCGCGTGCGCCAGATCTACCATGCCACCATCTACAGGCTCCTCGCCATTCGACACTACCACCACCGCACTCCCGAGTATATCAAACAAGACGTGAAAAATCTAGACCGGATACCAGAGCACCTGAGTGTTATATTAAAGTTTAAGTCTGAGGAAGATGGAGGTCTAGAAGCACTGATGGACGAAGTGGCAGAGTTGTCAGCCTGGTCCGCAGCTGCGGGCATCCCACTGCTGAGCATCTATGAGAAATCCGGCATACTCAAGACATACATGGCGCCGCTCCAGGAGTTGGTGAAGCAGAAGCTCGCCTCGTACTTCGGTCCAGCTCCCGCAGCTCCATCTCTGAGAGTCTTCGCACCCAATCACCCCTCCATGAGTCCCTCGCGGACACCTTCTCCGCGAATTCAGCCGCAGTCTACCAACGGTGGTGGTAGCGACGGACGACCCACGCTTCAGCTTCTCCTTCTTTCGGCAACTGACGGTAGAGACACCTTGGTCGATCTGACCAGAACATTGGCGGAGATGGCACAGGCACAGAAGATCCGGCCCAAGGACATCACGTCTAACCTGATCAACACCGAAATCAGCGCCACGACGTCGATTCCGGACTCAGGTGCCGTACCAGGCGAGTTCAAAGCGCCAGGCAAGGAAGTCGACGCAGGAGAGCCCGATTTGGTCATTGTCTTCGGCCCCATCGTCAAGCTCGATGGCTACCCGCCGTGGCAGATTCGCCTGAGCGAAATTTATTGCGTGGGAGACTCAGGGGGCGATGTCTCGGGTAGTGGCAGCACGAGAGTTGAATATCAAGCATTTCTACGGGCACTGTGGAAGTACGCGGGCGCGAAATTCAACCTGGGCAGATAGAATGATGGGCGGTATAAACTGTTGGGTGTCATTCTCAATATTGTTAATACACTATTTCGAGCAGTGGAAAACCATGTCTCATATTCCCCGGACTGTCGGAGCCATTTTATAGAACGAAGATACCCTTGGTCAAATACAAATTCTCAAAACCTAGTGCTGAAGAGCGGTTGTGAGTGCTAGTCTGCATCATAGGCTCACAAGAAAATCTGTCTTCCAATTGCACCATGTCCAGCCTTTCCCTCAGTTGACTTTGGATAGAAGCATGACATGTGGCCATCATGCATAGCGCCGCATCGAAAAGCAAATTGGATCTGGACATCTCACGTCAACACAGGTCTTTGCATAAGGAGATACGAAATACTTACTACGGACGCACCAAAGATCTGTTGTGAACCACTCGAAGCCCCGAAGTTGCGAGCCCAGTGTTGGCGGTGGTAGTATCATCCTCGAACCGCAAGACTCTGCCTGTGCCACCGCTCGACACGGTGAGAAGCGCAGGCTCATGCTTTGCTTCACTGGCGCAAATGATTAATTGCTCCATTTTGTGGTAATGGCGACTCCTCGCTTCAATCTCTGCAAGAAAGTTTTAGTCATCGTAATCATCATCATAGCCTGTGTAAATCTCCCACATCTCGTCCGCTCGGTTCGTCGCGATGAGCGAATGCAATACGCGTTCGTATGTCCACATTGTCACTGCCGAGGCGGGTGCGGCCTAGAGTCCAAAAGAAAATATTTGTCAACATGTGGTCTACGCAAAAGGGCGTGTGGGCGAAAGAGTTGGCTTTTACCTTGATCAGGCTAACAGTCAGTCCCCGGTACCAGCCCCGATACCCTTCTTTTCTCCAGATGGTGGCAAGAGCGCGAATGACGCCCCTGTTGTACTCTGGAATATTCGTGTGAACGTATTTCGCACGTGTCGGTCCTTGGACCTGGAGTCTCTTGCGAACAAGGTCGAGCGGGAAGACAGCGGTTTTGGCAAAGACACTGGCGAAAATTCCTGCAGTTGCGTCTCCGGAGCCAAAGGGTAAAGTCTTGCCGCCGATGTGCTGATGGAAGAACTCATAGCTCATGAAGAAAAGACCCATATAAGGAACAATTTGGCCGACGGCAGCGCTCAGACCGCGAAAGAAGCCGCTAGGACCCTCGTGACGGTTGATTTCGCTTAGTGAACTGATGAGGCCGCTGTAGATCCTTTCAGATCCCTGGGCGGCAAACCTGGTTCGCAGTAGATCGAGAGGATAGGTGGCCGTGGTGGCGACAGCCCCGGCGCCCGCACCACTGACGAACGATTCAACGGATTCAGGAAACCTCGTCGGCAATAAGGTTTGAGCTTGGGTGAGAGTGCGGTAGGTCGTAAATTGAATGCCGCCGTACGCAACGTACATGACCTCGGCGGGGATGTTGCCCTTCCATAGCGCACGGATGCCCTCGTCTCGGGCGATAGAGCGTAAAGTGGAAAAGACGCCCTTGTAGATAGGGCCTTTGATGCCGTCGCAGGAGAGCGGGTCGGAAAGTGAATGGGGTTGGAGTTGTAGCCGGATCTTGACCACGTCGAGAGGTGCAATCACGAAGCGAGACACGAGGCCTGCCACTCCCCCGGCTATCACGACTTGCTGTCTCGTGCCCTGAAAGGGGTGTGGTATCAGTACTGCGTACGCACTCTCGATAAGACCCGAGTCCGGGCTGAAAAGCGCGTATGACATGGGATCAGGGGATGTTTCTGGCTCACCTCATCTTTGAGACGCTCGATTCCCTTCGGCATGCGCCCGTCGTATAGCTGTCCGCAGACCGCGCTGTAGCGGCAAGCGAGGTGTGGCACAAACGATCGTCGAGATGGTCGTGGACTCGTTGTAGGAGGAGTAAAGTCGGGGTTTGATGTAGATTAAGGAACCTTGATAGCGTGGTCACGGGAACTGGCGGGTTGGGGAAAGACTTAGCGAGTGGCACGTGAGTTCGCGTTGAAAGTCAAGGCAGTCACAAAATGCACAGACAGGACGCCTTCGATTGAGAGCAGGATGCCCTCTTGCTACACGTACGTTGCAACGGTGACCTGTCTACACCTTGACTAGAGCAAGAACAGCAAATAAACCGCATTTAACCATAATTCGTCGCTGGTAACAGCTCTACACAAGTGGATGTCAAGAGTGCGTAGCTCTACTCGTAGCTTGTCTATCTTGAAGAATATCATTATGGCTTATCACAGGAGTGTACGCAGAGTCCATGGTATAGACCTCCTTCGCTTGCCAACAAAGAGGGCGCTGGGCCCCGTCTGACTTGTTTGGACATTGGTTCACAGGGGCCCAGCAGAGTAGTGACATGAAGCGCGTCATTAACTCAATGGGCTGCCTGTAGAATCGCACTTTGTGAATCTTGCGCCTCTTTGTATTACCGTCTATTTGTTGTAATCCAAAACTTCTACTATCGCGATAATGATAACTGTCGTAATTCCGGCGGTGCAAACGTACGTGCAAAGATGTTTCGCAATCCTCGAGAAAACAAGTCGGTCTCGATAGACGACAGAGTTCTGCCCTACATCGGCCGCCCTCCCACTCCGCCCTCTCCAGGCCCTGAGGGTCATCCATACTTCACCTTCCCCGCCAAGTACGCGAAAGAGCAGGCAAAACGCGCTGCAAAGAGAAACCCTCCACCCATGCCAAAGACTCCCTCTACCAGTCGACAGCCTCCTGCTAAGACCTCCGCCGCAGCAAAAGCCCCTCCTTCGCGCCCCAATCAGAGCATCCTCAACTTTTTCGGTAAGGCAGACAAGAGCGAGGAAAATGCGGCCACGGAGACTACAGCTGCCTCGCTGTTCTTTAAGGACATACAGCAGATAGGCAAAGGTACCAAATCGCGAGCGCAGGAGCCACGATTCAACGAGAGAGAAACCCCAGACAAGAGACGGCGAATTGACGACGACGAGGAGTTTGACTATGACTTCCACACGCCCTCTCCTGGAGGCGACACTCGCGCTAAGAAGGCCGCCTTGAGCAAAGAACCAGATGCCACAACTACAGCACAAGCCAAGCAGCCAACAAGATACAGAGCTGGCTTTGTGGACGACTCGAGCGATGACGAGGAGGACAACGACTGGACTGCAGCCATGAACGACGCTGCTACCAACGCCTCTGACGACGCCATTCAAGTACGAGAGCCCATCGATCCTGATAGTGTGGACACCATTGACATCGAAGCAGGAGCCAGAGCCAAAGCGACTCCTTCCGAACAATTCGCCACGAGCACTGGGGCCGCAACAGTCGGTACCGTCATCGAAGATAGGCAGGGACATTCAGAGTTCTTTGATGGCAATGTCCCGACACTGAACCGGGAAGCTACAAGTGTCTTTGAGCCTGGAGATTTCGGCGAGGACGATTTTGAAAATGACGAGTTCTTCGAGCAAGGAGAGGAGTTTTTGGAGCGCAGATGGGCTGAAGAACAACGGGAAATGCTCATGGATTTCAATGATGAAGACTCCAAGTCTGAAAGTGAAAGTGTGCGGACGCCACGGAGCTTTTTTGAGGACGAAATCCAAACGGAAACAACAGGAGACCCTGAGATTGTCTCCAGCTGTCCGATATGTAGTGGCAGTACGAAGGGACTTTCTGAAGCGCAGGTATCAAGCCACGTCAATGCTTGTCTCGATGGAACCGCTGAACCCCTACCAAAGCATTCCAATCTCGATATTGCACCACTGAATACCAGTTCCGACGATCGAAGAGGCTCTGAAGTTGGCTCCGCAACAGCTGTCCCAAAACGTCTGCAACGAGCTGCAATTGCTCGTCCCGCTCAATCCAATCCATTCTCTCTGAACAAAGAATCCAAAGGAGGCTCGGCTTTCACTCGGCTCATGTCTGGCCACGCCGAAGACGCTGCTTGGGCTGAGGCTGCTGCCAATGAGAATCACTCTCGTGGTAAGCCAGCATATCAGCGAACCTGCCCCTTTTACAAAATCATGCCCGGCTTCTACATCTGTGTCGACGCCTTTCGTTATGGTAAGGTCGAAGGCCAGAATGCGTACTTTCTCAGCCACTTCCACAGTGACCACTACATCGGCCTTACATCGTCCTGGTGCCATGGACCAATCTACGCCAGCAAGGTGACCTGTAACCTGATGTTGCAGCAGCTCAGAGTCGATCCGAAATGGGTTGTCCCACTCGAATTTGAGAAGAAGATCGAAGTGCCCAACACAAAAGGAGTATACGTCACCATGATTCCTGCCAACCATTGTCCTGGATCATCGCTCTACCTCTTTGAGAAAACTACTGGAAAGAATAGGGACGGATCCCCCAAGCTCACTCGGGTCCTTCATTGTGGCGACTTTCGAGCCTGCCCTGCGCATGTTGCTCACCCGTTACTGAGACCCGACGTTGTGGACGCTATCACGGGTCAGACAAAACAGCAAATCATCGACACCTGCTACCTAGACACGACATACCTGACGCCTAAGTATGCATTTCCCAGTCAACACGACGTGATTGACGCATGTGCTCAGATGTGTGTCAGCTTGTCGAAGGAGATCGTGGATTCTAATGACAACTGGGAGAAAGTCAAGGCCGAGCGGGCTGGTAGTGTCATGAAGAAATTCCTCGAACAAGGGGATGCCGAAGTCATCAAACAAGAACCAGATGAAGATGAAGACAAAAAGAAATTAAAGACCCGTGGACGTCTGCTTGTGGTCATCGGCACATACTCAATCGGCAAGGAACGCATCTGCCTGGGCATCGCCAAAGCGCTGAAATCCAAAATCTACGCGCCACCCTCCAAGATGCGCATCTGCATGTGCCTCGAAGATCCCGAGCTGACGGCCCTGCTCACCAAAGACCCGCTCGAAGCCCAGGTGCACATGCAGACATTGATGGAAATCCGCGCCGAGACGCTGCACGACTACATGATGACCTACAAGGGCCACTTCGCGCGGGTGGTCGGCTTCCGACCAACAGGCTGGTCGTACCGGCCACCGACGTCGCGCTTCACAGAGAACCCGGCCGTCAGCTCGGTGTTGCACTCGGAAGGCTGGAAGACGCGGTACACGATGCGCGACCTAGCCCCGCAGCGCGGAAGTACCAGGGAATCCAACTGTTTCGGCGTGCCGTACTCGGAGCACAGCTCGTTCCGCGAGTTGACCATGTTCTGCTGCGCGCTGCGCATCCATCGCATCGTGCCCACGGTCAATGTCGGTAGTGCGAGGAGTCGCGAGAAGATGAAGGGCTGGATTGAAAAGTGGGAGGTCGAGAAGAGAAAGAATGGGCTTTTCAAGGTCGAGGTTGGGGCTGAGGGATGGGGGAGCGGTGACGGGAACTTGAGGTACGGTGTTTAGACGGGATGCCGGTGTGGTGGTGATGTGAGCAATGAAAATCAGGAATGAGACTGCTCTGTACGATTGTATGAATGAAGCCGTAGTCTGCATTCTCGAATCTCAATGGAGCCGAGGTCAACTGGAATTGTACCCCATCCTTCAGATGTATCTCTGAGATGGGAGAATGACCCAAGAAGATATGTAAATATGAAAATGCCCTGATGCTCCAGTTTGCATGCATGCAATCATTTCAACCTGCCCAAAAGCGGCTTTATGGTCTTGTCGATCCTCTCCTCAATTACACTTGATCGCACATCAGCGACTCTGTAGATACTTCCCCTATCTTTTCTTGGCTGAGAGCTATATGTCTCGAACTCGATCGTAACAAGGCGGGTAGAGATTTGCCAGTGCATGGAAATTGCTCCAGCTCTCGTGCATCTATGCATGGCGTACTTTGACGCAATGCGTCCCGCTCGACCTCGTCAAATCCTTTCAGTCGATGGTCCAACCCATCGCCACCTGCTCTGCACGTTTCATGCAGTCCATGTCCGGTGTCTAGAGTATTGGGGAACCCCAACGAAGCATTTCCGGGCGCCGGGTCTCGAAAGCCATTAAGATTCTTCCTCTATTCCTCAATTCTTAAAATTCACGACGCTTTCGCAGCCTTGCCCTGCATCGCCTCCCTCCGACACGCATCTTCCAAGAGCCCTCTGTCGACCTTATCCGGCGGGAGGTGGACGTATCGTACAACGCTGCCTCGAATGAAGATGTTTTTGACGCTGCTCAGGTGTGGGTACTTGAGTTCGTCGAGAACGACGATGTCGTCGAGTTTGATGTTCAGATACTGGTCGACGGATTTGAGGGTACCGCGGATGGAGATGTCATTCTTGAGCTCCACGGTCACAGTTTGTTGGGTCAGGGTTTTGAAGAAGCTGGAGAATGTGAGTGAGGGACAGGTGGTGGGGGAGAGATGTAACTACCTGAAGAAGAGCATTTTGGGGGTTGATAGCAGGTATCAGTTTGGGCTTTCGGAAAGGTTGCGGGCGGTGTACCGAATCGCAGGTCTCTAGGGGTTGGAATCAACTCAAGGGAGGCTGAATGCGCATTTGTTGCCCTGAACCTGAGAATCTCGCTGCATGGAGGCTGCGATGTAGAATTGATGCCAAGAAAATCCGGGGAAAGTGCGCTCGAGGTTTCTTTGAATCAACGAAACCTGTACGATGGATCAGACGAGCCCTATCGACGAAATTGTTTCAAATCATTCCCTGTTTTTTGTCCCCGAGTGTCTTCAATTTCTATTTTGTCTGGCTCGCTAAATCTCACGACGTTCCAAATGTCTTCCTGTTATCATGGAAGTAGAGATACAAGGATATCACTTTGCGCTCTCCCTTCGACAGACCTATGCCGACCTGCAAGTGGCTTGGTAAGATGACCTCTTGAGTCCCCAGTATTGACTTGGAAACCCTGTGGCGCAGGATTGCTGCTGAGCATTTTCCTTGTTCGCCTCCAAATACCCTACCCTACACCTATGATGTCGACATCCGCCATACAGCCGGCACTACTTTATCTCGTCTCGAGGATCGACCAGCTTTGGTTTAAGGCACACGTGTTGTTTCAGCCAGTGAAAGTCGCTGCACAAACTTACCTTGATTCCCAGGGTTGAGGCGACATGTTCTTGTCTTGTCGTCCTAATCCATATCTTCGCATGTTGGCACATGTAAGAAGTACCTTCCATTTTTTTTTCTTGTCACATTGATCACATTTCCTACTCTTCAAATCCCAAACCTTTTATGTTCTTCTGCCAAATTGAGCAGTGCTGCTCTGTAGGCTAGAAATCGTCAACGTCACTTGTCAAGGAATGAACGAAGACGGAGTTAGCCGGGGCCTTGTCAAGCTTGATGTCGCAGACTCGAGTACATCCGCCTGCAGATGCAGTTTTTGAATATCAACGACAGGCACAGAAATTATCTTTAGAGCCGCCAGCATCAGCAGATATTGACTACGATTCGCCTGGTCGTGCGACTGAGGCAAAGTTCATTACACCCCTTGATCCAGTCATTGAGACTGCAGATGGCAACCGACTGCCGGTCGTTCCTGTCCAAGAAGCGCATAAAATCAACCTACTCAAAAACCGTTCCGAGGGTTGCGCATACAATCCTGGACGACCAAGAGGCCTAAGCCGATTCGATAGGCAACATGCAGGACCCGGCGTAGTCGACAGAAAGGAACTGATGAAGGATGACCATGAAAGCGAGTCGAGTCGACTAGACGAGGCAATTCCAGTCCTACATACGCACCCGCTCTTTCCGCCTCTACCTTTGTACGGTCCTCCTTCCTTTCTCCGAAATCTACAATGCACCTTCCTTCGAACGACATCAGCATTCTTATCTACTGCATTTCTTGCTGTTGTCGTTCTAGGGGCAGTTTTCACATGTATCCCTCGTCTCGTCAAATTTATTTGGCTGGTGGCTACTTGTCGAAGCCCGGCTCAACAGCGACCCTTCCTTGAAGAAGAGAAGAGAAGTGCCGCGTTGCGTATGGAGAAGGACCGAGCTTGGAAGACTCGAAAAAGCAAACCCATTGCGGTTTCTCCAGACTCCCTGAACGAAGCTCCTCCCACTTCAGAAGAGCAATACGAACCGTTAGAAGGAGGCCCCGATAAACTCGTCAGCGATATCAGATATTATGCGCGTCGAGTAGGACTGGATGCGGAGGAGTTTAGAGTGCAGACTGAAGATGGTTTCATCTTGAGACTGTGGCACATTTACAACCCAAAGGAGTACGAACCTAAACCTGATGCCGATAGACAGCATGATTCGCCAATCGTCTTCTCAAGCTCTTCATCTGCTCTTCAACAGACTGTTCAAAAGCAGTATCGAGACGGCAACAGAAGATACCCAGTTCTCCTCATTCATGGCCTATTGCAGAGCGCAGGAGCATATTGCTCGAATGATGACAACAGTCTCGCCTTCTTTTTGTGCAAGTCCGGCTTCGACGTGTGGCTGGGCAACAACCGATGTGGATTTGATCCAGAGCACAGTCTTCTTCGATATCATGATCCTCGGATGTGGGCATGGAATATACGACAAATGGGAGTGTTAGATCTCCCGGCACATATGTCTCGTGTCCTCGAAGAGACCGGGTTCGACAAGCTTGGCCTAGTATGTCACAGCCAAGGGACTACCCAGACATTCGTTGCCCTGGCGAAGGAACAGCGACCAGATCTCGGAGACAAGATCAGTGTCTTCTGCGCTCTGGCACCTGCTGTCTATGCAGGCCCGTTGATTGGCAAGATGTACTTCAAGTTTATGCGGGTGATTTCACCTTCGATGTTTAGAATATTCTTCGGCATACACAGTTTCATCCCGCTAATGATGGCAATGCATCGAATGTTACCTGGTAAGCTATACGGTGCAATGGGGTACCTCGTCTTCTCATTTCTGTTCGACTGGTCCGACACGCGGTGGGATCGCGGTCTTCGAGATCGACTTTTTCAGTTCTCTCCTGTATATGTAAGCGCGGAAAGTATGCGGTGGTGGCTAGGACGCGAATGTTTCGCCAAGCAGAAGTGTATTCTCGCGACGCGAGAGGACGCGCGGTCCGAAGACGTTGAGGATGAGAAAAGCGAAGAAACCAGAGAGGCTGCCATGACGAACAGAGCTGATCGTGGCAAGACTGCATGGTATAACGAACATGCTCCACCCATAGCATTATGGGTTGCGGGAAGTGACGAGCTTGTCGATGGGCGGAGACTCTTGAGAAGGCTCGAACGCGGTCGCGAGCCCTACGTCAAAGTGGTGCACAGCAAAGTGATTGAGGAATATGAGCACCTTGATGTAATTTGGGCGATGGATTCGATAGAGAAAGTCGGGAAAGAAGTTCGTCAGGTGTTGTGGGATACGATGCCTTGGGACTCAAAGAAGCTCTGCAGGAGAGTATCCGGGGTGGTCGCAGAATCGAACGAGAAAGCCCACCCTCTTGAAAACCTCCAAGGGTGAGTGACAGTGTGCTGCTCCGGCATCAAAGCCGGTTCTGCGCAGAAGCAATACACAACATACAGGCCTGATAAACATAAACATACGCGCATGAGGATTGATGCCCAGGGAAAAACCTGGAGAAGTTGATATTCCTCGACTCAATGCGGCAGGGCGAAGCGGGCAGTACCCTGGGGTGCCTGGCTAGGGCCATGCCGTTGGTCCGACTAGTGATGAAGCCATTTCAAAGAGATGGTCACCATAATCGCAGCACAGTAATGCGGAAATGAACGACGGCAAAGGGCCTAAACCAAATCTCTGCGTCCCATCATAGGCAACGAAGTAAATGCCTATCAAATACCCAATTTGCCTCTCACATCCGACGGCGGAGACGATATGAGATAGACATGTACCGTGACATCAGGCGTGAGGTAATCGACCCTGTATCTAAGGATGATTATGGCGCTGAGTAGCTCGTACCGGTACCTGATAACACAGAGAATGTCGAGTCCGTGGGCTCAATACTGTGGTGTTGATATCCTACGTGGATTGAAGGTACGTACCGGCACCCTGTCGAGAAAGATATAGTTGTTTGTCACAAAAACGAGACGAGCAGTGTCAATGACAACCGGGATGTTGTGTCGCTAAAGCCTCTCAGTGGACGAGCCGGGGGAGCTTTAGGCGTCTTGGGCCACGACTAAGGCGGCGGACTCTTCCTTTAGCACGATGGGCGGCGATGACATCGGAGACTGCCACCCGGCCAAGCGCCCAAAGCACTTAGCAAGCCGGCGAGCTTGGAATTTCTCCCCCCTCCTTTCGCCCTCTTCGCCCTTCTTCGTTGCTCTTATCTTTCGCCTCGCTAAACCCCCAGCCACTCATGTCTCCGCCAGAGCTCTCCATGTCTGTCAATCTTCGTGATTGCCTCGTGGCTCTGGAGGGAATTGCTGCTTCTCCGTCTCCACCACGCAGATAACCAGCATCAACTTACCTGATGAAGCGTTAGCAGGTCGCCTGGCAGAGCCAATTTGTCTCCCCTCAACGCTCTCTAACAGGCTCGCTGCTCCCTCGGTCGCTTGTGAACCCGTGGAACCTTGCTCTCACGCTCACTTGGGGTTTGTGTTTTTCTTAGCTAGCGATGCGATGCTGTTGATTATCACTCGCTTTGTTTCTACTATGAATACGAGCAGCTTGTCCTCCTCGTGAACTTCTTAGTCTTCTACATTCCTGCTGCACTTCGCCATTGTGTGTTGCTGTCGGGAGATATTGACTGACTCAGGGCGACCACTTGATCCTCACTGCCGCCCACGCGGTTGACGTCGCACAGCGTCATTTTGATACCTGCTATTCCATGAAAACAAACCACCCTTTATCGATACAGCTACACGCACGCCCCCCGCGTATACCATGAGCGACGAACGTAATGCAAGCGTTGCTTCGCGCACGCATCGCAAGTCAGTTGCAGAAGAACCTGTGACATCGGTTCTTTCCGGTGGCGAGGTTCCTGTCTATGATCGAGAGTTGAGTGCCGATGAAGAGGTTCTTGCGGCTCTCGGTTACAAGTATGTGGTCTACGATAGGCACTGCAATCCATAGGGAGACAGGGACACTAACATAAACACAGGCCAGAATTCAAACGTGAATTCTCTCTATGGACGAGCTTTTGTGTGTCCTTTGCTGTTCTCGGTCTCCTCCCGTCGTTCGCTTCGACACTTTACTATGGCATGGGATATGCTGGTACGCCCGGTATGGTTTGGGGGTGGTTGATAGCCATGGCTTTCATCCAGTGCGTTGCGATGGGCATGGGTATGTTCCTACACCAATTTTCTCTTGCTCTTGCTAGTGACTGACGGAATCCCAGCGGAATTATGCTCCAGCATGCCAACCAGCGGTGGGTTATATTACGCGGCGGCAGTCCTTGCACCACCCCCCTATGGGCCCCTTGCTGCATGGCTTACTGGCTGGTCCAACTGGATGTGCCAGGTAACTGGAGCGCCCAGTGTCGACTATGCGCTGGCGTCAATGATCCTCGCGGCCGGATCTATTCAGAATCCCGACTTTGTGCCGCAGAATTACCAGGTGTTCCTCTTGACCACCTTGATTATGATCATTCATGCATGTATCTCGTCGATGCCCACTCGTTGGATTGCCACGTTCAACTCGTACGGCAGCACGTTTAACATCATCGCCTTGGTCATCACGATTATCACGATTCCAGCAGCAACCAACCGAACGTCTCAGGGCCTGCCTCGATTTACTAAGAGCAGCACAGTCTGGGGCAATTTCTACGAAGGCACTGATTTTCCGAACGGTGTAGCTGTTCTGATGAGCTTCATTGCCGTAATTTGGACCATGAGTGGCTACGACGCACCCTTCCATCTGTCGGAGGAATGCAGCAACGCCAATATCGCCAGCCCACGAGCGATCGTGCTTACATCTGGAGTGGGTGGGCTGATGGGGTGGTTCTTGCAGTTGGTGGTGGCATACACAGTGATTAACATCGACGATGTGCTCGACTCGGATTTGGGACAACCCTGGGCGTCTTACTTGCTGCAAGTGCTACCCAAGAACACGGCATTGGCAATTCTTTCCATGACCATTGTTTGCGGCTTCTCCATGGGACAGGGTTGTATGGTTGCTGCATCAAGAGTCACGTTTGCATATGCACGTGATGATTGCTTCCCATTGTCGCGTTGGTGGGCTCAGGTCAACCCGATCACCAAGACGCCCGTCAATGCCGTGTGGTTCAATGCGGTGATTGGCATCCTTTTGACGCTCCTCCTCTTCGGTGGTGAGGCATCGATCGGTGCCATCTTCAGTGTAGGCGCCATTGCCGCGTTCGTGGCTTTCACCATCCCCATCACCATTCGAACCTTCTTTGTCGGGAGCCGGTTCCGCCGCGGACCGTGGCACTTGGGTAAATTTTCGTACCCCATCGGCACTGCTGCGACTTGTTTCACGTTGTTGATGATCCCCATTCTCTGCTTGCCCAGTGTGACTGGTTCAGACCTGGATGCTGAACTCATGAACTGGACGTGCTTGGTGTGGGGAGGACCGATGCTGATGGTGACGGTTTGGTGGTTCGTCGATGCGCACAAGTGGTTCAAGGGACCCAAGGTCAACATTCAACACATGATGATGGGAAGAGACGAAAACATCATCGACGGCAAGGAGCAGGGGTCGGATTCTGGCAGCGGCATTTCTCCGATCGCGAAGACTGACGACTTTGATAAGGTCGGTCAGAAGGTCTGAATGGGGCAGGACACGACGTACTTTTGATAAGCTTCTGTGTTTGTACCAGAGAGAAGAGGGGAACGAGCGCGACGCTGGGTCGGCTTGTTCAGCTGGTTCACAGGCTCTTATGAATCATGATATGTGATTGCAGTGATTTACTTGGGGAGCGTATAATTTGAGACCATGTACGACTTGATTCTACCCTGCCCAATTGATCTGGAATTGATGGTTTTGGTTCAGCGCAGGGTGACAAGCTTTTCGAAGCAAGTACCACATCGCCTGGAGGCCTTGGGGGGGGCGTGGAGGGTCCTGATCTTCCTGCAGGCAGCCGCTCCAGCCACCATTGAGGCAACCATTGGGCAGCGCGCAGCCGGGGGAGCTTAACTGGAGAAAATTACGTACCCTCTGGCGGGCGCCCAGGGTCTTCGGCTACGGGTATACGTAAAGTGTGCGTCCTCGGCACATTATTAATGTACGGGTAACACCCTTGGTATCCTGCAAGATGATTTGTGTCGTGTGCCTGTCTCTGTGCCTGTGCCTGTGGACGTGCCAGACGTGGTCGGCCCTTCCCGGCTGACGCTCGACGCCACCTTTCGATCTCGACGTGTTTCCTTCTTTTCTCATCCGATTGGCAAAGTCACTTTGATGATTGCTTCGAGAAAAAACCTTGACGGAGATGAACTGAGATTCGAAAGGCCCCAACGGCTATCTCGGGGCCTGTCTCTATCATCATACGCCTACCATTTGTGCGAAGGATATTGACCTAGAGAGGCCTAGGTACTGAACAGGGTTTACAATCCAACAAATGGCATACATCAATGACTTTACAGTTACATCTCTTCCTAGCCACAGACCTGCTTCAACAGGCAACGATCCTCCGTTCTTCTTCCCCACAGCCAAGCAAGATAGAAGCTTTATCGAAGCTATACCGCCAATGCAACCTTCCTTATCGACAAGCGAGACCTAAACATCCCGTCCGTACGTCATGCAACAAATGAACAAGTCAAGACCTGCTGTGCAAGCTGCCATTGCATGGGCAAGCACTCGAGGTAGCTCAAGAGTAGCTCAAGAGTAGCTCAAAAATAGTTCCAACGCGCCACGGTCCCTCGTCCCATAAATCAATTGCCTTCCGCTGTGTTGCCATCACCACTGTGATCCTTTCCTCTCTTTCTGTTCCTCCACCACTCTCTGCTTCATCATGCATTTCACTACGCTTCTCACCGCGTCTCTGGCAGCTGGCGCCTGTGCCCAGCTTGTCACTAACCCTCACAACAGACTCAACAAGAAGGTGGTCAAGAGAAATCCTCCCAGGTACGACAGCGCCAAAATAAACAAACGACAGTCGTCAAGTTACTTGACGCCTCAGACTGAGAGTGAGTTGATACCTGAACTCAAGAGATGAGAGGAGATTGGCCACATACTGACTGTGACTAGAGTTCGAGGTCAACGGCACCGGCGTCCCAGAAGTCAACTTCGACATTGGCGAGTCCTACGCAGGCACCTTGTCCATTGACGGCAATAGCACCAACGAAAACCAGCTCTTCTTCTGGTTCTTCCCCTCAGACAACCCAGATGCCTCAGACGAGATCACCATCTGGTTGAATGGTGGTCCTGGGTGCAGTTCACTCGACGGTCTCCTTCAAGAACATGGCCCTTTCCTCTGGCAGAGCGGCACCTACGCACCTCAGCGCAACCCATTTTCCTTCACCAACCTGACGAACATGGTCTACATTGACCAGCCAATCGGCACTGGTCTCTCTCCCGCTGCTCCTGGTGCACCTGCAAAGATCAAGAATGAGGTCGACGTTGCTCGGCAATTCGCAGGCTTCTGGAAGAACTTCATGACCACTTTCAACATGACTGGCCGCAAGGTGTATCTGACTGGTGAATCCTACGCTGGCATGTACGTCCCCTACATTGCCAGCTACTTCATCGACCAGAACAACACAGATTATTACAATGTGGCCGGTATCCAGATCAACGACCCCAGTATCGGTCTGGACTCAGTTCTGACATATGGTACGTTGCACAATGTACTGTCATTGTACTCCGCTTCACCTGACTAACTTCTGTGTCCAACAGTTCCCGCCGTGACGCATCTGAACAACTATAACAACGTCTTTGGTCTCAACGATACCTTCATGGCCGCCATCAACAAGCGTGACCGTGAATGTGGATTCCCTCAGTACATGGAGAACGCCCTGACGTTCCCTCCCAAAGGCAAATTCAAGGAGCCTGCCAACGCTAACAATGACTGTAAGTGGAGATCTTACTACGAGCGCCCCGGAAATACAAGATTGTAGCTAACACAGTTTCGCTCCAGCTTGTTATGTGTGGGACGACATTGTGGGGGCGGCCATCTACGTGAACCCTTGCTTCAACTTCTACCATTTGACTGGTGAGCTAGTTTCCCCATGGCTAAAACTGTTAATAAGAATCTACGTGCCTAACCACGTTACTCCAGACTTTTGCCCCTTCCTCAACGACGAGCTCGGCTTCCCCTCCGAAGGCGACGGACCCAACAACTACTTCAACCGCAGTGACGTGCAAAAGGCGCTGCATGCGCCACCCACCTCCTACGCTATCTGCGGCGACAACTCGCTAGGTCTCGAATCCTCTCAACCCTCCTCGTTCGGCGCCCTGCCCCATGTCATCGAGAGCACCAATAACGTCATTGTCGGCTCCGGCCTGCTCGATTACCTGCTCCTGACCAACGGTACGCTCATGACACTAAACAACATGACCTGGAACGGAGCGCAGGGTTTCCACTCCAAGCCTTCGTCCAAGTTCTTCGTCCCCTACAACCCCACCATCGGCTACGCCTACTATGAAACCTACACCCAGGGCAACATCCCCGAAGTGTCCGTCGGCCTCGTCGGTGGCGGCGGGTTGATGGGTACCACCCATACCGAGCGCGGTCTTACCTGGGTCACGGTCGATCTCGCCGGTCACGAGATTCCTCAATATGTCCCCGGCGCCTCGTTCCGCCAGCTGGAACTCCTCCTCGGCCGCATCAAGAGTCTCACTGAGATCGGCTCGTTTACCACCCAGCCCGGCACCAATTTCACCGGCAGTACGCCGTTGTAGAGCTGCAGCGCTACTCCCACTTAGGGGACGGATGTCCAGTGGACGTGTTTGACTTGTTCTGACGTGATGTGACATGAATCTCCTGTGTGTGTAGTTTACGTACTGTGGCTACATGCATACATATAGTGTATGAGTGAGCAGCTTGGGCCTGATGATGACGAAGAAGATGAAGAAAAAATTATGACAGGCTGACACAACTTCTAATGCTTAAAAAGACATTTACACAATCGATCTTTCCTGGTAGTGCCCTGGTATTCGATCGTCCGTGTCTCCCCCCAGCTTCCCAGTCTCGCCGATGTGCTTGTCGCGGAACAGCCCGTTAGATTGGTGGTAAATCGACTGAACGTGAGAGAGGAAAGATCGGAGCCACGCTGGAAAGTGTGAGTGAAGACGAGAAGGCGAGTACACTTGGGAAGAGAAGACAAGAGCATTCTCCTCTTCCGCTCTAGTCGAGACGAGGAACAGGATCGGAGGAGGACAGGACACTGAAGCATAGCTCCGTTGAATTATGACGGTGTTCGTACAGGATATATTTCTCTCTTGCTACCTACGTCGTCACAACCTCGCCCGCCACGGCGTGGCACAACTCGACTTTAACGCCGGCGCCCAATAGCACGCTGATCCACAGCCTCTGTGTGTCGCTGAGGCGGTCGTTGGCGGACTTGACCTCGGAGAAGACGACTTCGCCTTTCGGACTCGGGCTGCTCGCAGCATCAGGAAAAAGACCAGAGGCGGTGGAAGTCCCCTCTGCGCCGCCGTCTCGCTCAAACTTTTTCCACAGGACCAGATCCGGTACGCCGCCGCCACGAGCCTGGTACTCCTGCGCCATGACCAGCATGACCGTGCCGAGGGCGTTGGGGTCAAAACAATCCACCAGCTCGAGGAGGTCGTCACGCTCAAACTCGTCCCACCGCACACCGACAATACACGTCCTGTTCTCCCACTCGCTGTCCCAGGTCTGAGCCACCATCTCGACCGCTGCGCCGGGGTTGGAGATCTGATTGACGCGCGACAGAATCTCAGAGGAGCGTGCGCTGAAGAACGAGTCTGTGTGCAGGTCGAGCGGACAGGTTTGGTACGCGGTCTGAAAGACGTTCGGGATGTACGGGTCGTGGAACAAGATCTCGTGGAAGAGAAGCCCGAAGATCGTGCGCAGGATGCCGGATTCCGCGTGGTAGCCTTTATAACCCAGCACCTGGCGGTAGTGCGAGAGACACATGGATTCGACGCTCACGGGTAAGTTGGTGTCGAGAGTGTCGAGCCAGACGGTGCGACTGCCGGCGAGAGAGGTGCTGGGTTGATGGACAAGTTTGGGGGGAGGATTGTCACCACTGTTGGGTGTGGCGGTTGCGACCGCTCCGTTCGGCGCACTATTCTTCCTCATAAGACTGTTTGCCCTAGTGGGCGTGCCCTCGCGCTCAATCTTGATCCCCACAACATCCCTCTCAAAAGGCTTTCCCAGTCTGACATGTCCAAAATCGTGTTGTTCGCGCACTGGGATATGCAGCTGCTTCTCCAGCTTCTTGATTCGTTTCTGTAGGTCGTAGTGGTAGATGACGTGGCACTCGCGATCTTGAAGTCCCTGCTCGCACGTTTGCAACGCGATGCGTTTCCAATGTTTCTTGTTCGCTTCAACAGATCTCCCGCCGTCCGGTGTTAAGCCATGCATATAGTGTTCTTCAAGCAGGGCTTTACGCTGATACCAAGCTCCTCTCCTCGCAGCGTGGAAGAGTCGTTGATCGAGAAGTTCCGTCAACAGTTCATGTTCGCGTAAATGCTCCTTGAATCTGGCGAGCGGGTGCAGCCCCTTGTGAACGATGCGCGTATACACCCAAGCCGGACTGAAGCGACGCAAATAAGCGCCCTCACCCGTTTCGTATACACGGTCTTCTTTACGTTGCTCATCTGCCAGCAAGGCCCTCCAACGTGGATAGACCGCGTCCGCAATCTCTTTGACATCTTGGAGTGCTTTGCGACCTGGGGTGCCGTTGAATTCGAGAATATTGTCTACCTTAAACTGCGTGCGCAGACTCGCCTCGAACTCGAGCAACAAAGCCCGCGACTCGAAAATAGTAGTCGAACGGCTGACGATGTAAATCGGGAAATTGCGCCGGGAGATCTTGGCCAAGATCAACGTTGTGAGACTCTTGTCAGTCCATTCCGTGCTGCGGTAGAAGACGAGGTGGACGCGTTCGAAAAGTTTCAGGGGCGTGAGGGAGAGGCGGATGCATCGACCAGTACGATCGAGGATCTTCTTTGTAAAATGGGCATCGCGATTGTGTATCGTCGTAATGGGTGTCTTGGACCCGCTGCTTGATTCGCCACCGTCCTCCTCCTCGAACATTGAATGGCTCTTGTTTTCATCTTCCGATACCTCTGTGCCTGCAGATTCTTCTGTTTCGGTCCGTCTCATTTCTCTGAAACCCAGTCCGGTCTGTTTACCACTGGTACGACGAAAGTTTCGAAGCAATTCGCGTTTGTTCTTGCCTTTTACCTTGACATCCTTGGCGAGTTCTTTCAATTCATCCAAGAGTAAGAGACTGCTTGCCTCGTCCAAGGTGGTAATGTGCTCGGAAGAACATTCGGCAAACTTGAAATTCTCACCTAGAGTTGTTCCTTCCGGAGGCTTGAGCTCGCCTGGATGTATTTCGGGCTCTGTGGCGGTAGTAGGTACCTCTCGTTCCTTCTGTAACTCGGCAACAGCAGTGTCCATGTCTGCAATATCACGATAATACTGTAGGTCTTTCACTCGAAACCACTTGCTGGTCTTACGCAGGAAAAGCCTGACATAGAGATACTGTGCTTCGTAATCCAACTCTCTCCACTGTCGGAAAAGGTCTTGTTCAGCATCATTAAATAAATGACTTTCCTCCTCCAAGACGGTATCGAGTGCGAGATTGAATGCGTCCACGTAAATCGAACTGCGTCCTCCTACCCAAGATCGAGCCTCGAATCGAGACTGACCGGTGTCGTTTTCACCTAAGTGATTTTGTGATATTTCTACCGCCTCTTGACTCGCCTTGTAAGCCTCGTAGGCTTCAATGGCCTCTTCGTCCGATTGAAGCGGAGGGAGAGTAGCTTCTAATTGGGTGGTGGGGGGGATGTAGAAGACCGTCTCTCTTCTTCCATCCACGCTGTCGCCATCATCTTCAGAATCCGGTATTTCATCCTGGATCCTTCTCTGCGGATGAGATATCCTTGGCGATGCTCGTTTCGGGCTATACGTTCCCTCAGATGGATGTATCTTCTGTCTTTTTGAGGGCGGCGAAGGAAACTCGGGACTCTCATGAAAGTTCGTAGATGGAGGATGTGGAATTCGAGTTCCCATTAGACGATTATGTGTCGACAAAGACCTGGGCTCCAGGGCCATTGAAGCTTGAGAATCCGCAGTTGACCAAGGCGGGGAAATGGAGGTGTTCGTGCTTGCCCAAATCAGTCGCCGACCTAGTGTCGCCCTAGTACGCGTTTCACTGACGCGTAGTCACGCGACTTGTCTACATACTCGTACTTTCCCTGTAATGAAAGCCAGCTCCTCTTTGTGATGTTCAGCGTCTTCTGCATTATGGTAATGTATCTGCAACCAACTCTAGCTTCTAGGTTCTAGCTCTAGCTCTATGCCAGGACGCCCGTGTGCTATGCTAACGCTGTTCAAGGGCCAGGATATTGCCCGCCCAAGCCGTACTCCAGGATGCAAAGTCGTCCCCCCGTCGCTTTCTGGTTTGTACAAAGTTGGACTCCCATTGACCATGTCCGAGTAAAGTTCCAATTCAATCCAAATTTTATCATTGTCGGCTGTCAGATGAATCTGACTTCTTGCCACCGAACCAACCAACCCCTTTCTCAACGGCATCACGGCTGGCCTTGGCAGCTAGGTTGATCGTACTGTCTTGACCACTTCTCCTCACTCGGCCGAAGTTAACGTCCAAGTCGAGAAGGATCTTGAGGGCATTACGACTTCGTAGATATGGCAAAGGAGCCTTGGCCTCCTTAAGACCGATGCCCGGTTCCATCTTGCCTGCTACACCTGTGACTGAAGCTGCTTCCTGTTCGCTGCCGGGCATCGGCAGCATAGTAGAGAGCACTTCATACGCAGCCAAGGTGAAGCCGAATTGAGGGGACGAACGCAATATTCTTGCGGGGCCGCCCTTGAAAAACGCCTTGAATCCTTCATCCTTCATGATCTTACGTGCGCAGTCGACCAAGCCATTGTATGTAGCCTCACCCTTCCGCGCCTCAACTTGTAATCGTGTCTTGATGACATCGCAAGGGGTGGTAAGGTACGCGGCTGGCATACCGGCGATGGCACCAGCGGTAAGCAATTGCAGGACGCCGAGTTTCTTTGTCTGTGATTCCCCAAACATGTCTCGCTTCAAGTGGTTGTATGTCGGGAAATAGATTGCCGAAAAGGGCACATCACGCAGTAAACACGCTGACGCACCCTTGTACAACCCCATCAAACCCAGGTTGCGTACGATCCACATAGCCGATCGTTTGGGGACAGCATCGGATTTCTTGGCCAGCTCGCCTTGGACTTGCAGTCGAATTTTGACGATTTCGAGGGGATTGGTGAAGACCTGCAAATTCGAGTCAACTCTGAAGCTGATAGACAATGTGCATCTGGACTTACCACTTGACACGCACCGGCCGAACCACCGGCCATAATCTCCGCCCAGAGAGGGATTGCCCCAGTCTGTTTATCAGTAAATCTCCCTCGTACAAGATCGTTCACGGTGAGCTTGATGGCCTTCTCTGGCGCTACACCGACCAATTGTGGTAAGACACCTGAATATAGACCAGCAAAGCCTTCATTTCGGATCACTTTCCGTGCGCAGTCGATTGAGTTTTCATACAATTTTTCACCGGGTCGCGTGCTTCGTTGGTTCTGCATACGTGTCTTGACCAAATCGATCGGGTACACCATGAAAGCACCAAAAGCACCTGCAATGGAGCCCAGGCCAAAATGGTGCGCCGATTCGAGTAAGCTATGCAACAATTGTTGGGATTTCGACACGGCACGGTCAGCGGCGTCGGTTATGGCGCTGAGTCTGGCACCGGCGGTCTGGTAAGATGCATCCAGGACCTTTGCGAAGTCGGTGAGACTTAGTCGGCCCTCGGGAGAACCCAAGCTGGCAAAGTGAAACAAAATGTCGGCCTCCATAGGTGTGTACAGGGAGAATCTTGTCAATCGTGCAGCTTCGTCGAGGAAGTCCTTACGGTCGATTCTGCCATCACTGGACTTGGCTGTGGCATTGCGGATGATCAGATCGACAAGATCCATCTCACGGATGACATTCTGGAAAGCACGGACGTTGGCGTATGAGATCTTCGAACCGGCCGAGATATTGCATAGAGTTGCAAGATTCTCCAAGACGTGGTCAGACAGCTTGTGACCGGCAGTAGATCTGATGATGCGCTCAAAGTCTTCCGGGTCAATATAGCCATCCTTGTCTGTGTCGTACAGGTGAAAGGCCTGGCGAATGCGCTCGCCCTGTAAGCCACGCATCATCTGTGCAAATTGAGGATATGTCATCTCGTGTCGTTTTGTCCTTCCGCCAATGTACAGGGTGGCCCATTCTGAATTGAAATCGAACGGGATGCTGTCTTGACCTTTGTTCTGCTCATAGATTTTCTGAAAGCTTTCTGACTTGATTGAGCCGGTGCCATCTTCATCAAACAATCGGAATGCGATCTCGTATTCGGCGTCGGGTTTGGCAAGCAGATTCTCAAAGGCACCCCACTCAGACATTGTGATTTTGCCCCGCTTGTTGCGGTCTGCGACGGCAAAGAGAATGCCATACTGTTGACGCTTGATCTTGTGCTGCGTGTGGTGATCGCCGCGTCAGTGACAAGGATCGGTCGACCGACATGGGAGCGACTGATCAGGTAATGACTCACATAATCCTCTTCAGGGGGAGCAATAGCATTAATAAAGTCCTCCTCGTTCATGTACAGCTCTCCGTCTTCATCTCTGTTTGCGTATCTCAGAAAGTTGGTACGCGACTCGGTGGATAAGCTTGTCGGGCTCGTTGAGCCTAGTAAAGACTCTTTCACGGCTTCGGAGACGGTCGCCATGATGGTAGTGAGGAGAGATTATGGGTCGAAGGAAGCAATACCGACGGTGTAGTTGACCAGGCGTAGAAAGGAGATCGACCGCCAGATGAAGCAGCGCGATAGCGAAATCTCAAATTCAACACGGGACACGAAAATGAGGTGTGAGTGAACTCCTGCGCAGCCGGGGGAAGGAGATGTCACTAAGGAAATTCACCGCCCGATGGAAATCTATAGTGACATTGAATCAAAACCCTGATATACGAGCCCAAAATCTGGGGATTATGAGAATTCTAGGTTCACCCTTTCAACCGCAGTTTCAGATTTTCCAGATTAAAAACAAAAAATTTGGAGCTTCATGCCGCTGGTCGCTGGTCGCTGGGGATTCTGACCGATCATCACCGTGCAACCCTTGCCACGTCGGCTAACTCCTGTAGGCATCCCGCGCCCAGGGGTTTGGAGCTTCTGTGCTTCACACGCCCACCTCTCAAGCAGTATCACCCACCGGTCTCGGGCCACCAGGAACCCCTAACTAACGTGGCTAACACTGGTTTAGGCATCGGTGCCGAATGCCGCACGCATATCCATCGAGCCATCTTGCCCATCCAAAGTAGCGGTAGAGATTTGTACCCGTACCACCCGTACCACCCGTACCCAATGCACAGGCCCCCCCGGATACATGGATCTCCGGAGACAGGGAGACACAGGGACATACGGAGATGAAAATTCAAATGCATTCGCTATGTAGCAGTACGAGTAGTTACTTTGGTCCCATACACACACACATCCTCCCTTATTTTCTGACCGCCCTCTAGTACCCATTTAACCTCCCCCGAAAATACAGCGCACGCCTTGCCGTTGATACAATAGTACAATAGTACAACACACCTGCACTCGCACTAATAATGTCATGTATCAGATTACGCCTACAATAAAAGCAAGAAAGCAAACCCAGGTCATAAGGTCATCAGAACTCCTTTTCGATCCGGAGGGCTTTGGTCCTCGCCCTGCTCATGCTGTGTAGTGATATCCAGTCTCCGACAGCAGGTGTCCAACCGACGGAAGGCCACCCTCGTTCGTGGTGAGATTTGGTCCCATTTCGCTGGGTCGACGACTATGGCTTGGATTGCCCAGGCTGATTCCACTGTCGTCGGTATGGTCGTATGGCTCATCAAGCGATGATCCCCGTTCGTACTCGCTCATTGCTGCGTGGCCAGAACTCGCTCGTGATCTGTTACGAGCATGGCTGGATCGAGAAGAAGGATTCCTCAGATTTCGAAGCCCTTGCTGGAACATCTGGTGACGCGCATGATTAGCTTCTGCCTACGCTGCGAGGCTGGGGCTGACGACATACCACTTTCTCCACGTCTGTGATTGATTCTCCGAGCTCCTTGCACATAGGTGCCCACATCAGATGTCGATGTCGACTGTATGCGTTGGTCACTCTTTGGATTCTGGCATCGTCCCAATCGGTATTACGCATCTTGGCCAATACTCTCTCATGCCTCTTGCGGCATGCATTGGCCGACTTCCCGGGAAAGTGCTGCCGGTGAATCTCTTCCCAAGACATGCCTCGTCCCTTGGCGTCTAAGAGAATATTGTCTTCCTCGCTACTCCAGGGTCCGCTCTGTCCAGGTCGCGAAGGTGGCTCCCTTTGCATTTGCGGGGCGGCGGGCATGCTGTTAGGAACGGCCTGTAGATAGGTCGCCGGCATCATATGGGTTTGGCCATATTGTAAATGGTGGTCTGCGTAACCGAGAGAGTGCATTTGTGGAGGAGCCCACGAACCCATGGCCTGAGGCATGCTGGTCACCATGGTCGACGATGTCCGGAGATTGTAAGGTGCTGGTCGCTGGGTTGTTCGATGCACAGTTGGCTGCTTGGGCATTACTTGCGCATAGGTTAGGCCGTTGCGTCGAGGCCCAGGTCGATAGAATGGCTGCTTGCAAAGACAGAAAAGAGAGGATGATTATCAATTAAGGTGACCTGCGAGCGAATGTAGTGAAGAATGGACAAGAACGATTGAATCGAATCCTGGAAAAAGGTTTGGGACTGGGTGGCATCAAATATGTTGTGTCGGGACGCTTGAGCCTGGCCACCAGTTTAAGAAGAACTGCGTCCAGCGCAAACAAAGTAGCAAAAGAACTTCAAACAACCAGGCGTCAATTTCAGATTTGAAAGAGCCGCGAAGACTAACACCTCAAGTCTCGACATGGCAGTCTCATATGTAAAACTGCCAGCGATCCATCATCCAGGCGTCTACCTGCGACGGCGCCTCGGGGGAATGCAAGAGGTGTTCCTCGATGGGGAACCATGCCTTTCCATCATTGGAGGACCCAAGTATAAAGGGTAAGTGAAACTTGAGCCTTACCCACGGGGCCACGAGCAGGTGGGCCGTACCATTGTAGCTGCCGGAGTTATATTGGGAAGCAGACTCCTCTTGAGGCTCAAACGAGCCACTCGTGGCACGATGTTGCGCGAGTGCCGATCAGGCGAATCTCAGTAGCCGCCGGCAGACATGGAATGCGCTGTTGAGAATGGCCGTCCATAATGGTTTCGGGAATTTTGGGAGACGCGACCAAGTGGAAACCTTGCGAGCCCCAGAGATCTGGCGTCGTCTTTCATCCGGCCATAAGCATTGGCCAGACGGGATGCCATAACGCTTTGTCGTATTTTGAGGCCAAATCCTACGCGCTGAAGGTCGCAATCATGAGGCTCGATTGACAGCATTTCACCTGCGGTACTCTCACCTCTTTCGTCAGGGCAAATTCCATTGCATCAATGGCTTCATTTCCCGTCTCGAGCCTGTACGTTGCTCTCAGTTTGTTTACGAAGTGCTGTGTGCTTTTGTCGGTCTTGAATGAGGTTGGTCGATATGAAACTGATGTCGCTTATACCAGGCGCTTAATCTCTTGCGGGTCCTAAATTTAGCCACGCCACAACTTGTGGAGCGATGATATGCATGCCATTCAAATTTCTGCGCTTCATTGGCTCATCAAGTCGTTAATTTGGTGGCAGTCATCCTAATATAGCGGGAGTGGCAACGAAGGAAGAAAGATGGGTTGAATATTGAATGCAAGAATTGCAAAATTGATGCCGAGGACAAAGTCCTCCCCGCCGGGATAGCTTCTCGAACAGAAGAGCTTCACAGATCTAGGAAAATGGCGCGCCTGTAGAATCTGCCCGTCGAGAACGAAGAAGCCAAAGACATTCTGAAGCAAAGAATTTGGGACAAGGTGATATATTGCTATTCTGAGAGTGCCAGGTAAAAAGCTACGGGGTTTCCTGCCTTGAACTCTGGGAGACTTTTGAGGTCAGCCTCAATCCTGGGATGCTTTGATTTCCAATTCCAAAAGGTCATTAGTAAGGGCTATGCTCGCCCACACTGTGAAGGTCGTAATACATCATATCGCTAATAAGCAAACAAAACTTCTCGACGCTGAGTCGTCTCATTTCCGTGACCATCTTCGCTCGTCCCGGGACATCTTGACATGGCTACCATAGTAGTCATCTTCTTCAATTGGGGTGACGCTGTACACAACGGGGCTCTCGGAGAAAGAGAGTTGTCGTCGCTGTGCAACAGACTTGTTGGAGACCGAAGACTTCTTCAGGATGCTTCTTGATGTGCTGGAGTTGACGTAGGAGTACGTTGGCTGTTGCAGTGTCGAGTAGCCACGCTGGTTGAGTCTGGTGTTGCGGGCAGTTGGGCTGACAGGTGATGGTGACACTGGCATATCTAGAGGTGATCTGAGAGGTGCCATGGGAGACTTGAGTGACAGAGTTGGTCGGGTTGCTTGGGCAGTGGAGATGCTCAAAGACAACTTGGGCTTTACTGATCGTGAGGCAAGCATCTTGATTGTTTGTTGGATTGAGTATTATAGATTGATATGATGTGCTATGATGTCTTGTGGATTTTTGTATATGCAAAGGCGCAAGAATTCCAGGAAATTGGTAAGTTGATTTCAGGTAGTAATATATCAAACTGGATCGTAACACGAAAATAGTAAGCGAGTATGGGGTGGATGCAAATATAGAAATGGACCAGCCAATTCTAAATTGAGGGACAGACAGAGTATGAAAATGGAAGATGAATAGGAAATGCCTAACAATCAATGTTTGGATGGAGAGGAAAAGAAGAAGCTGGTCGAGAAAGCGGTCGGGGTGGGCGGTTAGATATACACGAGACTCTCTGAGTATCTGGAGGTGGTCGCCCCTGATTCGTCCAACCTCAACCCAAAGGCCTGCATAACCCGGGTCAGGCAACCAATCGCCATGCGGCTTCAGGCGCTCACCTTTGTGATACTTCTGCATCCCTTCTGCATCCCGACTGCTTCACCCAATCGCCAATGCAGCTGAGCGAGAAAAACTCCCTTGGCGAATGCCGCTCCTCTGTGATATCAGTCTCCCACTCGGCTGTATTCAATATCACAGCAGCGTAGACGGCTTGACCGCCCGCAAACAGTCTGTATATTGACCTCCGGATTTGCCTCCTTCCGCTTCGCAATTCTACCGAGCAGCTCGATGGTACCACCTTGCTCATTTGGGCGTTGCTGCAGCGTGATATTGTGTGACGGCGGAGTGAAACACCACATATACGAAAACATCTCACCATTCTTGGAGATCACGAGATTCAGCAGTCCAGTGCTAACAGTCTATCATCCTAGGATTCATTGAGTTTGCGATAGCGTAAACCTCTCAGAGATGATATCGTATACTGTGCCGTGTCTGTGGGGAGAGCAGCAAATCATCGTCTTTCGCCCCATCAATGTTGGCTGACTCTGCATGTCGCCGGAAGAGTCCACCCGCATTTTCTTCAGGCATGGCTGCAAGAGGCAGATAGGCCAGCTACCCATCCCTCATTTGCTCGACGACTCTGCGTATGCGTACTGCAGCTGCATCAAGTCGGGACTTACCGTTTGGACCCAACAAATCCAGGCCAAGTCACCGAATCCAATCACCAGACCGTCAGATGTCGTGCTGGCAGTTCTGTCTTGGACAACCGGTCGAGGCAACCTTGGACTTAGAGCGCCCGAAAGTCAAATGGCTTGAAACGGGACATTGAACATTGACGTACCGGTATAGCAGCAAGCCACTGTTAAACGTTTGTGACTCGGTAAGACCGTCGTGTTGTTATCGTTCGCCTCAACCTGCTTCTGGACGGGATTTTGTTTACGCTTGCTGAAACAGAGTAGCCATCAAACCTTGGCGGGAACCTGTGTTATTCTTTACATTAGACTTACCTGTCCAAACTTGACAGAGACACCATAGCGTTGGTACTCGAACGGGAAAAGCCGAAGTTCTGGACGTGGATGGTCTGCACCGGTGAGCGTCGAGATAACCATAAAATCAACTCGTCGCTGATTGATGGGGGAGGATTGGCAACAAACAGTTGATAAAGGGCGGTTCGGGAATGTCGGACAAAACTACTCGTGCAAGTGCAATGGCGTGTACGGTGTAGGGCGAGTCATTGTTTGCTTTATTCGGAATTGCAATGTGCGTCAAGTCAAGCATGTGGTCGACTCTTGACGCCGATCATTTTCCGGCGACAAAGGCGAACTATTGAGGCTGAAGCAAGGTGCGCTGAAGGAGAAATTTGCCGACTGACCGCCGTAACAGGATTATGATGATAACCAGTCGAGTAAGAGAAACAAAGCCCCAGCCGAATCGTTGTGATACATGTCGACACTCAAGTCGTCAGGAGGAAGAGCAACCATGGCTTTGCTTTTTTGATGCCGTTGCTCAATCCATGACCGTAATCCCGCAGCGCCGAATTGAAGTCGACCTTGAAACCCGATCCGAAACAACAGTTGACGCTTTTTGTCCCCGAAGCTAGGAGAGCGCATATTGCAAATACAGGGAGGAAATTCGAAATCAATGCCTGGAGTGCTGGAGTTCCACACTTTGGAGACCAAGGAAGAGCTGCGACCGGGCCTCATTTTCGTCCGTCTGCTTACCTGCTGGCATAGCGATCGTCGCCCCGAGCATATTCTCGACCACCGGCATAATCACGAGGAGGCTCCTCGCGACCAGCCGGGGGATAGCCACCGCGTTCTTCGGAGCGGTCGTAATAATTACGTCGGTCTCCGCCACGGAAGCTTCCGCCGCCATATCCGTCCTCACGTCTGCCACCCTCGTATCGATCAATGTTGCGGCCGCCATAGCCATCGTCACGGTCTCGTCTGCCACCATAGCCACGTCGGTCGTCGTCATAACGGGAGCCGCCACGGTAATCACCACGACCCTCGCCTCCACGATAATCGCCACCACGATAGTCATCCCGACGTGGAGGATATCCTCCGCGACGGTCATCGTATCGGTCACGGTAGCCACCACCTCGGGGTGGGCCGCGGAAGTCACCTGTTCAAGGTCAATACAATCTTTTCGCAATCTGACAGTATCACATACCACGCTTGGGAGGGCCAAAGTATTTCCCCGGGGTGGGAGTACGAGGGCGGGCACGACGGGCCTTCTCGATGCTCAGTGTGCGGCCTTCGATGACTTCGCCTTGCAAAGCTTCTTTTGCTGCCTCGGCTTGTTCATTGGAAACCATCTTGACAAAGCCAAATCCGCGAGACTCTTTGGTATGAGGGTCAAGCATGATGGAGCAGTTTTCCACATCACCATACTTCTCGAAGAGACGGGAGACGTCGGTTTCGGTGAGCCGAGGGTGAATGCCGGTGACGAAGAGATTTGACCCGGTGTTGATGGATTCGTCATCAGCATCCTTCATGCGAGTGTCCGATGGAGGTGGAGGACTGTACAAAAGGGTGTTAGTAGTGAGTTGACGTCAAGGAGATGGGAGCGCTCACGGTCGATCGCGGCCATTTGGAGATCGGCTGCGGTTGCGCTCGTCTCGCTCGCCGCGTGGTGAGGCAGATCGGTCACGACGTTCATAGGTACGTTCCTCTGAAGAGTTCATGTTAGAAGTTGATCTAGAGTCTGTTCTTGTCAATACGGTATCGTACCTTCGTAGCGAGCAGCTGAGTCTTCGAAGTCGGCCATGATGTGATCCTTGAGGTTGACGTTGAACAAGGGGTGAAGACTCTCAACTGAAAAGTCGCGTCTTCGACTTGCGTCGTGGAAAGAATTATTAGAGATGACAGAAGAATCCAATTAGTGGGCGATGGAGAGAATAATGGCTGCTCCCTAAGAGAAGGAAAAATGTGATGGCGATGGCCAGCAGTTGATTGTTTTGTGAGGCTGCGATGAGATGAGCAAGCGAAGCGAAATTTCGATCAACCTGGCTTGAAGGGCAGGCGCAGCGCCAAGCCCCAAATCCGCTAACTCCCGGAAGCGGCGACGCGTTTATCCGGCAACCGCGGGAATGTCACGGCTGGAAACCGCAAGGCTGTGTTACTTGGTGTTCATCTTTGAATAAAGCACGTCAAATACATGTTTGCGGTTGTAAACTACAAGTACTCATTCGAATAGAGTGTAACGCACAATGATACCAGACTCATCGAAAGGCTGATAAAATGCAATCCAAACAATGCCAAGATCACTTCATCTTCGATTCCTGAAGGACCTCGTTCCCCAATCCGATGCCTTGCTCCGTTTACCTCTCAGTGCCTTCTTCTTCCCCAGAGCCTCGGAGGTCCTCGGGTCTGTCTCGTCTCCGTTCATAGCAACATCGCCATCATCGATCATGTCGTCGCCTGGACCAAGCCCTTGAAGCTCATCTTCATCCATTTCGCTCAGCTCTTCGCTCATGTCACGAAGGACTTCCGGACCAGTCCAGCGCTCCTCGTAAACGGTGGTGCCTTCGGGGTCGAATTGAGCGACATACCAAGGAATGCCGCCTTCAATGGAGAGAGGTTGTGTATTGCCTTGCAGACTCATGGGGGGCGTGGGGGGTTCCAGTTGCTGCACCTGCTCTGAAGGAATCTCTCCATTGACGACAGGCTCCTGCCTAAAACCATTCATCGAGGCCGGTGGAGTGTTGGCTGTCACCAGCTGGCCCTCGAGGGTAAGGTCTTCATGCTTGACAAGATGCACTTGCCCGTTTAGCACTGGTGGCTCCTTGACCATTTCTGAGATGGTTTGTTCCTCAACTGCGGGAGGAGCGTCGGTGTCCATCATCACGATATCGCCATCCGCTGGACTAGCGATTCCGGTTCCCTCTTTCATGTCCACAGGATCAAGGACCGGCATTTCGACGGACTGCGTCATGGACCCGCGTCGAGAAAGCAGCGCCTCATCCATTTCTCTAATCTGTTCAGCATACGGTCGACCATTCAACTCAGCCTCCTTGCGAACCGCGTCCTCAATAAGTGGTTCAATCCCCCTGACAATACGACGTGCGAGCGTTCTTCGATCACGGTCTTCTGCCGACATATCTTCAGCCCTGCCTGTGACAAGAGTAATAAGCTCTGATATGCTTCCTGCGCTGTTGCCGAATTCCGTATTAATCACCTGTACAACGTCGTTGGAAAAGCTTGCAACCGAGGTATGCTCCTTTCTGAAGACTTTGTCACGCAGCTCTAGCAAACCGTTGCGGAAGAGGCCTCGGTCCAACCTGATATATGTCAGCTATGTAACTGCAACTTGATCAGTGATGACTTACTTAAGCGCTTTCTCGACAATCGGCTCCAGGAGATGGGGAATGGGAAAGTAAACAGTGTCAACAACGTCCTTCAAGAGCCTGGCTTCTTCTAACTTCGCAGCCTCGCGCTGCTTAATGAAGTCACATATCCGCACGATGCGTTCCATATCCTTGGCCAATTTCTGGGCGAAATCAATGCGGCGATCGAGTCTGGCGCGGCCTGCCGCCCCTTGAGCCTTGTAGTCGCGACGTGTGACTTCGAAAGAGCTGAATGTGTCCATTTGTAATTGCAGGCGCTTCAACAATGCAGCACCCCTTCGTGCCTCACGTTTCAGTGTCCAATATTTGCAAATCTCAGAAACATACTCTTTCTTTTTCTGGACAGTGAATCGAACTAACGACTCCTCAATTGATTTGAGGATAACTTCTGGTATCACAGGGGCGCCAGATGGAAGACGCCAAACGGTTTTCTGCTTCTGACCTTTCTTGTTCGTCAATGTCACCTTGAGATGACCTTTATCCGTAGTGGGCGTGTCATGAGAATCGTGGATTGCCAGCGCAGACGCACGACTATCTGCCCATATTTGCCCTTTGAAGTGTTCTTTGAAATACTTGACTGCTTCTTCATAGGCTTTGTCGGTGTGGTGCTGGCGCTTCCAATCGTTAGGCGTGTGTTTGTGACAATATGCTTTCAGCTGCGAGGGCTCCATTAGAGTATTTTGCCCTCCACCAGTTTTCATCTGAAGGAACAAGCCAGCTTGGCGAGCACATGTCAGATGAAATGGCTCGTAGCAACGACCATCGCTGCATTGAATGCTGGCGCCCATCTCCTGTTTGCAAATATAGCAGACGAGCTTCCATCGGCTATGTGGAACTTTCTCAACGTCGGTTATCGGTTCCATCAGCGATGGATTCCCGATTGTGACTTCCGGTATCCATATTGCACAGAAAAGATGTGCCCACTTGGAGTTATTAGTTTGCTTGAAGGCACCTCCTTCGTTCGGACAAAATATACAGCTGGGCCGGGAGTTCCCAACGAGCTGGCATTTCCTGCAAAGCCATTGCCCTTCTGGAATATACGGTACGCCATAGCACTCTTGATGTACAGCCAGGTCACAACCATCACAGAACACGATTGCATTTGCGTTTTCGCAATCTCCATCATCGCAAATCGCGCATTTGCTGTCGGGTTCCTCGCCTGCAGGTTCTCCGTTAACCGCAGCGGCAGAACTAGAGCGTGGGCGCTGCGTTTGTGGTGCCTTGGGATTAGGCTTGGGTATCCTCTTCTCCAGAGCATGCCATTCTTTCTCAACTTTTGTCATGGTGATCTCAAAGATGGCAGGTTTGATGCTTTGCACTCCATCCTTAACTCGACCCCGGTTAAATGCTTCGAGCCATTTGACATCTTGCTCATCCATGTCATATTCGACTCGGCCTACACCAGTGCTACCGATCGCCGAATTTTCACCGTTGACGATGAGATCGGGGCTGAGATCAAGATCTTCCTCCGCAGAGCCCTCCATCTGTCTGATGAGCGTACGGTCGGGCCTTGGGAATATTTCGCTCTCTTGGTACCCGACATTGGCCATGGATTTGTCCACAAAGTCGACTTGTGCGATGTCTTTATTTTGTTCGTAGGATACAAATGGGTCAAGTTCTCGATATGAGGGTTTGGGCAGCGTGAGTCGCTCTCTTGGATTGGGGCCTGGTATCGGCACAATTTTCGGAGCCTCGGGCGTTAGAAGAGCGTGGACCATGGAGTTCTTGGTGCGATGTGGTCTTCCAGGCTTCTTCTTGGGAGGTGTTGAGACACCTAGCCCGATACTACCGCCCTCGCCCAGGGCGCTGCTGCCGTCGACAAGGCCATCGGAACTATGTTTTTTGATCAAGCCATCCACCTCCTCAGACGGCAGCACTGCAAAATCGGCATCAAGGTCCAGATCAGGATGAAACTCCTCCCAGCCCCGCTCTTCTCGAGGTTTGTAGCCGTCGCCATGTGTCACAGCGGCAGAAGCTGCTGCTGCCGTGCTATATCGAGGCCGAGCGCCGCCTCTATTCCTACTTCTTGCAGAATATCGCGGGGTCGTGGTTGCAGCCTTCTTGCGTTCTCGAGCGGGGCGGGATCGGGTGCGGGTGACGGAGAAATCGCCGTTCTTGGTAGGGGTCTGGGTTACAGACGGGGAGTTTTCGTTATCCAGGCGTCTACCTCCTCCTCGAACATTTGGGGTCCATTTAGGTGAAGATGGAGCCCTGCGTGAAGTGCGGATGCGTTTCGGAGGAGGTTCTGCGTCTTGGAAAGCAGCCAGATCTTCTTCGTTGAGGTCACTGACGACTTTGGGATATTTCGTCGCTTCTCGGCGCGGACGTGTCCTTGCCTGTGAGTTCCTCAGCGGCGCCATTCTGCCGGCAGAGTTGTCGACAGTTGACGCGACTGAGGTTGATCGGGACCCAACTAGGAGGCGCAGGTAGATTTCGGATCGGGTTCACGCGCGAGAGAGGCCATCCAGTCTGTGAAATGAGAGGGATAGACAAAGACTGGCGGTGCAAGTCGCGGTAGAAATAAGGCGAGGGAATGGATAATGTCGCCGGGTGGTTTGCAGGCGCAATCTGGTGCAGGATCTTTTAGGTGGTCGTCTCTTCAAGATGGCCATCAAAGTGTCGATTCGGTTAAGCGCGACTCCCGAAGATTGAAAAAAGCGGGTCGAGTTGCCGTTTGAATACTTGGCAGATACAGAGAGGCATAAATTATCCGAGCCGCACTTTTGGCAGAATCTAGATTGATGCCGCTTTTGCACTCCTTATGTTCTGGGCTCCCGAATTTACCAAGGTACATTCGTCCAAAGATATTACGACTAGTACTAGTAGGCTTGACTTTGAGTCTTCGAGAGTGACTTGACGAGCTGTGCAACGAGACGAATGTGACTGTTTGTGTCCAGTGTGTTGTTACAACCGTAATTTTTGCGCTCCAAGCCAAAGTTGCAACGGATCCGATGAAAATGTTCCTTGACCATACTTCGATTCTGTTCTCGATAGTACCGGCAAATCTCTGAGGCATAAGGAAGGCCACATCGCATTTGTAATTATTCTAATCCCAAGAGGTGACTCGTGCATTGCCCGCCTCGCCCGCGTACTAAGTTGAGACAGCTTGATCACATGACTTATCGTTGAGCTTGGCATCACGACTTGCCTGCCGGTGCGGGTCTGGCGCGCCTGCCCTTCACCACCTGGCGCATTAATGGCAGTCGCATCTCGCGCAGCATACTCACATTCCTATCGCGCCAAATTTGCCCAATGAATTCCGGTGAAGAGTAAGTTCCCGTTCCTCAACTCCCAGGTCCCTCCTCTACCCTGTTGTGGGCTGTACTCTTACTAGATGGCCAAAACTCCCAGGAATCGCGCTGGACGCCGAGGAAACGAACCCCGAGGAACCAATTCAAATCAGCATCGCCAATCTACATCTGCGTCTGCAGGATCCCGCGATAGCACTGCCAATGTGCACCACAATAGAAGAGGAGGAAAGTCAAGTTCAAACTTGAGCAAATCGACGGACAACATTCAGAATGGTCCGGCAGCGACCCTGACCTCAATCCCACCCCAAGACGACCATGTTTCTCTTGCCGGATTCAGTGCTGCGGCCATCGAGGCTGCACTGAAGCAAGGCTTTGACCCGAAGGCCCCCCTTTACAAATCAGATCCCAAGTCGCAGCCTGCAACTCCTCAAAGCCCATGGGGTGCGAAGCGTGAGTTCAAGACACACATTCCAAAGCAAAATCACTGACGTCAATACAGCCGGAGCTATGGCAAATGGTAAGGACTTCTGGCTTGATTTACGCAAGCAGGTTGCTGCTCTGCAACAAACCGGAGGTGTCAGCCAAGGTGGTTGAAGCCTGGGCCTAGTTGATATCATTCCCACATTGTTCAGCGGCATAGGAGGTGGCGTTTGTTGAGTGCATTCTAAGATACCCGCGAGGTTGGCGCATCTTTTAGCATTGCCTGGATATCACAAAGATACTTGCCCGCGAGGAGATGTGCGGCCTGGTTAACTTTTCGCAACCGGCAACTACCCATGGCTCCAGCCCGTATTTCTGAACTTCTTGTCGGTACAAGCACATTGTATGTGGTTGGTCTAACATAGCACGCAACTTGCATGGTTGGGTACCTGCAGGATCAAACTTCTCTGAATTGGCATTGCTCAAAGTATTCTGGCTACGGATAGTCACACTGTCAGGATTGGCCCTATTGCAGGTAGAACTGAAATGGGAGCGTGTTTGGCATAATCAACATTAAGAGAGAAGGACGATTAGCTACGGTGCATATCCTGGTGTGGAACAAGTTTGCTGCTGTGAAAATCTTCTATTCATCTGGCTCGAAACCGCTGACTGACTGCCAGGAGAGTGCGCTTTGTTCTGCTCGCCACGTGATATCTAGAATGCATTTCTTGTGTGCAGCAGCACCATCATTGTGCCCAGTCTCCAGTCCTTGGACTGCTCTGGGCAGACCGAAGCGGCACCGCCAATGGCTGCACGCTCTCTTTCATACGTCCATCTCACTGCAGGAACACCAGCAGGGCGCTTCCATGGCGGCTCACAGGTAGAGATCGAACAGCGACTTTTCTTGTCTGGCGGAGGCTTATCTATGCCACCATGGTGCTGGCCGTTGCACTTTCGTACTTCCAATTTGGTTGCAGAACACCGACGGTCTTGTAGTATCGACTGAGACGGTGGATTCGGGATTCAATCAAGATAAGTCGAAATTTCGAGTCCTTATCTTTTCGGTTGCGTTCAAGGTGCTTGCGGACGGCGACGGCCTGTATGTCCCCACTGTCAGTCATTGAACAATACGCACAATACGCAAGACAAACGACATTGTCAAGTTCTCGAAAGGAGATCATGGAGATAAGTCGCACCTTCTTGATCAACATGTAGAGATCTTCGGGGATTTCTGGTGCAAGACCTGTAGGATGTCACTCTGTCAGTCTCGTGGGACCAAATACAGAGGCTATGCTGAAGGGAATGGACAAGCCATCAGGCAGGACCAATGAAAAGAGATAACAGAGTATTTGCATATCCATGCTCTTTCTCTCCTTCTCTTCATCATGTCTAGCCGGCTCGAGGTATATGTATGCGCGTACCGTTCGACTTGAGGATTCTCAAAATCTTGTTACCTGCACACGAGTAATTCGTCAGTATCAGCCGTCTTCAAAACACCCACAGCGCTCCCTAAATTCGGCGAGATAACTGACCAGTGACAACCTTAACCTGTGCGACACCATGGCTATCCCTCAGGACAACACCGATTTGCGAAGGCGTAGCACCTTTTCGGGCGAGTTTGCAGATGTTGTCGACGACCGTCTCGGGGGTGGATTTGAACCAGGTGGGCACGGAGCGCGAGTAAGGGATGGCTGAGGCAGAGATACCCTTTCCTTTGCTATGAAGACGACCCATCTTTGCGGTGGTTGCGACAGAAAGGATTGAGAGACTGCGAAACCTGAGTTACCAAAGTTGAAGGTCAAACTGGAGGCCCGCGGATCTCTGTGTGGTGGGTCCGCCGAAACTCTTGGCAGATTGAAAAGAAAATCGAGCTATTCCCGTTCTGGAGACTGAATCTTGCCATCACACTGACATGCCTTCGTCCCTAGTGCCAGGCTCGCCAGGCACCCAGCGAGCAGGTAGTACTAGGTAAAGACTCTCGTTGGCAAAGCTGGCGGGTCCCCGACTATCACTTCAATCGCCTCCAACATGGTCTGCCCTACAACTTTTCGATATGCATTATATACCAGAAGGAGGTCTCAGTTTCACAGACGAGGTCGCCTGCTACTCATGCTCTGTCTGCACTACTTGAAGGTGCCTCCTAGACCTAGAGACGTGACTGCTTGTTGGTAAGTCACGCAGGTATGGATGGTTTCTACCAGTCCGTCTCTTGCAGGAATTGAGTATTTGCACACTCAGAAATGATTGTTGCACCTGGAAAGTGCTATGACCTGCGCCCTAGAAGAGCAATGAGAGTACCTGCATCCGCCTACCAAGATACACTCTCTGCAGAGAAAGTTGAAAAGTGCGCAGTTCTTCAAAGTGCACACATACGAGACCAAGGACTTCTTCCTTGATACGATACTGTTCTGCGAGCTGGGAGTGCGTGCCTCCAAATTCATCAATTAACTGGCCCGTCAAACCTTACTGTCTACTCACTCTCATACGTTCTGTCTGACTGTTGCCTGGAACCAATCTTCACGGTTACTTCTGTCCAAGTCAATCCGCTGCCTTTCATCTGCAACGTCCCTGGTATTGCATATGATTGTTCGGGCTGACGCACTCTGATACAATCAAGAAAATTGAGGAATCTCGCAGTAATCTCTCCCGAGTCAGAGTGCCCCGATGAACTTTGGGCTGCCGTCGCTTCGAGCAAGGAAGCTGAGGGTTTCGATCGCAAAGTATACGAGTACTCTCTTACATTGTCTCTCGGTCGCACGCCGTACTGATCGCTTTCTGGTCAGCACTCATCGATTGCTACTGACGGCACCTTCATCATCAAATTAGAAAATCCTCTGAATACCCCTCAAAAGGTGAAGGAAGCAGCCTGCTTGAACGACACTCCCATCCTTGAAACTGGCGTAGGAGAGCTTGAAGAAGCCAGATTCTGTCAGACCGATGCCTACTCCAAAGCTAGACTTACGGACTGGCTTTCATGTCACTACAGCGGCTTTAAACCTACAATCGTGCGCTTTGCGAAGGCCAAAAAGCAGCTCTGCTCTCACACCATGGCCCCTGCCCTGGGCGTCGGCTATACCCTTCCGCAGAACCGACCAGACTGCGCTTCTCTAGTCCCTCACCTAACGCAAGACCAGTACCCCGTCTGGTATTTCTTTTACGGCACACTCGACGATCCCGATGTTCTCAAGCACCAACTCTCCTTGACGACGGGGCCTTCATTCCTTCCAGCTACTGTATACGGTAGACAAGTTCGAACCTGGGCGGGGAAATACAACGCACTCGTCGACGCGAGCCCTTGTAGTCGCGTATTGGGCAGTGCTTTTCTTGTAGAGTCTCGGCAGCAGGAGGATGCCTTACGATTCTACCAGACAGACAAATACGAAGTTGTCCGATGCCGTCTTCATACACCGAAAGGTATTCTCGACGGCCTTACATTCCGATTCGATGGTGATTTGAGGGAGATGGATTTAGCAGCCAATACACTTATCGTGAAATTATGTCTCGAGTATTAGGAGTCCCTTATTCTCAGGGTAGAGCAGCAATGGAACAAATGTCTTTCTAGGGGTTTCAGTCTTTAGCTCTGCGGACGGAGGACATGTATATCAGTTTGGGACAGATTAGCCCGTGTAATCATGTAATTGATACCCCATCCTACAGGAGCATCCGCTTCTTGCCATCCAGATTCTGCAATAGTTGCTAACAGCGCCATCCGAATGATGCTTTTGCAAGGAGAGCGCGCCGCGCTCGCAGTCACGAGATTTCTCAGCCTTGACTGCCTAAGGCTACACAATAGGGGCTCCTTGGCACGTAGTGCGCTAACATCGCAGGAGATGGCTCTGACTCTGAGCGTTCGAGGAAGTCCGGGCGACATGATTTTACTCTGTTGTTTGTCTGATCTTTCAGCACTCGTGCCTGGCTGCCTGTACATCCACTCGCCCTTGCGCTGTTGCTTTCCGAGGGGCCTTGCAACAGCCACCACATGTGCGAAAAGATTGTTGATCTCCTGTCTTAGCGACGACTCAATCTGTTGCGAGGACTAGAATGCCCCACTAGATTCTTCTCGATGCAGATCAAGAGAGCCTGCAATCGATCAGCGGAATGATCTGTTGAAAAGACCATTCATCGAGGTTTTTCGACAAGGCTCAGAAGCTCGTTTTCCTTGACACAATTTAGCAATAGATTGTCGATGAGTCGAATTGCTTGATAGACCGTTGTCGGCGCCATAATCCTGGATGAAAATCCGGGCCTGTGTTGAAGAGGTCTTGGAGGTCAAGCAAACATCACTTCGCTGGGTTCGCATACTGTAAGATATGACTTTACTCCTTATGGATCCAGCCGCACGCCGCAGGGACTATTAGGCTGAGGAAAGAATTTGAAGCCCTTTATGCGGCTTAAACAGACCCAACAGCTGAGTGACGTGGCAATGTACGTGATTGAAACCAGATTGTCTCACCCCAAGCAAACTGCGCAAACTGCTGGACACGAAGCGGGTTCATGCTACCCCACGATGATACGAATTGAGGAGCCCTTCTTGCTCATCTGCCACCAAGGAGGGCATGCAGGGCCCCGTGCGCAGCGCCGCCTATGGTCGCAATGCCGAAACCCGGGTAGCTCATCGTGTCGGGTTTTAAGAGCCGCATTATGCGAGCCTCAGTATAGACCGTAGTGCAATGGGAAATTCATACTATGGTCGAATGGTCTTCAAAAGGTATGTTGCCTGCCATAAGTAAAAAACTCACTGGTGGCATACCTAAAAGACACATTCAAACATGACAGTATCGATCGGCACGTTCCCAGGAGCAGAGCACTTTCGTTGAGGAAGTCAAGTGTTTCCTCAAAGCTCTGAGCCTCGCCGGGTAAAAAGAAGGTTCAGGAAATGTTTCAATAGACAAGCCAAGTGTATAGACGTAAAGATACGTAGGTTCCTATTGAGTTCCGCGGCTACCACAGCCGCTGGCTGACTCTCAATTTCGCCAATTTACTGTATGTAATGACGAGTCACAGGGCAGGTCTGATCAGAGTGAGAAAGTAGTTGGCACGGTTTGAACCATGTCGCCAAGGTCGCCTGGCGGGCCCCGGCGTGAACGCTGTGTATATGTGTTGAGATTGTCGTAACACGCTCCTAATACTGTTATATTCAAGTAGTGGACTGTCACGATCGATGTCAACTTGAAGTTCAGCACTCCCAAGTTCGCTTCTCGCTCAGAAAAGAAGTAGCAATTGTCCCTGGCTTTTCATGGCGTCAGTCCAATCATATGTTTCGCCGTTCGCGGCACTTCCATGTAGGTGCCAGCACTCGAAGGCGACGTCGAGCGCGCATGATATATTCTCGTCACGACCCCATGCCTCCACAACTCGTTGCGATAAAGATTTAAAGAAGGTTTGCTGGCTGACGTCGGTGGTCATAGAGGCTGCGATGCAAACCGGCCACGCGAGGCGTTTCAACAGCGAGGCTTGAGGTAGGCACCGGAGCGCTTGGATGGTATTTGTGACTTCTTTCTGAATTTCAGCAATTGCAGGGCGAGCGTCTGAGACTGTACATTGAAGGAACACGGCCGCAGCAGACGCATACACCTGCATAAAGGCATATCTCGCAGCATCATTGCCGTCGGCGTGCTGTTGGCGTTCCTGCCGGCGTCCTTGCAGATCATGTTCGATAGCCAGGCTTCGTGAGACCAACTCTTTCATGCTAAGAGATCCCTTTGAATATTGATGCTCCTTCCAGCTTCGCAGCTGGACAATGCGAATGAGGCAGTCGAGAAGCCAGAATTCTACCCCTGTCACAAACCCCACGATGCTCTGGTTATTATGAGTCGACAAGTACTTGGTGGCGAACCGTGGCTCAGCACCGGTTAAGGTTGATGCCAATATCTCCATGTACGAAAGGACTTCATTGCTGAAATAGGAGGTTGGATTCTGCAAGGTTGAGATTGATGCATTGCAGGACAGCTGTTCAAGAAGACATGGCCAGTCTTTTTTCCTTTCGTTCATCTAGACGAACTTGTCAGCTTGTAAGATTATGAAAAACGTTCAGGGGCAGCGTTCAATTTACTTGGGCTAGCAGAATATGCAGTAGACATTCTTTATCAACTTCATGACCAGAATGTGGAAGCATTAGGAGTTGATGTTGTTGATCAAGTGCGGTGGCACCATGCGCGACCGATGACTCTGGGAGTCGAAGTCCAAATCTTCTCAGCTCTGCATCCTGGCGCCGGGCGCTATGCAAGACTATGTACTGTAGACAGACTCTTCGTTGCCGCGACGTTTCAATTGTTCTTTTGCATTCGTCTCGTGCAACATCACATGAGAGGAAAGAGAATAAAGACGGAAATACGACTTCTGTGTAGTACTGCAAGGCACCTTGCTCCTGGTCCGAGAGCATTGGCAATGCATTATGTGCTCTAGAGGTTCCTGATGTCAGAAAACCTTGCGTATTCAAACTGAGCGAGCTCTCAGAGTCTGTGGACGGTGAGATCATCAAATTGCCGGCTTGTATTCCAAAAAACGGCCCTGTTGTTCTCGGCGGCGCTCCGTGTGGTACACACTCGATGCTGTTTGAGAAGAACTCTAAATGGAAATCGTTGGACAAAGGAACCTTAGTCGTGGCGGCTGATATTGGAACAAACTCTGTACTGGATTCCCCGGAAGACTCTGCGCCGGTATCGTGACTTGTTGTTGGATCCAGACACAGGTTTATGTCGTCGAAGTCAAGGGAGTCGTTTTGTAGGTCTTGGACAGATTCTAATATCTGAAATGCTTTTTCCAAGTCACCGCTCATTTCGTTTGGTGAAGAGCTAGTCGTACTGTCGCTGTTGCAAGGTCCGGATGATCCTTGTCCGTTGGACCGCTGCTGTTGAGAGTGTGTGCTCACCGTCTCTTCTAGCTGTAAGGATAGGTCAGCCAGGTGATGAGTTCCCGAAGAGATGCCAATAGTATACCGGTCCCAAAGTACATTTCTCCACGTTGGCCGAAGAGTTCTCTTGCCATTTATCACGACGTCTCGCAAGGCTGGTGCGCCTTACAATCGCTTTGAAAGCCGCCGCTTGCGCTTTCTCCTGCTGCCCACCATCAAACCATTCAGGTCGGGGACCATATCCATAACATAGCAGACGCAAGGAGCTACAATTCAAACAAGGCATCCCTTTTTCATCACACTTTTTTCTTCTGAGACGGCAAGTCCAACAACCAGTCTGACTACGCATCGAGCCGGTCATCCTCAAGCTGGTCTCGAGATTCTGTGCTCAGCGGCCTGCCGTATGAGTCCGGGGAAGCGCATGCTGAAAGGCTTAAACATATAGATGGACGGCGGTAAATATTCAGTCTTTTGCAGCGTGAACCACTCCTGAAAATACCTGAGTAGATCATCATTCGCATGAAACAGCCCCATCGGCCCATGCAAGCCGGTCAGCACTATTGTGCGACTTCACAAACAATATTTCAACCGTTATCGTATAAATTCGAGATCCAGTTGGATTTGCACTTTGACTAAGCGCAGAATTTGTCGGGAGCAGAACACCGCACTCGTGCTTCAGGAAATGCCACTTGCTGATTACTGCTCTTTTGGTTTTGAAGGATTCTCTCTTTGTTACCAGGTGGAGGAAGTGTACGGCTCTTGAAATTTGATTCGCGAAGCTATCACAAGTTGCCACTTCCCCGTCACCTTGCGCCCCTTAGGTTCTATAATCACGAGGGCACACCTGAATCATTTACAGCCTACTATCACAAAATGGGTTTTTGTTAATCCACTTCTTCGAGTTGATCTCAATGAGAAGTAAGCCAAGCCAAGCTCTTTTTTCATGGACAAATTGCCGAGGATAGGTGTAAACACCAAGCTTCTGTTGGCTCTGACTGCATACATGTTATACGTTGATTTACTGTCCACATTTGAGCTTAAATCGCCAATCTCTAAATGCTCTTTAGGGCCGAGACAGATCCAATACCGAGTGAACTTCACCGTAAATAGTTACCTAAGCTTCGGACCGTCTCCATGACTCAAGAACCAGGGAAGGCTCCCTCGAATATTGAAGGCTTGAGGCTAAGGCTACAAATACAAGCCCTCCAGGAATACTCGTGAAAGTGGTGTCACGTTCAATCTGATTGGATCTAGCTAGATCTATTGACGAAGCACATCCAAGCAATGATCTGCACTTGTGTACAAGGGCTGAATGTAAACGAGGCGCCCTTGCCACTGAAAGAAGCACGACTCTATCCCTGCCGAATACGATTATACGAATAATGTGGCTGCTTACTTTGCTGGAGAATAGCGAAAAAGGTAGTATTGCTCGGGATCACCGCTTGTTCCCCTGGACGAGCTAGTGTAATACGCGACCCCGCGAACCTGCCCAAGACACGGACAAAACGATACCGGCGAATGCCCACCGAGGCTTCATCCTGCAAGACTTGATTGACTAAACCCTTGTCACCGCCCTCGTTGTTGTTTATCTAATAAAATAGACTGTCTTGTCAGTCATATGCAGGAAGCTGCAACTCACCAAACACGTCATCTCGGCGTAGCTGACCTCGCTTGCATGTTAGATGGATCCATTTCCCGGCTAGGTCTTCGATGTAGCGAGAATGTACCTCGGGGGAGAGAAACCTCCCGAAGCCGGAGCTGGAAACACTGGACGGAACCGTTCAAAGACTCAATCTGCATGTTGGTTTCAACGTCTACTTTTAGCAAATCCGTCATCCGTTTGCAGTTTTGGGGATCAGATATCATTATATCCCCACAAACGCCGATTGGTGATGCCCAGGGAAGACCACAGTCGGCCTTACGTGAGAGCAGATATTGTCCCACACTGACAAAATACCTCCCTAGCTAGGTATATGTTCAATGCCTTGGATTCGCGTCCATTGCTGACATGCCAACACCGCGTGTGAAGACGCCACTGGAGTATATCGAAAAATGAACGTCCACTAGATCTTTGCGTATGCCGTCTCATCGGGGTAGTCTTTCCTGCAATGTGGGTCGTGGAGACAAATCAGAAAGTATCAGGGTGATCCCAAACGCCAGCAAGAATCGCGAGGATCTTCCTGTACAGTCCTGTCGCGATTTCTGCAGGGGTTATAACTTTTCGCAGCTCGTCAAAATGAAGCGGGTCGTTGGGTAAGGTTCAGCCGAGCATATATGTAGGATGACAGCCTCGTTGGTAAGGCAGCAATGTTAGATTGTCTTCACGTGGGTGCAGAACATCTATGAATAAACATGACCAATTGGCCACAGGAGCTTCCCCGCACCTGCCTAGGAAACAGGGCCATGCGGAGGGTCTGCAAGTTGTATGTCTTTAGGGACAGGTACCTGTCGAAGTTAGCTACACCCCATATCAAAGAATCTGTGCCTCCGATACGCTCTCCAACACCGGCATCATTCTAAGGTCTGATCCTTGATCCTCTCCTAGATCTTGGCTAACTCATTCAATTGCCGTTACCCGAGCCTGTGCACGAGATAGATGGCACGATGGACCACTAGTAGCTTCCGGCCCTAACGAGCATTTGCATGTGCTGAGTTTCAAGTGCACCTCAACTCTATCTTTACTGCATTTAGCAGTCCTTAGAGTGTGTCCCGACACTCTTCATGCAGGTAAACGCCAGTTGGCGCCGGAAACTCCTAGAGCAGCAGGGTGCTACTATGTTTGTCGTCTGCCTCGGTAGAAGGGTCGAACGTTGGACGGCTTGGGTAGGTAAAGGATTTGGTATGGCCTGACGCACGACATAGCACTTCAAGAGTCCTTCTCAATCTCTCCCCTCCCATGCCTGTCCCACCCTGGGATCTTCGTCTCAATCTCATCGAAACTCGTCGTGTTATCCATAATGTACTCCAAACAGTGCATGACATGATCCTCCTTATCGTTCCAAGGCTCCAACACGGTTCCGATCGTCCGGGCCCTGAACTGTTTTCGAAGCGTGAACATACAATGTGCGACGTGCCAGCCCTTGGTGGCATAGTAATCTTTGCCTGTCTTGGCATATTCTTCCATCTGTCGCCAGGTTAGCCGAGATTCAGGCACGCGGTCCCAGTCGGCGTAGAATGTCCAGCTGCCGTCAGGGTTGGGGCCCGATCGAACAAATTCGCTGGTCATCTCGGCATCGATGCATTCCACGGGGAGCCAATCTACAGCGAGGTGGTCGAAGATACAGCCCATGGAGACGGCTTCATGGTCAGATTCGCCGCAGTAACATCTCGGAAGGGGTGACGTTGATGATAGTGTTCTCCCGGCAGGAACAGACTCAAAGAGGCGTTGAACTTCAAGCAATGCTAGCATCACGACACACAGCTGTAACGTCCATTTGAGCCCATTCACGGCAATGGACCGTAAACGATCGTTGGATCTTGGTTTGGCTCTGCGGCATTCTTCCTCTGTGGTGGTGCTATCTAGACACTCCGTTTGCAGCAGTAGAGGATCGAGCGAGGCGTCGGCGTAATCACTGTGAAGGCATATTAATGCTTTGATCATCGAAAGCATAACAGGGGACGATTTGGCCTCACTCTTTCATTTTTGGGTCACCTCTTGGAGGCACAATTGTAGAGTTTGAAGACACTTGGAACCGGTGCTCAGTAGAACTGACAGGCCTTGTGTATCCTGGTAGTTGCCTCAGCAGATGTAGCCGACCAGCAGAAGCCATGTCGTATTCACAATCAAAAGGCTAATCCTACCGTTTCAGATGGGAATCTCCATCTGGTCTGCCCGCGGCACAAGGGGATCCATCACTTCGTGCTGACATACATCACCACCTTCTGTCTGCGAACCGTTTCCGAGCCGAGTAAAGTCTGCCAGATCCTGGTTCCTGGCGCGAGAGAGCCACCGGGGATGTGTTGCGGCGTAAGCGTATCTCCGTCATTCAGCCAAGACCAATGAAAGTACTGACCGCCCCCCAAGTGGTGAGGGAAGGAGCTGAGGGAGGCTTATTAAAAACATGGTATTTAAGAATAAGCAGCCCTGCAGATCTGGAGCAGGACTTCTAAGCCAGGGGCGTCTCGGCCGCTAACGCAAGGCACCCGTGCAGCTGCCCCTCCCGCTGCCTTCGGCGTGACGCTCCCGCACTTGGGTGCCCGGAAGAACCCCCCAGGTGTCTGAAGCGCTGTCCCAGGCCTACTATCCTGCTATCTAGCGGGGAAGAGTTCAGCCCGAGGCCCTCTTCTTACGGTGCCCAACGTGCCCGACCCTTCACCAATTCGGTACCTAGCGCCCGTTCCTTGCCACGGGCAGCTCTAACCGGTCTCACGTGGCTGACCGTTTCTTGCCTCCGACATTCTCAACACAATCATTACCTTACGCTACGACTCCTCTGGATTGTTGTATTCAACAACCGCAAAGAACGAGAACTATCCACCTCGAGCGCTTAAAGTCATGTCGTCATGGTGTGTTACACAGGCGGCTCGCGCCACGTGGGCAAAGGTAGCAACTTGCAGAATTGCGGTGATTCCTCCATGGCAAGCCGAAGCAGCGTCAGGCACGACAGTACAGCAGCCAGAGGCAAATCATTCCTTGATATGCCCTTGACCGAAGCGGAATCGCTGTGGGAAAGTCCCGCTTAAACAGAGGAAACTTCTCGGTGAGGATATTTTGATGCCACCCAAGGGCTGTGTAGGGTCGATCGTGCTCGTTACTCACTAGACGACGCCGACGAGAGCAACCTCTACAGCTCGATAAACTAACTTTCCCCCCGCAAAGTCCGCGATGACATCCATTGGGTATACAGCGATCAAGCAGAAAGAAACCTCTCAAGACCTTGAAAATGTCGAAGAGGGAGGGGACAAACCACAGCGACGCCAGAGATATCTCGAGCCTATGCGACCCATTATCTCAAGCACATTCACATACATTGGCATCTGCGCTTCTGTCGTAGTGATTTCTGGGTTTGTGTTGAGCAATATCCTATTGTCCGGGCCCGAGAGAGCGCCTTCTCGGCGGCTCTTGTCGCAAGAAGCCTTCTTCCCAAATTGTGAGCCCTGACATCCAACCATTCAATTTGTGAGCAGTCAGTTTACTGATTCAGAGGCAGTTGCAAGCGTGTCAGTGACATTTGTCAATGGCGGCGACTTCACCCGCAATGACTCCTATGGGGACAATTTGTGGGATGCGTTGGTTCCAAGTACGTCCGCAGTTCCTCCCCGCTAGTGTGAAGTCAAGTCCTCGATTGACGAGGTTGCGCAGAGGGTGCTGGATATTTGCGAGTCCCAAACCCGCGACAATACGATCTGCCTCCCAGCGAGCCACTCGAGAGTCATGGCGGAGGGTATGCAGAGATGTATCAGGCCTCGGTTGTACATCAACTGCATTGCATGGTCAGTCCTCTGATACTGTAGAGAAGCTTCTCTCCTATCTACGGCGTAAATTCCCCGAGCTTATTTGTGTTTTCCAGGCAACTCTGAGAGACTACATCCGCTCTTACGAAAACGGGGTCAGCCCACCACATCAGAAGCACCTCCACGTCACGCACTGCATTGAATACGGTTTGTCCCTGCCCTACCAATAAATCCCGCTCAACAACTCGTGCTGGGAGCTGATATAGTCTTTAAGTTCGACAAGCCATCCTCTGTACCGCCGACACGACGCTCGAACAGGCCAACGAGAACGGCGACTTCAACGCCGAGGGCGCCGTGCATCAGTGCCGCGATTGGAATGCCGTCAAAACCTTCCTCGAGGAACAAAGGGTCGACGATGAGGTGCCTCCAATTTTGATAACGTAATTTCTATTCAATGAAGGGATGCGTAGGAGATAGGATAGGACAGCAATGTCCGAATATAAGCGAAATGCCATAATGCCAATCAATTGAACTGGTATTTTTCTCTTTGTGATGCCTTTGTGTCTGCGTGTCTTAGACGCCTTCTGAGTGGACGATGTTCTCGCTCTTTCGAAGTCATTGATAAACAGAAATGGAATCGACCACGCTATCGTCGAAACGAGACAGATCGCCATGTACGGATACACATAGTGTACGAGAATGTTCTCAAACTGTGGCCATGGTTTCTAATGCAATTATGATCCCTGGGACATGATATTTTTGATTCAATGGGGTGTGGCCATGCTACCTACACATTATGACACAGATAATGGATCGCCAGCATTCCTAGAGACGCCTCTCTCAAGTTTGCAAGAATATCAAAATTTAGATACAGATCTCTAGCAATACCCAAACCCTGACTCGGTCGTGACATCAATGTTATCGATTCCGGGCGCCTTGTTTGCAAACATGCCCAACATATTCGCACAGTGATGCATGTGGTCCGAGAAAGTCCCATCGTGCCCAATGGCCTCGCCCGTTTTCAACGCATGCGCAAAGCGGTACAGGTTGTACTCGCAATGCACGAGATGATCTCGCGTGGTCGAGAAGTAAGTATTGCCGCCTACGTACAGCGATCGGTTGGAGAGCAAATGCTGACCGGTGGTATCCGTCCAGTAGACAAATGGACCTCCATTATTTGTCTTGAGGTATTCCTTTTCAAAGGCATTGGAGCATTTTGTGGGCAGCCAGAGGTCGGCGAGCTCATCAAATCGACAGCCTCGCGAGATGGCCTCGTCGGTCGTGTTGCCGCAAGTGATTGTGCCCGGCCGGTCTCGATTGAAATACTCGTCGTAAACGAATGGCCGAGCCTGGGTCATTCGGATTGAGATTTTCCACGCAGCGAGCATCAGGGTAAAGGTTGTGAGAGATGAGAAAATGACTGCGATGATGATGGCACGTCGGCATTTGCGGTGCCGGAGGACACCATAGTGCAACGAGCACCCGGTGGCGGTCTTCTCAAAATCGTATTTCTCCCTGTGGCTTCGCGCTTGGGGAACTACTCTGGCCTGGAACCCGTCGTCGTCCTTCAGAAGCTCGTCTGTGAGGAAAGGAACCTCGCTCAAATCGTCTCTGGAAGACATCGCTGTCGTCAAAACGGCAAGAGAATATAGCGTCAAGCAAGAGCACAAGTGAATTCTACTTAGTACAATCCTAACTCACTGGTATTTTGGCTCATAGTAGAGTTGATGAATGGGTGAATGAGATCGAGTGTTCTGAGCAGGAGGTATGTTGGAGTTGTCTGGGAGTGGCCCAGCACTTGCGGCTTTGCTTGCTCTCGGCGCCGCTCGAAGTCCTCACAAAAGCGCATATTGCCGATGCAGCGGCACGCCAGCAGGAGAGACCTAACCCAGCAGCAGTTGGGTAGGTGGAACAGAACTGAGTGAAAGATCCGCGCCGGGACTTGGTACCTGTCCAGGTGTCCCAGTGTCCCGTGAACAGTAAGCAGCGTGTCGCCGGTCGTGGGGCAAGAACACCCGGGCATCAACCTCGAAATGTCTGGAAACAAACGTATTTTCATCGGCATCTGGCATAAGCGAGTCAAACGGTCATTGATTCTGCCTAATATGACTGGCCGGATCAGGAGTTCATATTCATATGGCATAGACTAGGTTGAGTAGAAGAGCTGCTATGATCGGTGCTAAGATGAAGTCAGATTTCGCTATCCAGGGGTTTTCTACTTTAGGCGTGCCGGCGGAAGATATCCCTGTAACCCGGCACTACAGTTGATTTTTTGAGCCCCTTTGAGTGACTAATGCTAGCTATGCAGCACAGTCAGACTGTCCGTTAATGGATCCCCCTTGGAGTGACTCTGGCGCTGAAATCATTACCTAGTAATTCTGTAGTATTGTGTCTTCGTGTGCATACCACTCCCTTGATGGATTCACATTGACGATGACCTCACGAAGAGTACCCAGGCATCGCTGTATCAACTTCAACCATGAGCGATGACTGTATTGCGATACTAGCAAGGCTAGTCTATTTACGAAGCAAACCCTTCTCGTTCTTTCCCCAAGCCTATCCTACCTAGTTTCCGGACATCACGTAAACAATAAGTCGAGACAAGTTCCATCTCACAGGCGCTTTTGGGGTGCCTCTTGGGAGGTTAGTATACGTGACAAGTATTGACTCAGTGCAGAGAAAGGTGTGATCAAGGAAATGATGACTGGTCTGAATGCAACATAAGATTTTCTCTAAGTCGCTAGTAGGCTTGAAGTGTCCTTGATGCATCCAAACATTTGGTTCGCCATTCTGGGGTGACTTCCCCCCGATTGAATATCCTACTGTCCCCTAGCTGCTCCAACTTGCCTCGCCATATGCTGAGTGGCCAGCCATCCAAACAGTGCGACTCATGCTTTCCCCGTTGTCTCTGAGTAGACACCAATGACTCGCTGAGAGCCTTCAGTGATATACTACCATTTAGTCCTCTCCGTAGCTGAGACCATTGCGAGTAGTAATGGGTTCGCGTTTCTCAACCACGTCTTCGCCATAGCTGAGTCCGTTACGGGTGGTGATGGGAGAGCGCTTTTCAACCACATCCTCGCCATAGCTGAGTCCATTACGGGTGGTGATGGGAGAGCGTTTTTCAACCACATCCTCGCCATAACTGAGACCATTGCGAGTAGTAATAGGCTCCCGTTTCTCAACCACATCCTCGCCGTAGGATAGTCCGTTACGAGTAGTAATAGGTTCTCGTTTCTCGACCACATCCTCACCGTAGGAAAGTCCATTGCGAGTGGTTATAGGCTCCCGCTTCTCAACTACATCCTCGCCGTACGACAATCCGTTGCGAGTAGTAATCGGCTCGCGCTTCTCGACATCGCGCTTTTCGACCTCAGCGTCTTCGCCATAGGATAGCCCATTCCGAGTCGTGATTGGAGAACGCTTCCTCAAGGGCTCAATGGCATCCTCGCCATAGCTGAGACCGTTACGAGTAGTGATGGGTTCACGCTTCTCGATAACATCATCCTCGCCGTAGGAGAGTCCATTGCGAGTGGTGATTGGCTCGCGCTTCTCGATAGAAGCATCTTCGCCATAACTCAAGCCATTACGGGTGGTGATAGGGACTGCGAGCACTTGGGGGGCAACCACGGCCAAGGCCAAAGCAATTGTGAACTTCATAGCTGCTGAAGAAGAGTGGAGGACTTCTCGCAATGAGCGTAAAGACGAGTTTGCGGTCGTGTGAGATGTAACGAAGGCTTGCAAAGAGATTGTGTTTGAGGCTGGATTGAAGGCAGCATTTTCTTTGGAGCGTCGTTGACCTCTTTTTATATTGGATGCTGGAGTAGTAAGCTTGACAGACCTTTGATCGCGCGTTCGCCGCCGGTCGAGATACTGTGCACGGTTCGTTGTCGTGTCTACTAGTGCCTCCGTCCAACAATGACTCAAAGCACAGATGCGCCAGACTCCCAATCATCTCCATTGCCGCCGTCGAAGGCCTTTCTTTGCACTTGGATCATCAAATGACCGTGGGTCCTTTGATAAGGTGTCATCTTCCTCCGCGCTGGAAATCCTGGAGCTAGACATGACGCCCATAGCTAGATCCAGACTATGTTGGCAGCGAGACGCGGAATGAGAAAGTGTGTACTTAAGTGTAGTGTTTCTCATGGGCACAAAGTTGCGCGTCGTCGCACGCTCCCTTTCAAGCCTAGCACCAAAAACGGGCGCCTAAACTCGCTAGATGAACTTGAAGTCTCCTCGACTTCCCAAGGTACTGACACATGTACACATTTGTAACAATACAATACCAGCCCCTATCTTCCCCTGTCCAGCTATCTTACCACATATTGAAGCTGTGTTACTCAAAAGTCCCACGCAGCAAGTATGGAGTGGTTGGGACGGGCGCCTCGCAGCTGCCGTGATCGTGGAGCTTAGTATGGGTGGGGTTTCTATAGGGAAAAGATGCAGGGGGCAGACGCGGTAAGTCGATGAAGCTGACGACCTGAGCGAGTTGAGACCCGGAGGAAAGAGTCGGCGGTAGAATCAATATGGTGGTCTGAAGCTCTACGCGGTAACAGGTTCGGGCGGCGCACTCAAATATTGTTCCAACGAACGACAGGCGTATGGGTCGAAACCGTCAGCATGATGTTCTAATACGAGTTCTCGACATAGTTTGCAAGTCTTCTGTCTTTCTACTGCTTCCCGGATCTTTGTTGTGTATCCTTGCAAACAACAGAAAACAATCATATCTTGTGCTCCCAACATCAAGCCTGAAGCAAAGCAATGGCTTCTGCGGACAACATTCTGTACGACCCGCTCCTGAGCGAGGACGTGAAAGAAGAATTTGACGACATCCCTCGCCCCAGGTCATCTCGGCGGCCTCTGCTAAAGATCTTCATCCTTGTTGTCATTACGGTCTCGACCCTCTTTACCACCGTTTTCATTGCCGTCGGAGCCGCCATCGCCCACCACAAGGCCCACAACACCTCTTCTGGCGTCGAAATCCAGGAGCCAGAATATGAGTCTTGCGGCCGCACACCTGAGGAGGCGCGTTCTCGCGGCTGCACCTTCGACGTTATCTCATTCTCCTGGTTGACACCCGAGTGCTATGACGAGTCGCTAACCAATGATTTTATTAACTGGGACGACTGGGTGTGGTACACCGACGAGAGTCTCAACGTGACCATGTCTCTCGAGCAGGCGAAGCTTGGGGAGCAGAACGCCTTGGTCGGTTGGCACTACCACGTGGTCCACTGTACGTTCATGTGGATACAAATGCATCGGGGCCTCGAGCGCGGCTGGATTGGCCATCATCTTCAGCACTACGATCACACCTTGCACTGTCAACATACTTTCCTACAGAATCCAGAGGCGAATCTAGATGTGTTAACACCGGCGAGAGTCATATATCCGAAGTGCCTTAGGGTCGGTGTTGAGGACGGGATGTATCCAGGACCACGGTTTATTGACAGAAATGATTGAATCTGCATCGTGGTTTATCATCATTAGAAAAAAACCGGAGGGGAAAACGAATATACATTGGATATGATAACCACGTACAAATCTAGAAATTCTCGCGGGATAGAACTGAAGTCGTACTGACCAGAACTCATGATGGTGGTTAGAACTTCATGTAAATCTTTGACGAGGTACGGTGGATCATTTGCCTGGATTGGGCGACAGTACAGAGCGGCATCACGCTTGTCCAAATTCAAGCCAACAAACCTTGGCGAGAATCTTCCAAATGCATGATTTTTTTTGGTTTTCCCTTCGTGTCACCCAGTGTCAACATTATGATGAACATTCTTTGCATCTACCACATTCATCAACACCCATAAATCACCGTGACATAATCTTTTGGAAAACAAACCATACTCATGAGGAATCTCAAGATGTGGTAATCTTGGCTCGACAACCGAATAATGAATCTGTGCTATGTAGCGATGGCATTCGATCGCTGTTGCCATCATGTCCCTTCAGCATAAGTGACCTTTCTAGGTATGTGATTCTCCTAAGTCAAACGAACTACTCTGCCTCGCCAATACCTTTCGAATGATGACAAAAACGAAACAAATTCAATTATTTCTGGTACCTCTTATGTCAGAAGGGAAATGCCTAATAAGCGTTTCTCCTTCGATGATCTAAATGGACTTCTGATATCTTGCTTCCTACCCTTTTCGTTCTATATAACCTGTTTGTGTCTAAGGGCGTTTGAGTACTAATTTGGCTGTTCCATTACAGGTTATCAACTCGTAAGTCCAAGGCGGGAGTGGTGATTTTCAAAGCTCGCTAGGAAGTCTGGATCGTGGAGGGCCTGTGTAGGAGGTTCAGAAAATGTAGTTTGAGCTCACCACTCGGGAACATTCATCTTATGATCCTTGAGGGACATGTTTTTAACGTCCATGTTATCGTACCGTCTGACACTTGCTTCTGCTTCGTCTAGAAGCAGTCAAATGGGTATCATAATTTTGTAAAGCCAGATGCCCATGCATTTCCTTCCACCTCAATAAGAAAAGGCAGAAACGCCAACGCTATGCTGTCCAATCGCCCAATCAACTTTTTAGTCGTCATCATGTGCCTCCCATCTCGGCATCACTATCTCTTGCTTCATGAGCACTTCCCTCCTCTTTGACACCGTTGACGGCGGGCGGTATCGACACGCCCGCTTCTTGCTGTGTAGGAGCCATCTCGCTCGTTTGCGTAGGGGCAGCTTGTTCTGTAACGTGCTCAGAAGTGTCGTTCATTGATATTTCAGATTGCTGTTGCGTTGGCGGGACTATGCCTGAATGCTCAACGATTGGTTCCGGTTGCGCAGCTGGTGGAGGCACTTCCGCCGCCGCTGATGGGGCGAGATCCGTGTTTGCTGGCTGTTCTGGCTTTGGATCGTCGAATTTGTATAGGAATCTCTCACGAATGTTTGTGCGGTCGGGGTTGCCCTCGTACAGGATCGATTGGTGTATGAGACATTCTCCAAGCCATTGGAGTGGGAATTCCGCCCTGTCGTTCGAGTTTGTCAGTCCTTGTTTTGCTGTCTACATCGGAAATCACGACCTCGGGCTGCTGAGTTCCAGCGTCGCAGAAGAACTTACTCGGCACCAAGGCTCTCCGTGATGGCCTTTTTCAAGAAGGGCGCGACTCGGGCATTTAGGTAGTCGCGTAGCGGAACCTGTTGCCTACCACTCGTAGCGCTAACAACAACAGAAGGCGCATTGGGTGCAGCTTGCGACATCGCGACGAGGCCGTTCAGAATTCAGCGAAAGCAGCACTCAAAAAAGTTATTGCATCTGAGGTGGACGCCGCAACCACTGGCAACCTTTCTGCTGGAGATGGCGGAGGGCGAGACGAGGGGAAAGTTTTCCGGATAGAGCACGTGACTACGAGTTTTGAGGACTGGGTGCGCGGAATGTTGTTTATCGATGATGAGGTCCGAGGATTGCAGTCTCAAGCCTGAAATTTGTTACTGAAGGCATCTTGGGTATCATAGATAGGTTTCTGCTTCCTATGAGAACGTAGGTAAGGCAGAGACAGCACGCGTGAGTACAAGGTGAAGAGCGGAAACAGACAAGCTGTTAGCGGCAGCAAGGTGTCCCCGTGCGGAAACCAGAAGGGTTCATAGCTAGAAGCAGGCAAACAGTTTTAGACAGAATCAAAGGAGATGTGGATGGCAACTCATGTTGCACCATCTGTAGCAATTTCCCAGACTAAACAGCCTTACATGGGTAGTCCTGGAATTCGCTTGGATACCGGCAAGATAGTAGTTGCAAGGTTAACAGGTTCGAGCAACTCGATTGTATTTGCGCCTATAACAATTGTCATTCGAAGGATACCTCTTCCACAAGAAATTCCCACCCTGCCAGATATAACTGTGGCCATCGTTCTGTATGAAACGTCCCAGACAGACAAAACACAGCCAACCACTCTGTCCATCATTCCACTGCAAGAGCTGGCCTTCAACCTCATTCTGTGTTTTGATTTTCTTTTCTCTTCGACGACGGTTTTCCTTCGCCGTCTCTATAGACTTCCTGCTCTTTTTGGCCCTGGACGTGCTCTTGTAGCGCAGGTAACTCAATAGAGTACACGGGCCTCTCTTGAGTTTCCTCTGTTGTTGGAACAGGAAAAATAATTTCCATATTCTTCTTAGATCATGTCAGATTGATCCATCGAAGGACTGCCACGTGTAGGCACGACAGTGGCAGCAAGATGAACTCAATTTGTCGGCCATCTCCCCTCTGCAGAATCCGGTTCCAAAGCTGGGCCCAAGTGGATGGCACGAATAGGACATGCAGCACCTGACAGAGATCCGATGCAAGAATTCTAAGATGACGATATTAGCGTAGTAACCAATGCGTATCACTGCTCACTAAAAGTGAGGCGAATGTTTTTCTAGTTCCCGGGCGAAGAGAGACGCTCTGTACGGCGCAACGTGGCTCTGCACCTCTGCCCAACTTCCGTCATTGCTGCGTTGGCGCGCTTTTGGCCCTGCGTGTAGGCGCGGCTCACAGCAACAAGCGGTCAGATTCACAGCGGGCGGTCTATATAAGACACGGTCGTTGCACAGGGGGCACCGAGACAGGAAGAGGGCGGAGGAGGAGAGGATTTCACAGCGGAAACTCGATTTAAGTCTCATCACATGCTGAATTGCAGCGTCTTCGACGCCGGAGAAGTCCTCTCTACGGGCATCTGCGATACTCACCTTCCCGTCCATCTCACTGCCCTTCCGCCGGTATAGAGTGAGTTGAGTCGACTCGGAGCCAGTCGTAATAGACAAGGCTGCGAAAACTGGACCCTGTGAAGAATTGTTGGATGGCAGGGAATTTGCAGTTGTGATTGAGGATTTGGGGGGGTTGAAGTGGTTGGAGGATGGCAGAGGATCACAGCCGGCACTTTCGAAGCTTAGGCGTGTTCTGGCGGCTGATTCGGCGGCTCGTTATGCCCCCAACACACCGTTCGGCGTCCCCATTCGACCTGGACAGCCCGCGACGGCAAGTTCGCTGATTTGCGGGTGTCGCGGTGCGCGCATCCACTCTCCTCTATCAACTTGAACTTCTCGAAATTATTGAGAACATGTCGATGCAACCAAGAAATTGAAGCAAAGTCTCAGGGAAAGCAGACGGCATGCAGGGGCGCGGAGTCTGCGCAGCACTGTGGCCCGATCAACCCCCCAAACCTCACTGGCTCTACAGAGTTTGGGAATTAATCTTGCCAGCAGTTGAACCACCCAAGACATGACCGTGCTAACCACAACTGCACTGGAGTTGCTGCACAAGACAGGATTCTGCCACCCCGTTCCACCACTCCCATCCATCCTCGATCTCGTCCTGGTGGATGCCGCCTCTCCTACAGAGTCTAGCCTGTCTAGCCTGTCTGCAGTGTTTAGCAGGCTCAGCTACCCTCCAGCGGGTTCCGCGACTCACAGCTCCCGATCCAGCACCACTTGACCTAACTTGCCAGCATCAGCATTTTGGACCACGAACCTCCTTCCGGAACCCTCTCTACCTCTAATTCCCTGGCTCTCACTCGCAGATGCCTGAGCCCGGCCACTCACAGGGCGCCGTTGGAATGTCTTGCAGCTGCGGCCGACATTGGCCAACCCGCATCTCCTGATCATCTGCCACTCACCTACTGAGGATCGCTAGACTGTCTGTGCCCAGGTGCTTTTTGCAAATGGCTAACTTAGCATGATTCCCTTCTCACCTACGCCTGCCTCACGGGCCTCGAAACCCAGAAGGACCACACCAAACTTCCGGTCCATGGTCCCAGGAATTTTTGTTCTGCCTTGCTGCTTGAATGGGCACCCAATCTAACACGCTTAAAGGTCTCTCAAAACCTCGAGTATTGCTCTCCCACAGTCATTTCCACGAACATACATCCGTCGAGTCCTGGCGAACGACCCTGCCGAACCAACCGTCCCTATATGCCGCCCACTACCGCGCGATTGACGACAGTCACATGCCGCCTGTCCTCTTCAAATCCCAGCTTGCCCTCCCCTCCGAGTCCCTCCCTTCCCGATGTCAAACCTGTTCAACCAACAATGGACACACTCGGAGCAGATTCTACTGTTGACCAATATTATTCAGAGCTCTGGCCAGGATGTACCAGCATTTCTGCTGCACGCCATCGAGAGCGGCAATATACAACCCAGGTGGGAAGAAGTGGCACTGCCGGCAGGTACGTAGGCTCCAATGCGGCCGCTGTTTGTCCTCGCGCAACCCCAAACCAGCGCTCCTAGAGCAGGGCGCGTCCCATTCATCCCTCACCCAACCAGTCGCAAAGTTGTAACTGTGCGCTGACTGTCCGTAGGTCGCACTCTTAATGCGTGTCGCGCCATGTACGACATGCTGCGGCGCTCGCCTCGTCCATTTTCGGCGCCTGGGCCTCCGGGCTACCACCCGCCGCCTCTGGCACCGTATTCTGCAGAAGTAAGAGGAGTTCCTGAATCTGAGTTGCCCCAGCCAACACAGCGACCTCTTCAGCCGCGTCCTCCTCGCTCGACCGATTCGCCCATCCCTGCTACGACGAACGGAGAGCCGTTCAGAATTTTGCGGCCTTTCGCTCCACCCGATCCTCCTGGTGAAAGGCGCAAAAAGCGTGGCCGTCCGACCAAGGAGGAAGCCGAAGAACGGGATCGTAGGCTCGCGGAGACTGGACAAATTTATGAGCCCAAGAAGCGGCCAGCAAAGAGATCCCGACCGTCTGAAACCCACAGTTTACTCCCTGAGCCGCTTCCTACCACGTCTCCAGTCATGTCAACTCCTCTTCTGCCGCACATCGAACCTAGAGAAGAGACGTCTAGTGGCAAAAGGCGGTCGAGGCGACAGCAGGAGGGAGAGGGCGAAGGGGAAGAATCATCTCAGCAAAATCTATCCAGGTCTCCTCCGGATGACTCGGGTGATGGGCGAAGTATCGATGCTCAAAGTCCTTCTGACAGGCTACTAGCAAGGCCAGAACGGTCTCAAGCAGTCGCTTCAGTTGCGCGAGATATACAGCAGACCGAGAGCCCATATCTCGACCCACAGCCAGGTCCCAGACCGGATGATGCGCCATCTGGTCCTCCATCAGGCTGACGTATACATTCACAAAAGCTGGAGGCACACATGGCCATTGCGGTGGGAAACGATAAATCTCGCAGTGTTTTCTTTCGACTTAATTCTCCTACGAACGGCCCTCGAAATCACGCCCTTGAGCTACGACTATAGACAGGGAAACATGTGTAAGGAGCATATGATACCCATGCGCACCATGAACAGAAAAGGAGTGGCTTAATATTTGTTTTCCTGTGTTTTCCAAGCAACCTTACGCCTTCACAGCATCCACGAAAATGGGGGGGCTCATCCAGTGGTTGGGTTTGCCCTCTTTTTACATGAGGATATACACCGTTTTCATTTAATTTTTGTATTTCTATAATAGATGCAGGGAAGAGAAACTTGTCTGCCGGTCAGGCACGAACCTTTTTCCACCGGTATGGGATAGGGACGGATCTTGGTTTGGGAAGGACCTACGTGTACCGTTCGAGAACAAGACTATGAAGTGTTTATCTTGCGATTGGAATACTCGGGACAAAATGAGGAGAATTACCTTCGGATCATGATTGAGGGTCTTCTATCTGAACTAATGATACATACATACGAGCACAGCTAGGGCAGCTAGTGCAGCAGCAACTAGGTACCTAGGTACACATATGCCGCGACACGCTATGGGTGCTTGGGATGCCTCATGCAAGGTCATCGCCATCGCCCAATTCAACTACCAAGCTCACAAGTTCCTTCTTGATAGGAGCCTTTTTCTTTCTTCTGATGAAGTGAAAGGACTGCTAGTCGCCTTGAGACTGCTCTACGGACTACAGCAGACTAGCAAGGCGGCTTCCTGCGAGGCCACCAGCTAGCTTTCTGCCTAGATACCTATGCAGATAGAGAAAGAGCGGAGGCTGGGAAAATCTGCCCTGCCAGTGACTTTTTCCACTTCCCTTCACCCCAAACGCGTCTTCCTGCATTTCAATCCATTCCCTTTGGCTTGCATTTTGCTCTTTTTTTCCTTTCTCAGAACGTTGCAATGTCTGTTTGCCTCAATTTTAATTCTCCGCCCATCCATCGTCTGTTCCATCAAGCGAGGGAATTGCGCATTTTAGTTCCCGGCCGACCCACCGGTTCCCAACCTCGTCTCCCTCCCCCCTGGTGGCTGCATGAGAGAGACGAAGCGTGATTCTCGCAACGCGAAACGTTTTTTCTTTCTCTGGCCCCCAGGTCCCCTTCCAAAACAAAACGTCTTTTCGCGCATGTTTGGGGAAATGCGCGCTAAGTTGGCGCTGAAAGGTTCACCAACGCGCCGAACAACTGAGAAGTGGTAAGACATGTTTGATTGCTTTGTTTGTGGAGTCGAGATTTGTTTTATGCAAGCCCTCGCTTTCTTTCCGTATGCTACCCGGCGGAAGTCTTCCTTTTTCGCCTGCGGCGCTTCTGTCCTGGGCAAGGATGCGAGTTTGGTAGCATCGAGAGACGGAAACTCGTGCACTATCAAACTACTAGTTCGCGTGGCCCGGGGGACGCGGGAACTTTTGCAGGGCGTTTGCATAAATTTGCCCATTTCTTTTTCGGTTTCGGAGCTCGAGCGCAAGACGGGCGAAAAATGAAAACAATGGTAAAAAGCAGAAGCGCCAAAGAGAAATGCATGGTCAAGGACCGCGAACATACATCGGGGCGCTGGCTGGCCCCGTGCATGATGCAGGATCGAGGGTGAGGTAGGTCGCATCAAGTCCAAACCGCCATCTTTGCTTTTACCCCCTCGAGAAAGTCGATGGCCGAGAGCTACATTAACGGGGAGAGATTGGGTCCCATGTGTTGTACAGAGGTATTGAGCGAGATCGAGAAGAAAATGCCGTGGCGCATGGCTAATAACCAATTTGAGCTCTACTAGCACACTGGCGTGTCTCGGTTCCAGTCTGCGCCATGCTTCGAGCTATGTCAAGGACGACATGATGAGTGATCAGAGGTAGGAAACCAAGAACGAGAATTCTACCCGGAAATGTTTTTCACGCGTTTCTCGTTGGAATCCAAGTCCTGGGAACGAAGTTGGACTGCGTCAGCCTTTCGACACGCTATCGTCTTCCACTACTCGTACATAGCACCGTCTCAATTGTCCTAGCGAGCAGCATACTTGGGACACTGCCACGGATATGGATCAGAGATAGCAGCTGTCAAGCATCACCGACCTAGTCAAACACTGTGACTAGCTTACCTCACTTATCTGCTAAGGCTCTCCTCGCACCACCGTGCTCTCTCCCACACACGTCGATCTCACACCGATGGAATCCAGGAGTTCTCGGTGCGCAAGACGCGAAGGCCACGCCCGGACCTATGAGAAGAATCAATGTGTGAAAGGAAAAAGGGCGCCTATGCGAACCCACCCGGTAATGACGATACATCAGAATGCTTTCCGCAACCGTCTCTCATCGTCCATGACAAGACACAGGATGTCGAAACCTGCGATTTAAAATGTGCGTTATATGTGCCCTCAATGATAGGCAGATATCGGAACTGGGAAGAGATATTTAGTGTTTATATGCGCTGCCCAAGACAATATTTTATGCCCCTTTCCTACATCTGCGATGGACGCTCCTGACTATTTCACCTTGAAATGCGTGCCACATAGCCTCCAGATATGTAGACAAAAGCGAACTATTCAAGACACAGCGGTTGGTTCAAGTGCTTGTCTCCAAATCCAAACAATTCCTTCGCCTCAGCCATTCATTCAAACCACTCAGTCATATAGTCCTTCATCATCGCCTTCCACGCCATCGACGAAGCCACCGCCGTCAACCATGGCTTCGGGAGGGATTTCCGCCAACAAGTCTTTCCCCTTCTGCGTATCTTTTTCCTTCCCTTTGCCTTTAGCCTTGCTTCCAATACCGCCAGAGTACGAATCCGTCGGCGGATTCAAAGGAGTCGTTCCGTTGGGCGAGCCATTTGACATAGCTTTGCCGTTAAGGTGCGAGTGCGCATGCCCGTGCCCGGCCATGATTCTGGGGCTAATGACGCCGAAGTCTGAATTGTCCGCGTCGGAGGAATTGCCGGAATTGGGATTTCCGATTGGAGTAGGTGCGGTAGATTTATGGAATGACGAGGTGTGGGCGAAGGGCGACGTGATTGTGGTGGTTGAATTGGCATTGGGGTTGGAGCCGCTGTTGTCGCGTTGTTTACCTTTCCCTTTGGACTCATTCTGTGAAGCGGAGGTATTGTTATTGATCGGTTGCAGCGCGGGGTTGCGTCCTTGAGGGCGAAATGGTAGAGATGTCGACTCGATTTCCTTGTGGTCACCATTCTTGGGAGCAGCTCCACCTCCAACAGTTATATCTTGCTCTTCGAACAACTTCCGGATCCTTTCGAAATGCTCCAGTTCTTTACTGCTCACACTGCCAACCAATTCGTTCTGCGCAGCGGCAAAATCAGCCTCGTTCACCACCACCTGAACGTCCTCTTCCGTGGCAAGGTGGTCGAAGAAATAGCCGGTGCTGGTCTCTTCGCCGCGCGCTTTTGCAATTTCTTGAACTTTTTCATCCACGGCTTGAGTTTTACGCGTGATCGCTTTAAGCATGGCATCGCTGCACAGAGCATACAGATCGGCGCCAGTGTAGGTGAACGGGAGGCGGCTTGCGACTCGGGTCAAATCGACATCGGGGGCGAGAGTGAAGTTTCGCGTGAGTGCTTTCAGAATGGTCACTTGCTGGTCATGGGAATCGGCGACGCCCAGGTACAGCATTTTGTCAAACCGACCAGGTCGAAGAAGGGCTGGGTCCAGGAGATCAGGTCTGTTCGTCGCGCCAATGACGAAGACGCCGCCTGCATTCGATGTTTCCTTGGAGTCGGCATCTTCGCTGCTTCCACCACCTGACATCCCATCGAGTTCTGCAAGAAGTTGAGACACGATGCGGTCCATCACACCTCCACTATCACCTTGATTTCCACGTTTGGGGGCAACTGAGTCCAATTCATCAAAGAATACAACACACGGGCGTGCATCTCGGGCGCGTTGAAAGACTCGTCGCACATTGGCTTCCGATTCGCCAATATACATATTCAGCAACTCCGGGCCCTTTACACTAAAAAAGTTGAGGCTGAATTCGGTAGCAATGGCCTTCGCTAGTAGAGTCTTTCCTGTTCCTGGTGGTCCATAAAACAGGATACCAGACCGTTTGCGGATGCCATTGGCGAACAGTTCGGGGTGCGTGAGAGGTAATGAGATCGTTTCCATGATGGCATCCTTCTGGGACGATAGCCCGCCAACATCTTGCCACGTGACCGTCGGGATTTTGGGTGCACCAATAGCATCAGAAAATGTCGATCGCGCTGCTGCGATGGCTCGAGTGAAGTCAACAGGGAGTAAATGGCTTGCTGCTTCACCCCCCGAGAGGAAAATGTCGGAGATATTACAGTTCTGAGCTTCCGCGAGGGACAGCAAACGCGCAAAACGTGCCAGGGATGCTCGGTTCACCACATCAAGTAGATCACCTGCAACTAACGCTGCGGTTTGTAAAGCGATTGACTTTAGGTTGATGCTGCTGGACACAGGAGTTGAGACGGATGTACAGACATTGCGCAGGATCAGCTCTCGCGCTTTCTCGTCTGGTGCGGTCACCTCAAGCTCATGAGAGAATAGACTTCGCACACCAGCTGGAATGTCGTCGATCTTCGATGTTGTGGCAATCAGGACACGAGAGTCAGAAATAATCTCTTGTAGCACTGGAGCCATTCTATCGGCAGTCAAGGCATCAATGTGTTGTATGAGCAAGGCAGTTTGTTGGGAGCCTCCCGACAGCGCACGTTCAGCTCTGGTGCGCAGAAGTGCTTCTGTTTTGGTATCTCCTCCTCCCGTGGTTGATGCGTTCTCGGAAAGTAGGTCATGGGCTGAAATCGGAAAGACATGAACGCCGACTGCTGAGCAGGAGGACTTGGCGATGTAGGACTTCCCGATTTGTCTTTGTGTAGAGTAGAGCAATATCACGAGAGGTGGAAGTCCAAGACTAAGTGCCCGATTGCTGACAGCGGCAGAAATTAGCCCAGAGAGGCGCTTTTCCAGTGGAAGCTTTTCGGGTATAGGTAGGTCTGCTGCTGTAGGGACGTGGTCGACTCGGTGTAGGTTCGGCTGCACGATCTTGTTGATTCCAAACCAGTACCGACTCCATATCTCAGTTGAGTAGGACACGGATTGAACGCTACTCCCGCTCTGAGAGGCTCTGGTTTGGGTGCTGTCGAGCACGACAACGCCGCCCCACAGGTTCTGACCTTCCTCCGCCTCGTACCCAGCTTGATCAAGGTGCACTTGCTGAACGGAGAACCAGGCAATTGCAAAGCGTGATGAAGCAGCAGTATCTGGGGTATTGAGTCGCTTGATGGTGTCGTCATCGCCGGTGTGTTCTTCAGAGCCACTCTGAGAAGTGATTGCCTTACCCAACTCTTGGTCAACGGGAACTGCAATGAGATCACCTTTCCTAAGAATCCGCTTCTTGTTTTGAAGATGATACTGCAAGGACGAGAATAATGTGGACTGGAATGACGGATTGGTCGTTGTCGGATCAGCGATTTTGGAAAGGACCACTTCCTTCGCGATTGGAGGCGACTTGAATGTGCTCGATCGTGGCGGCTGCATTGATTTAAGATCTTGGCGCGAAGCTGTGGGTAGAGCGCCGACCTTGACATATTGGGCGTTTGATAGGTTGGCAAGCAGTATAGGAGAGAGATAAATGGCAGGAGAGAACGGTAACATGGAATCCCTTTGTGAGAAACTTGTCCTCCGATCACCAGTCTTGTCGACAGCGTATCGCGGTGAAAGGTTTGCTAGGCCTGAGAGACCAAATACTCTCACAGTTCGCCAGTCCGACTCGTCTTCAGCAAGACCGCTGAGACTTCTAAGCACTGCGGGCGGGAATCCTTGAGAGCTTACGTTTCTGGCAACTTCAATGCGAACCCAGTCACCTGAAAAGCAGCCAATTTTGGCCAGCGTGCTTGTGTCGATGAAAACAAAAGACTCTTCGTCCTCGTCGACGTTGGGTTTAGGGTGCATCAAGTCCATCGGAACCTTTCGAAGAAGAGCTTCCGTCCTGAAGACTTTTCCCGGGCGACTGCCAGCTCTACTCGTCGCAGAGGTGAAGCTTGAATATATGGACCCTGGCGTCTGCATGCCAGTTGCTCTTCGATCACCTGGTCTCGGCGTAGCAGCAGTCATGGCAGACAGTGTTCCGGCTTGTTGAGGTGGTAAACCAGGAGCGCTCAATGAGATCATGTCGTCCATCGAATCCGAGTCGTCGTCGCTGCCGCCGTCATCCACATCATCGCCAGCAGACTCATCATCAGACGTGTCTTGGCCATCAGACCCCGTTTCCGTCTGCTTATCTTCGGCCGCAGAGTAAAACTGATCGTTGGAAGTGTCTTCAGCCGTGTCCTCGAGAGACTCTTCGATTATAGGTTGGACAGGTCCCAACTTTGTGAGGGCTTTTTCCTGCGAAGAACCTGTCTGTATCAACACAATTTTGGTCATGGCACTAACTTGACCCTGGGACACTGGCTCACACTCCACCACAATGGCGGGAGGGGGTCGAACATGGGTGATTGGATGTGCTGGCAGCGGCAATGGAAAGACATCTCCTGCATGTATCACAGGAAGATGTGAGATTGCTTCTCGGACAAGAGAGGCTAGGCGGCCAGTGATGGGAGGCACATTTTGTAACACCCCGTTCGGCGCTGATGGCTTTCCACCAGTCTTGAGATGTTTGCCGTACTGAAAGCCACCTCCAAACTTGCTTTGTATATCGTCGATCTTTTCCAGCAAGCCTTTTTCCACCGAGACATAGATTGTATCCAACGAGAGAGGTTTTGTGGAGATGACTTGAATCTCGATTGACTTGGGGACGTGGCCCGGGTGCCGGTCTCGATCGATAGCTGCGTAAGTTTTCAGTAAGGATTGGCATGCAGAGGATGTCGGCGAGAGTTTAATGGTGCTTGCATGGTCGAGGTCTGCCTCTGAAGATGCATGTGCAGGGAGAATGGTCCATGTTGAGTCTTGCAATGTGGAATGGAGAGAAGAACGAGGTGTCAGAGCGAGGAACGCGGTTGAGGTTGGAGTGGGATTGTCTGCATGATCTTGGTCAGTACGAGCAGATGAAGAATGCACCTCTTCAACATACCTCGGCGGTCATCTGTTAGCCTGGACCACAGACTCTGAGAAACGAGCGCAGCATCACCCTTGACAGTGTCGTCGAAGAGGAGCCGAGCTGCAAGTGGCCGTGCCTCAACCTCGCGTCGCCGACGCTTTTTCGGGTGTTCGAGGTCGTGATCGAAATTGTCCATGCTGCTTAGGCGGGAGCCGTGGACAAGATCATGTCTGTGCGAGAACGTCAAAGTCTAGAAGAGACAAGGCGGAGAAAGATGAATTGCAAGGTCTTGGGTGAGTCGAGGATGAGTATCGGGCGTGAGCGGGCGTTCATCGGTCAGCCACTCAACCACTTTTTTAAACGTGCCGAGGTTCACACAGTTTCCCAAACACCCAAGATCCGCAAGTTTCTCATCTCAATTCAAGGGAGGACAAGAGTTTGGTTCATGGCTCCCATCTTGATTAGAGGCCGCTACTTTTGAAAGGTAGTAACGGTGTGCTCAAATCGCTTCCAGGTCAGTCGATGCCTAACTAGTCCGCTTCGCTCCTTCTCCGGACGGCAGTTGGATGACTGTTGAACCTTTGCCAACCGGGCCAACGAGAATGGCTACATCTCATCCTCCCAGCAGCCGTCCCAGCCTTGATCCCCAGGCGTGAGACGCCTATGCTGCAGCTTTTTGCGGAGGTGGCGCCCACATTCTCCTATGAACAACACTGCTTCCACCTCCGCCAAAAGTCGTGTACACTCTCTCATTGGGCTCTCCGCACTTGGCCAACATGGATGTCGGCTGCTCCGGTGCCCAGCTTGGAGCCCCGTTGACCTATTCTGAGCAGGAAATGGTATCTGATGCAGCTCCCGCTTGACGGAAGAATTACCTGGGTGAATAGCAGAGCATAAATCTATGTTCTCTCGGGTTCTTGGATTTCATTGTGCATACGTTGAAAATGCTACCATGAATAGGACCTATCTACACTTAACGCCTCGTGCCGGTGATGTTGGTCAGGGGCCATAGGGGCTTGATGTTGCCCCGAAAATTGATTCCACCAGCTCCCCGCTTCGAGTCGACAAGATTGACAACAGTGTGTCAGATAGGCCGTGTGTGGCTTCGTTGCATCCTTGCAACCAAATTCCCACGCCGGCTCCCACAGCCTCGCGATCGAGCTCCAACCCATAGTTGCGTCCTGCTTTCCAGTGCCCTGCAGGATTTGCGTTGATAGCCTGGCAATTTCGGAGCATGTCAACATGGCCATCCCTTCGATAGCCAGTAGCTAACACAATAGCATCGACCGAGAGTGTCTCCTTCCTATTCTTGTTCAATGGGTCAATATCTTTCAGTGTCAGGTCAATTCTCTGATCAGGACCATTATCCACAACCTCAAGGATTTCTTTCAATGGCAGAATCTGTTGCTTCCAGGCGCGTTTGTCCGGCTGCATGACGCCCTGAACGTAAAGATCCTCGTAGATCTTTTCAATCAGCTCGAGCCTGACGACGCTGTAGTTTGTGGCTTTGTTCTTCTTCAGATTGACACAGCGGAAATCTTCTGGCTGTTCAAAGAACGTGTCGACCGCCTCTGGATTGAACACCTCATTCACAAACGGAGAATCGTCACTAGGTCTCAACGCAGAATCCCGAAATATCATCTTTGTCACAGCATTCGGGTATCGAGAATGGAGATTGCTGAAGACTTCCGCTGCGCTCTGACCTCCTCCTACGACGGCAACATGATATGATCCGTCTTTGTTCGGCAGAAGCTGGTCGATTCTCGTGTTGTACTCGGACGAATGGATGATTCTATCATGATACGCCGGAAATGCTGCTGGCTTTAGTGGCTGACCGCCCACCGCTATGACGACGTTTCGACTGAGAAGCCTCATGGTCTGGCCTGTTGAGAGATTCCGCGATGCAACTTCGAAACAATCATACTTCTGTGATCCGGCCATTTTGTGTGGGAGGATCGACTCAACCTGCTCGCTGTAATCGACAACATTTTCAAAGTGCTTCGCTGCCCATTGAAGATAATCATCAAACTCCACGCGAGACGGTAAGAAAGTGCCGAGATTGCAGAATTGGACGAGGCGATCGTGTTCCTTCAGATAGTTCAGAAAGGTGAAGTGGCTTTTTGGATCTCGCAAAGTCGCAAGGTCCTTGATAAAGGAAATTTGCATCTTAGCACCAGGAAGAAGCATGCCGGCGTGCCATTTGAACGCGCCTTGTCGCTCCAAGAAGCGTACTTTGGGCCCTCCTTCTGCCATTGGTGTCTTTGAATCATGCAGGGCGACTGCTATGGCCAGGGACGCAGGGCCAAATCCCACACAAACCAAGTCGTGAACATCGTCTCGGTCTGTTGAGGATAGACTAAACGGTGAGCGTATACTTGGAGCACTCCTCGTGGGCAAAGAACCCCAGATGCCGACACCAGTTACTGGACTCCCTGATTCGGGCTCAGACTCGTGCCCATTGGCTTGAAGTAACACACCTGGAGCCATGGAGGAATATCGAGAATGTTCAGTATTTTAGGTGTATATTTTAGATACGAAGTGACGACTCGGGCAAAAATTTCAATGCAGAAGAGACGGTCAGTTTTATCTGGCCCAACTAGGTCAGTCCACCATTGGACTATGGCTGGAGCATGATGGTGATACCTCGTATGGTGGCATCATTAGAGGCGGATACGTCCGCTGCTGTGTCCGGGCTTCTCATTCATGCCTACCAGTGCCCACCCTGTCTGTGCTCCTCTGGTGCTTCAGAACTCCAAGTCGTTCCGCAGTCGCTATCGTGGATTCGTCCATTGGCTCCGAGGGGGATCGCAATTACTTCGACCGTTTACAAGCATAAATGTCCGTTACTACGTCACTAGACTTGGTATTACCGTCGATTTGGCTGCGATCCGATCGCGGAGCAGAATTTTTATCTGATAATCAGTCGATTTATCTGATAATCTCTTGTCACCGCATGATCTATGGCCAGTCACGTCTGCAGCTGGTGGTGATTGTTTCCCCACCAAGTGCATCGCTTCTCCTCAAGGCGGCGCGGCAGACCTCAGACAAGGCTTCGATGAAACAGAAAAAATTTTCCCTTTCATCGCTACCCACAAGACTTCTGTCTAAACAGCTGAGCAAATAACACAGCCTGCCTGCTTGCGAGTCTCCTAGTGGTCGGCACATGTGACATGTCCGGCCATTTACCCTGAAGCAGTTCGATCCACACAGTCCTGCAGGCACCGGAGACACTCCTACGCGATCATGTCGGGCAGTGCTACCTCAGCGGACCGATCTTCAAGCGAAGGCACAGGACTATACAACAGCTGCCACAGTGTATCACGACATCCTCCGTGATAGTTGGAGCATTGACTTCTATACCAACGGCCATTCAAAACTATTCGTTCAGTGGCGAAACGCGAAAACCCGTAGACTCTATGACGTCGGACAGCAAACACCATCTATACCAGTGACTTTTACTCTGAACGGGCTTTATCCCGATCTTTTAGTCACAGCTTCGTCATATGTGGTGACAGCCTCGCCCACTCTCGATTGTCGAGAATTGCCTAAAGAGAGAATTCCATTAATCCCCCAAAGCTCCTAAGTTTCTTTGTCCACGACGCCGCCATCCGGTCTCAACCAGAATGGCAGCAGCATCCAACGGTCGCAACGGCCAAGACCACCTTTCAATTGTTAATGCAAAGCGTCGAAGACTGCCAGGCCCCCGCCTGTTGCATGAATTGGTGGCTTCACCATCAGAACAAAGCATTGCCCTCGAATTCCTACAGCAGGATGACCAATATATCAAGCTCTCATATCGCGACTTTCATCGCCTTGCCGACATCTTGTCCGATGACATTCGGGAACACATGTCGACGGCCACGGGGACTGGACAGATAGTACCCGTCATTATCCCGCAGTGTCCAGAGCTTTACCTCGCATGGCTGAGCGTGCTGAAATGTGGCGCCGCATTCTGTCCCATCAGCCACGATGTCCCTCCTGAGAGATTGAAATTTATTCTTCAGGATGTGGGAGCAACATTTATCTTGACAACACCTACGACATCGAATGTGTTTAAAGACGCAATATCCAACGTCAAATCAAAGGCGGTGTCTCTTGCAAGCCTCCGCAAAAGGCTTCAGAGCTCCAATTCCGAAGTGAATCCGTCTCAACATCAACCAGCTATTGATCCTTCAAGCCCAGCATATGTAATGTATACATCTGGATCGACAGGTTTGCCAAAGGGCGTGGCAGTGTCCCATTTTTCAGCTTCGCAGTCATTGCTTGCTCATGATGAACATATACCCCTCTTCAAACGCTTTCTGCAATTTGCTTCACCGACATTCGATGTATCCATATTTGAGATATTCTTCCCTTTTTTTCGGGGCGCCACCTTGGTCGGCTGCGACCGTGAGCGAATGCTCGCTGATCTTCCAGCTACAATTCGGACGCTTAACGCCGATGCTGCTGAGCTCACTCCAACTGTAGCAGGAACACTATTAAAAACGAGAAGAGCAGCTCCTTGCCTGAGGCTCTTGCTGACAATTGGGGAGATGCTCACAACACAAGTGGTTCGTGAATTTGGTGGTGACCAAGACAGGCCTAGCATGTTGTATGGCATGTACGGTCCGACAGAGGCAGCGATTCATTGTACTGTGGCACCCCAAATGGCAGCAAATGCGTCTGTACGCAGCATAGGCCGACCACTCTCAACGGCGACAGCCTTTGTGGTCCGGCAAGGGGAGCCGCCTGAGATTGTGCCGCTCGGAGAACCGGGAGAGCTGGTCATTGCGGGACAACTGGCTATTGGCTACTTGAATCGACCAGAGCAGAATCAAGCTGCATTCATTGACCTTCCCGGGTTCGGGTCAGCCTACAAGACTGGCGACCGTGCCTTCGTTCGTGCAGACGGCGAGCTGGAGATCCTTGGGCGTATGATTTCTGGCCAGGTCAAGCTCAGAGGACAGCGAGTTGAATTAGGCGAAATTGAAGAAGTTGCTTCAAAGACAGAGGGCGTGCATCTAGCTATCGCAAGCGTTGTCGATGAGCTTTTAGTGCTTTTCTACTCTGCAGATTATGATGTCGGAGAGACGCGAATTCGTGCTCGATGCCGATCCTGGCTTCCACCATACATGCGCCCAGGGGAGATCATTTTCATACGAGATCAAGTTCCTCGGCTACCATCTGGAAAGGTTGATCGCAAGGCGCTCGAACACAGCTATCGATCCCAGCGAGATTCGCGTACGCAAGACAATACCTTCGCAGACTCCTTGGAAGACGAAATCGCTCAAATCATATGCGCGGAAATGGGAACGAAGATCAACAGGAATACATCGCTCTGGTCCATAGGACTCGACTCCCTTCGAGCCATCAAGGTTGCTTCTCGACTACGCCAGAGACACGGTTCTGTCAATGCAGCTCTTCTAGCAGGAATAGATAACATTGCCGATTTGGCGGATTTCATCCAACAATCAAGAATTTCTAATAGCGATTTAGCCACTGAAACAGAAGATGAGGATACTGAGGATTGGCAGGCCATCAAGGCACAGCTATCAAGAGACCTCAAGGCTATGGGAACCGACATGCCGTGGGACAAGATTCTGCCTTGCAGTACCATGCAGGTGGCGATGTTAATTGAGACCACAACCGCTCCAGAACAGAATTTCAATGACATCTGGCTTCGACTTGCTGCAGGTGTGACATTAAGCGATCTACGTGAAGCCTTTAAAAAGCTCTCGGAGAATAACGAAATTCTGCGGTCGGGTTTCATGCCAACGGGCAGAAATGAAATGCCTTTCGCGCAAATTGTGTGGTCTCGCTTAGCAGATACGAAGCTGGATCTTCTGTACCCCTTTCACTTAGAACCAAGCGCTTCCGATCCGGTGAATGAGGTACATGTGACAATTCATCATGCCCTATACGACGGTTGGTCTTGGGATGCGATTGTTGACGACTTGAATACTATCCTCTCAGGGCATGATGCACCAGCGAGGACGCCATTTTCCGCATTCCGCGCTTCTGAACGGCGTCTGCTCAGATCAGGCACGCCTGAGATAACAGAATACTGGCAAAGACAGCTTCAAGGATTCAAACCAGCGCCATTTCCAACTCTTTCAGCCAAACGGTCTGCGCAACAACAACGAAAATGGGTTTCCTCACCATTATCGATGTCGTATCAGCAATTATCAGATTTTGCTACATCACTGCACTGCAGTCGGGAAACTCTCCTGGAGGCTGCATGGTCCATGTTGCTATCGTCATATCAAAATGAATCTGATATAGCTTTCGGAATCGTCACAGCTAATCGTCACCACTCTCTTTCTGGCATCGAGTCAATCATCGGTCCTTGCCTGTCCATGATTCCGGTCCGTGTCGACACTAATGCATTGCGGACGACTCACGACCTTGCCAACCACATTCAAGCGCAACGGAGCCTTTGGCTCAAACATAAGATCAATAATCTTCGGGCCATCAATATCGCAGCAGGTCTTCATGCTGGAGACAAATTATTCGATACGTTATGTGTGTGGCAACAGAGCGTCGAAGGCAACGAGACAGAGCAGTACAAAGTGACCACTGTCCGGACACAAGATACTTTGGACTATGCTATCGTGTTAGAATTTGAACCTCGTCATGACAAAGTGCATGTCAAGCTGGCTTTTGACGCGGACCGAATCCCTGAAAATCACGCAGATATGCTTGTTAAGCAGCTGGATAGCGCAACCACTCGGCTGATGAGCGATTCAGAGCTGCCGTTGGAAAGATTGTGGGAAGAGGCTAGTTGTAGCATAATGTCGCTGGCCAATACTGACTTCGAGCGCTTTAACAACCCCTTCGACCTCACAACCACCATCTCCAAACTTGCTAAATCTCGCCCCGAAAAGGTCGCTGTTGAGTTCGTGCATAACATCGACGTCGCCACAGGTACAGTGGAGAAGACTGCACTTACCTACAGCAAACTTTTTGAACTCGCATCCACTCTCGCCTCGGCCTTGCAGAACGAATACGATATACGGGGAGATGATCTTGTATGCTTGTTGGGCCCAAGATCAATTCAATTATACGTCGGCATCCTTGGTACGATTTTGGCGGGCGGTGCCTACTTGTGTATCGATCCGCGAACACCAAGTGACAGAATCCAGTCAATCTTGACCCAGGCTAAATGCAAGCTTGTCTTGTCGACGGACACCAACCAGGGACTAGATCACCTTCCGACATCAGCCTCCACTCCGATAGCCAATATATTGGCCCAGAGTTCGGCAGATACTGGCATCGCGACTTGGGGCCGCTCAACCCAAGATCAGCTTGCGTACGCGGTTTTTACAAGTGGCAGCACTGGTGTTCCCAAGGGTGTCCTTGTTACCCGTCGTAATCTTCTCTCCAATCTCGAAACCCTGTCACGAATTTATCGCTGCAAGCCCGAAACCGATAGATTGTTACAAGCTTGCTCACCCGCTTTCGACGTATCGGTATTCGAAATATTTTGGACGTGGCACATGGGCATGACATTGTGTACTGCGTCAAATGACGTCCTTTTTCGAGATCTCGAATACTTCATTAATGCACGTCATATCACTCATCTCAGTATGACGCCTTCAGTTGCCGCACTGGTTCGCTCCGAAAACGTTCCCAACGTGAGAGTACTAGTTACAGCAGGTGAACCTATGAGCTCGAAGGTCTTTGCAGATTGGGCTGATCATGGCTTGTATCAAGGATACGGTCCAAGTGAAACAACAAATATCTGTAATGTCAGGCCATTAGTATCAAAAAACGACGCTCCAAATAATGTTGGCTGTCCCTTACCCAATACCTCCATTCTCATTTGCCAAAAGCAAGCTGAAGGACGGACAAGCAGCGTGGATCTTTCCCAAGCCTCGTCCGACGTGAAGTTCAAGTTGGTACCCAAAGGCGGAGTAGGCGAGATCTGGGTCGGCGGCGAACAGGTAGGGCGTGGGTACATGGACCCTGCGTTAACAGCCAGAAGTTTCTTCGACCACGCCCAATATGGTCGACTCTATCGCTCAGGAGATATTGGAAAACTTCTTTGCGACAACTCTTTGGTCATTTTAGGCCGTGAGGATGACCAAATCAAGCTTCGTGGCCAGAGAATTGAACTGGATGAAATAAATTCAGCTCTTGTCCGGTGCAAAGAAGTGGACAATGCATTGTCTCTTGTTTTCAACGAACATGAAGAGAAAGCGGCGAGACTCATCTCGTTCTGGACCCCAAGCCAATCAGACAAACAATCGCTCACTGACGCGAATGCAGCCATTTATGAGCAGCTATCAGACATTTTGCCTGGCTACATGATCCCTGACGCGTTATTGCGCCTCGATCACATGCCTCTTACCAGGCAAGGCAAAGTCGACCGAGCGCACCTGATCGAGTATTACCGAAATCTCGATCTCAAGCGACTTGAGATAGCCTCTCGAGGATCTCGAACTTCAGAAGATCTTGCCGACTTCTCTCACGATGAAAAGGCCATCGCTGAGGCCGTATCTAAGGTCCTAGGAATACAACCCGAAATGGTCGCACGTAGTAGTTCTTTCTATGCACTTGGCCTGGATTCCATCAGTGCAATACATCTTGCGCGTGCTTTGAGACAACAATATCCGACCCTCGAGATATCAACCTTACTGCAACATCCATCAATCAGACAACTGACTAAGTATCTCGGCTCACAAGTACCCGGAAGTAAGAAGCAGCAATTATCAGGTGCGCCGAATCGGCGATTCGATCATGACTTAGAGGCTCGGATCCATGTGGCTTACTCCCAGATGGGTCTGGAAGTCGAAAAAGTGCTTCCTTGTACGCCATTACAAGAATCAATGGCGGTGACTGCAATGAATACGTCCTCCAATGCGTATCGAAATCTAATGGAATTTGAAATCGCTGGCGACATCATACAACTGCGAAAAGCTTGGAATCATGCGCTCTCTAGACACCAGATCCTTCGCACAGGATTCTTCACAAGTGATTCGCCGGACCACCCCTTCGTTCAGGTGGTATTACGGAATTTTGAGCTTCCTTGGACCAAGAAAGACATGCGCGACACAACGCAACGTGAGATGGAGAATATGATGCTCCCGCCATGGAGTCTGACCGTCGGTAGGAAAGATCAAGCTGTTAATACATTGACCCTCCACATGCACCACTGTCTGTATGACGCAGAGGCGATGAACATTTTGCTTTCAGAAATTCAACATTTTTACCACGAGAAAACTCTACCAACAACAAGCTCGTTCGACCATTATCTATCTTTCATGGAATCCTCAGAAATCGATGAGACATATCAATTCTGGCGCAGAAAGTTAGACAGCATCACTCCGTGCATTCTTTCGGAAGCCATAAATTCTTCGGACAAAGTTCTGCCCGGTATCAATTCGCTAGTGCAGCGCGAAACCACGCTCCGCGCTTCAGACCTTCATCAAGCTGTGCGAAAGCTTGACTCGACCCCTTTAACAATTTTCCAAGCTGCCTGGAGTCGGCTGCTCTTTTGTATTTTCCAAAGGCAGGAAGCTTGCTTTGGCAATGTCTTCAGTGGACGCAATCTCCCCATACAGGGAATTGAAAACACTGTTGCACCGTGCTTTAATACGCTTCCTATGAGAGTGCAATCCCACAACAGTACTTCAATTCAAGATCTATGCCACGTTCTACAGCAGATGAATGTAGAAACATTGTCGTACCAAGCCAGCTCACTCCGACGCATTCAAAAGGAGATCGACCTAAAAGGGGCGCCGTTATTTGATACCCTACTCTTGCTCCAGCAGGATGAAATCCAGCTTGACAGCGAAGTTTGGACCTTGGTCAAGGAGTCAGGAGACATGTCGTTCCCCTTCATTCTGGAGATAGTAATCTGCGGCAAGACAGACTCAATCTTTGTGAAGCTGCACTCAGAGGTCGCTGCGGAAAATATCTCGAAACAGCTTCTTGATGCATTCGACACCCTTCTTTCCCACACCACGAAGTACCCTCAAGCTCGAGTGCTTGATTTTTCTTCTGTAACACGGAAGTTGCCCAAGCTGGAGCCTGTTAAGCCAAGTTCTGCCTCCAACAATTCTGCAGTTCATAACGCTTCTGGTGATGGATCCATTCATCTAGAAGAAGATCTCTCGCCCACCGAAGCTCTGACCAAGGGCATTCTCGTCGATTTCAAACCTGATATTTCACGCAGAGTATTCAAGAATACCACTTTATTTCATCTCGGCTTTGACAGCATCAATGCGGTCCAGATTGCAGCAAAACTGCGGAAGAGAGGATTCAATTTATCGTCTGGGGATATCATGGAAGCCGCTAGCATTGGCGGCATTGCAAGTCTCTGTGATGCAAGGACAGGAGTAACGACTGAGGCTCTCTCGTTTGATCTTGATGGCTTTGACAGACAGTATCGACAAGCAATTTGTCAAAAAAACTCCATCGATGAAGAAATTGTACAGCACGTATGGCCCTGCACGCCAACCCAGTCCGGCATTCTCCTGGAATTTCTCCGATCAAATCGCAAACTCTACTATAATCACATGTGCTTCAGTCTGAATGAGGACGTGGACTTGAACCGATTGAGACATGCTTGGTCCGTCGCCGCAAGCACGCATGAAATGCTGAGGACTGGTTTCGCCGAAATCGAAAATTCGAAATGTCCATTTGCGATGATCATTTATCATCCCACAAATACACGCCAGCCTTGGGACAACGATAATATGAGTTTCCAAACGCAGCGAGGACTTTCTAGGCCACCGTGGCACATTCAATTCTCCACAAACAGTTCATCTCCAGCATTTCAACTCTCAATGCTGCATGCAATATATGACGCTCACTCGCTACAGATCATACTCAACGATGTGGCTTGTGTTTACCACGGGGCCCAGATTCCGAAGAAGAGTCCACTTGCACCGACCATTTCGAGGATCCTTGCCGTGAGCCAAGATGAAAGTTCAAAATCGTTCTGGTGTAAGATGTCAAAGGACATGTGTCTGACTCTTTTTCCAGACATGAAAGTCTACCTCAACGAAACCAAAACCTATAGCACCAGAAAGCTGCGGTGCAGCATGCCGTATTCAGGTCTCGAAAAAGCATGTGCTGCTGTCGGAGCTAGCATGCAAGCACTTGTAACTTCTGCATGGGCTAAAATTATCTCGACTTACACCAGTCAAAACCATGTGACTTTTGGTGTAATTCTTTCTGGTCGCGAGTTAGAGGAAGATCATGAGATCGCGTTTCCTTGCATCAATACGGTTCCATTTGCCATCGAAGTCAGTACGGACAATACGAAACTTCTGAAAGACGCCACAAAACGGTGTGCTGGCCTCTTGAAATATCAGCATACCTCGCTGGGCGCAATCAAACGTTGGGCCAGTATCGAAGGGGATCTTTTTGACTCTGCCGTGGTTTTGCAAAAGTATGACTCCCACCAAGGTACTCTACGCCCGTGGACGTTGATTGAAGACGATGCGACTGCAGAGTACGCCGTTTCTCTTGAAGTGCTACCTCGAGAAGATGCAGCAGTTGATTTTCAGCTAACTTTTCGCGATGATCTTCTGCCGCCCGAGCAAGCAGCCAACGTACTCTACGAATATGACGCAATAATTCAGAGCATGATTGCCCCTGCTAGCAATGACTATAGGCTTTCCCAATCGATCTTGTCGGTCGTACCTGCCAAAGAGGAACGAATTCCCTCTGATATCCACTTCCTGCACGAGTTCGTCGAGGCTACGACGCAAGAAAGACCCGACAACATCGCCTTTGAGTTTGTCACAGACTTGAAAGGGACAATTGCTACCAAGCAGACCTGGACTTACTCTCAGTTAGACACTAATGGGAACAAAGTTGCTCGGCTACTCCAGCAAAATGGGGCTGAAGTGGGTGAGCATGTGGCTATCTGCTTTGAGAAATGCCCCGAGGCCTCATTTGCTATCTTGGGCATCCTCAAAGCAGGTTGTGGCTACTTAGCGATTGATCCTGGCGCACCCCTCAAACGCAAAGAATTCATCGTCCAGGATTCCAGCTGCAACATTGTACTCACCACAAGTGACAAGATTGCCGAATTTGTGTCTGTTTCAAATGTTCGTGTTCTGGCTATCGACAATAATGATTGGCAAGAGTTGTCGCCGGAAAAACCTACTCTGACCAGACAACTACTTCCGAGCGACACCTGCTACTGCCTCTACACCTCCGGAACAACAGGCACTCCTAAAGGTTGCCTGATCAGCCATGACAGCACCGTCCAAGCGATGCTATCATTCAAACGCATCTTTCATGGCAGGTGGAATGGATCATCAAAATGGCTACAATTCGCTTCCTTCCATTTTGATGTCAGTGTGCTTGAACAATATTGGAGCTGGAGTGTGGGTATATGTGTTACTTCCGCTCCTCGAGATCTCTTGTTTGAAGATCTTTCCGGCACAATCAGCGCACTCAAGATAACGCATCTTGACCTTACTCCAAGTCTAGCCCGGCTCCTAAACCCTACAGATGTTCCAAGTCTTCATCAAGGCGTCTTCATTGTTGGTGGTGAACAAGTCAGACAAGACATATTGGAGACATGGGGTGATATTGGATGTTTGTATAATTTCTACGGCCCAAGTGAAGTGACCATTGGTTGCACGGTACATCAGCAAGTCCCAAAGCATGCGAAGGCCACGAACATTGGCCGACAGTGGGACAATGTCGGTTCATTTGTCCTAGAGCCAGGCTCCCAGAAGCCAGTTCTACGTGGCGCTGTTGGGGAACTGTGTCTCTCTGGTCCGCTGGTAGGCAAGGCTTATCTCAATCGAGACGAACTTACAGCCCAGAAGTTTCTGATGTTGCCTACATACCATACGAGAGTTTACCGAACAGGTGATCTCGTGCGTCTCTTGCATGATGACAGCTTCGAGTTCCTGGGTCGCATCGATGATCAAGTTAAGCTACGCGGGCAGCGCCTAGAGATCGGTGAGATTAATCACATTGTAGTAGCCGCAGATTCTACGATCAGAGACTCGGCAACAATGGTGTTGAAGCACCCTGTCCAGCAGAAGGAGCACCTTGTAACTTTCTTCTCGACTGCCAAACACCGTTCGAGACATCAACAACCATCATTGCTAATGAATGAAGAGAGCAGAAGTCTGACAACAAAGATACGGGGGAATTGTACCAAAAAGCTGCCGACGTACATGGTTCCAACATACTTTTTGGCAGTTTCAACCATACCTCTGTCGATCAATAATAAAGTGGATCACAAATCATTGAAGGCACTGTATGATAGAGCGTCCGCCGAATCCACGGAAGATGACTTCGACGACGATGATAGATTTACAATTGGAAACTCAGGACCCGTTCACCAGGTGGCAGAGATATTGGCATCCTTTTTACAGATCCCTATGTCGAGGATCACACCGACTTCCAGGCTTTTCCATCTCGGCCTAGACTCTGTCTCTGCCATTGGGCTTTCTGCTGCCCTCAGACGAAATGGATTCCCCAATACTGGAGTTGCGACCATACTAAGACATCCCGTGGTCAAGGAACTTACCATCGCCATCTCCCGAGAGGAACTACCTGGAAGAAGCGAGGCTGTTGACGCAGCTCGAAGAACGATTCGTTCTTTTGGTGAGAAATATCTAGCAGCAATTCTTGCAACTATGCAGGTCAATAAGTCGCAACTTGAACACGTCGCACCTTGTACACCGCTACAGGAAGGTATGATTTCGAAAATCATGCGAACGGGATCCCAGGATACAACTTATTTCTCTGCCTTCAGCTTTCAACTGCACCCAAGTGTCGATATCATCAGGCTGAGTAAAGCATGGAACACAGCTCAACGAGCAATATCGATCTTGAGGACATTCTTCGTCTCCACGGCTGATGGATATGCCCAGGTCGTACTTTCTGAGTGCCAAAATGGTGCAAAGGTCAGGAATTTCGTCGACAATTCCGATCTCAATATGTCAATACACCAGCAACGTTTTGGAAACTGGGTCAAGTCTGCCAAATCTTTGTCAAGATTCTTGCCTTGGACCATCGAATTATTGAGATCTCAGAGCGGCAGTATCATGAATCTTTACATTTTCCACGGTCTTTACGATGGCAATAGCCTCTCATTACTTCTGCAAGAGGTCAAGAGGTATTATGACGTCCCTGACAAGGTCTTTCCGTCGGCATTTCAATTCTATGAAGCGCTCCCATATGGTCCTTTACTCAGTTCTTCCGACGAGAAAGACTTTTGGTCATCACGCCTACCTTCCTTCAGCTCGCTCAAAATTCGTCCGCTGAATTCGAGTCGCAACGAGCTACATTATTCCACCTTCAAGGAAACCATTACCCACGATAGCTTACAGAATATATGCAGTCAGCTCAATGTTACCACAACGGCATATTTCCAAGCTTCACTGCTCTATGCTCTGTACAAAAACTTTGAATCAGAGCCGTCGATGGGCGTGGTCGTTTCAGGTCGAGCAACAGCGCAAGAAGACTTTGCAACAGTCATTGGACCAATGTTCAACACCATTCCTTATGCTATCAACTGCCTCCAACCTGGGTCTACATTCGTGGACCTTATTCAAGAATGTCACAAATTCAATGTTGATGTTATACCGTATCAGCATACACCTTTGCGGAAGATCGCACGCTATATTGGCCAAGACATCAACAAGGGTCTCTTCGACGTATTATTTGTTTTTCAAAAGTCGTCCTTAGACGGTAATGACGAGCTGTGGAGTGCGAGTCCGACAGAGAGCTCTCCTGATTATCCTGTGAATTTCGAGATCGAGCAAGAAGGATCTACTTTCACAATAACGCTAGTCACTAGATGTACGCATTTAAGTGAAAATGATGCAGGAGAACTATTCGAGACTTATCTTGATCTTATCAACAATCCCACTATAATGCACTCACTCCTTCCGGCCAAGCTGTGCAAGGCAACCTCCATCCTGGCCTCGAATGATACCTCCAGCTATGATGACAGGAAACCAGAACATGTCTCTGTGACAAAGGAGCATGATTCTTTCAGCGAGATGGAGATGAGCATTCGCTCTCAGGTCGCCACGCTTGCATCTGTTCAAGAAGAGAGAATTCGGCGCCACCACCCTACGATATTCGAACTAGGACTGGACAGCATTGAGGCCATGAAGCTCGCAGCTCGACTCAAGACCATTGGTTTGAAAGTCACGGTTAGTGCTATCATGAAGAGACCTACCATTGCGGGTATAGCTGGAGCAGTCGGCTCGGACGTAGATATCTTGGCTGCAAGCGCCGACACAGAAGAGACATCTCACCAATTCGCGGGCCTACATTCAGCGTGCCAGGATGTTCTTCAAAGCCAAGGAATCGATATTAAAGATGTTGAAAACGTACTTCCCACAACATCCATGCAGGAAGGATTACTTCTAGAGTCCGACAAATACTTGAACGTATTTGCCTTCAAGCTGAAGCCCGAAGCTTCGGTCGAAAGACTCTTTTCAGCTTGGAATACAGTCTCACGGAAACAACCCATCCTGAGGACTCGCTTTGCTCCTATTGACCTCGCCAACTATGACAAAGCCTTCGTCCAATTCGTGCTGAAACAAGCAAACTCAATAGAGATATTGCACGACACCAATTTGAACGACCTTATGAAAAGTTACCATATGTCCCCAGAAGACCAAGGGCTTTCCGCTCAGAAAATCCAGGTTTCACTAGTGAACGAAAGATATTCAGCGTTCCTGGTGCTTGCGATGCCGCATGCGTTATACGATGCCTGGTCGTTGTATCTACTTCATCAGCAAGTCAGCAAAGCGTACCATCTGAAGCATCCAGAAATTGAAGGCTCTGCACCCGCAACTGCTGCGCATCATCTTGAGCATGTTCTTAGTCATTCCAGAACTTCATCTGCTCATAAATTCTGGGAAGATCAGTTGTCCAAAATCCAGGGAACCATTCTGAGACAGGCAGTATTCCCGGACCTGGCAATGTCAGCTCTGGTACATCACAAGACGTCTGCCGCCAGTCTCACTGCAGTACACGATTTCTGCAAATCACGTGGGGTAACCCTGCAGTCGTTGGGTCTTGCCTGTTGGACGATTGCACTTGCTCACCACACTCGCCAAGTCGACGTATGCTTCGGAGTCATTCTGTCCGGTCGCACTACAGAAGGCTCAGATGAGTTGATCTTTCCTACGTTCAACACAGTGATATTCCGACCACAGGTCCGAGAAAGTTGTACCAACGTCGAAGCAGTTAAGCAAATTCACGATACGATCGTCCAGATTTCCGAATATCAACATTTCTCCCTCCGCGATGCCCTCAAAATCTGTAGGGCACAGGGATCTGGCGCGGATCTATTCAACACTCTCTTCACATTTCAGAAGCTACCTAGCAACGAGAACGATCTCCCAGTGCTGTACGACGAGATCACCCCTGACGAGACTTCCGCCAAGCCACCATATCCGTTCAATGTCGAGCTGGAGAGCGGTGCGGATAGACTGACCTGGACTGCGGCGTTTCAAGGCGGTATGGTAGACGAGACGTTCGGGTCTGACTTGCTCGAGATGCTGGACGGTATTCTCTCCACCTTGATAAGCAAGCCTGGTCAGTTCCTTTTCCAAGCACAGGGCGGAGATACATCAATATGTGATCTTCCTCCAATCCGGCTCACACGAGGTCAGATGTCGATGAAATCAAAGAACCCTGACTCTGAGCCATCCGAAGAAAATTCCGAGCATTCGCCTTGGACATCAACTGAACTTATCATCAGAGACGTCCTCGCTGACATTTCCAAGATGCCGAAGGAACACGTCAAGAAAAGTACTGGGATTTTCCACCTTGGTTTAGATAGTGTCAGTGCCATCAGAGTCGCTAGCGCGCTGAGGAAAAGGGGAATCAGCCTACCCGTCAGCGGTATTATCAGAGCAAATACGACTGAGAACATGGCAGTCTTGGCAGAGAAGTTGAAGTTGCATGCTCAGGAGACCCGTCGTCTGGCGAGAGCTGCCTTTGAGAATTATCAAGTCCCTCGCACTGTCAAGAAGAGCCTTGCTATACCCGATGATGATATCGAGTCAATTATTCCCGCGAGTGCCGGCCAGACTGTCATGCTCGATCTCTGGACCGCAAGTGGTGAGCGCTTGTTCTACCCTGAATTCTGGTTCAAGGTTGCTGGTGTCTCGCTCGAGATCTTCAGAAGTGCATTCAAGAAACTTGTCTCGAAGGTTCCAACATTCAGAACGCTCTTCTTTCAGCCCGATAGCAAAAAGTTGCCAGAAACCTGGCAGGTTGTCCTCAAGGGAGAGGCTACTGAGAGATATGATCTCCCGTGGACAGTCCATATTGAAGATCAAGCGGATGGGCTCCTGGTGATGCTCCGCATCCACCACGCCCTATATGACGCTGTAAGCTTACAGATGTGTATTCAGGAACTCGAAAACCAATGTACTAGCCTTGACCGCGAACCCCGACTCAATACAAACTTCAATAGTTTCATTTCGCGGACCGATTCACCATCACCACCCGCACAGCGCTTCTGGACACGATATCTCGGCTCTGTTGAGGATGTTTCGACGCCGCTTTCTCGCGGCTCTTTCACGGCGAATCGAGTTGAAAGATTCGATCCCCAACTTTTCGCAATTGAAACATTGACTGAAAAATTAAGGCAACAAGGATTGAGTATTCAAGCACTATTTTTTGCAACTTACGCCGTCATCTACTCCCGACTTTGTCAATCACCAAACGCGCAGGAGAAACCTGGTAACTCGAACCAACACGATGTCGTAATTGGAGTATACCTCGCCAACCGCGCCCTCGAAATCGACGGAATCATGGAATTGGTTGCGCCAACCTTCAACATTGTTCCACTCAGAATTCGCGTTGGTGAGAGCAGCCTGCAGGATATTGCTCGCCAAGTTCAGCAAGATCTGTCTGAAATCACAAAAATTGAGCATTGTGGAGTCAGCATGAAAGATATCCATGCCTGGACCGGTATCAAAATTGACACATTTGTCAATTTCCTCTCACTTCCAAGCGAGCCTAGAGACGGAGATTCCGCTCAACTGGCCACTAAAGACAAGCTACGCATTGAACACGCCGAGGTCAACACGAAGCAGAAGGAACGAATGCAAAAGTTGGACAAGCCGTCGCCATTTGTGGAAGGGAGTAAAACTGCTGACGCGGTACAATGGTGCCTGGTAAGTTAATCCAAACTCTCACTTCCTTGAGATTCAGTAAACCTTGCCCGATTCAACCAGTGCTGACAAGTTCCTGATTGGCAGCCCGCTATCGACGTTGAAGCAAAGGTGGAGGACGGACGCCTGGGAATGGGTGTCTTTGTACCGGAGGACATGCTCTCCGCGGACGAAGTGAGTGGTCTGATGGATTCAATGGCGAGGTCAATGCTGGCGTTCGATGAGACGAATGAGAGGAGATGAAATGTCCCCATCCAAGGATGCGAGATGTGACATGCAGTGGATGAAAGAGGAATGTACTTTCAGCATTTCTTGATGTCTTTGTGGGGAATTTCTAATTGGCTAGATTAGATTTCTTTTCCATATGTAAGCTGAACAGAGGTACTTGGACTTTCCATAAATGTACTATTCGAGTATTAAGTGTCTGTCAGCCCGATGGCGAGTGCTCCGAGCGCTTGGCTAGTTATTATAGCCTTACCAGTGTAGGTGTTTAAGCCCCGTATTTCGCCCCCTATGTAGCTTTATAGCGCCTCCTTGAACTAGCTAAACTCACAGTTCCCCATTTGGTCGGAAATAATCCTCATGGAGGCGCCGAGCCGCTTTGTCCCAACTGAGCGGTCACTCAAGACAATGATCAGGGCATCAAAGGCTCGGCCTTTTGCAACATGAAGTATCCTCCGCATGTGTACTTACACAGCATGCCGCACCGTGAAAACTGTCCTGCTTCGCATTGAAAGTATTCAATGACGGTCTCCCCGTTGTCTCCTTAGAGCCTCCCTTCTCAAACTCATAGTCGCAGGACAAGCTCGAGCGCCCAGCCATGTCACAACGACCGATAGCCAAGCAAAGGCTTCACGAAGATGAACCAGTGATCTCTGGACCGTTCTCTCTGTATGATGGGTCGTTCATATTGGAGTTTCTTGAGCCGAAGCCGTCCAGGAATGCTTCGTAAGTCGCGATATCCTGTTCTTATAAATGTTCAAGGGAATGATGCCATGAAGCGCTCCGACCTCCAGACGCGGTCGCACAACCTTGAAACTTGGCCGATGATGACAAGGCTGTCATCCTTTTGCCCTAATTTTTTTTGGCTTCTTGACCAGGAGAGTCTTAATTGCTGATTCCCCTGAGACGCTTAGGGTACTGATGCGAGCCACGTACAAGCACGATCACCCTTGGTGTAAGAAGGGAAAGGCGCATCCCCAGGCACCACCTTTCCACCTGCACTTCCAACAGTCCGAGAGCGTGGTCGTCCTATCCGGCGAGGTTGGTGTCACAGTGGAGTACTCCTGCAAGGACATGATCCTCACTCCTCAAAACTGCTCGGCCGCCACACCGCATCACATTGCTCCGTGGCAACCGCATAAATTCTGGCCTTCACCGGCGGCGACCGAGGATACCACCATCTTGGTCTGGGCGCACCCGAATCCGACCAATATGGAGGATAAGATGGACCGGATTTTCTTTGCGACCATATTGATGTATGTCAGCGATGTTAGTGAGGGTAAAGCAAAACTGGATCCCTTGCAGGCCGTATTGATCCAGTAAGTCTTTCTCCTCTTGACTTCTCCTTATACCCATTCGTTTTACCACCGTCTCTTCGTTTGCGTGTATGTGTTGACCAATTTCATGTCCCTACAAAGACATTTCTCTTCCACGGCGTTTATCATGTTCCCAACATTATTCTTCCTCGGCCCTTTGAGGTGGTTCATTCCTTGGATCTTCCAGTGCCTGTGTGCCTACATCGCCATGTGGGCAGGCTATAAGCCGCTTTTGAGACAGTACATGACACAGGACGACTGGGAAGATCACGAGGTACAGGAGCGATTGGGGATGTGGAGGAGAAAGGACTTGTAGACTTTTGACTCTTCGGCGATACTTGTCTGCGAGCATACCTACGTACGGAGGAGTACACAGTGTTTGGCAAAAAGCCAGTCCGGCCAGTCATTGACCCTATTGTCCAAGTGTCCAAATATTGCAATGTCATGTCTTTCACAAGGGCTCTGCGGGCGCCACGTGCTAAGTTTCTTCCTCTTCCATCGAAAAAGTTGCGGAAGGAAGGCAACCGCTTTCACGTCCGGCAATCGTGGCATGCGACAATCCATTCGCCGTGTTCTACAAGGTCTCGCGAGTCATCTGAGGAAAATGACGGATATTCCAACTTATCGGTGTCATCAGATTCACGGTCCCTTCCATTGGCCATACACGACAGTCACGAGGCCCCTCACTCAGTATCCCTGTACAACCCAAGCCACTGCATCTTGTGAGCTGTCAAAGATCCTTTTCCTTCCGGCAGGGTATCTGCTCCTACCGAAGTTTGCATCAAGTTTGACAGGTTCAATTGCACCACTGCTCCTCCTTCTGATGACCAACATCGGTCTCCTCATTGGCCTTTTCGTGCTCATCCCTTCTTACGAGGGACTCGAAGTTACACAGACGCCCCCACTCCACCTTCGTGCACCCTCGCGAGCTCCGCGTGAACAACAGGAAAAAGAAATCACATTCTATCTACTTGGCAATCGATGATTCATGGAACGCCCTGGGTCACGACGGACGACAGGGCTTGCTGGCTGGCGGCCTTCCATCGCTATTCGCGTGGCACGAAGGTGATGCATGCGCGCCCGCATTAGTCTCGTCGCTGCTCTAACTGCTCGTTCGCTCCAAAGGGATCTTGTACGGACACAAGGACTGTGATAGCTGCTTGACATGTGGGATAGGAGGGGGAGAAGTTGCATATTCGTCCTTAATCTGATCTGATATGCCTAGGTTCGATCTAATCTGATCAAGTCTTGGACCTTTGGTGCCGATTTCGGAGGCGGACCCAAGGGGTATAAGATCGTTTAAACTCGTGGCAGGAAAGTTTCGAGGGTAACCACTTACTTGCCTCGCGTGCATCGTTTTGGAGAAGTAGATACTGAAGCTCGAAGGGGGAAAGGCCTTGGGAGAGAGAATTTTGAGGCGAAGGAATTCAGCCGCCGGCTCTGAGCGGGCGACGACGAGACGATTACGAAGCACATAGAAGCGGAGGTCAGATTCGACAAGACGAGAGTGCGAGCCCGCACGTAGTAGATTGATCTGACTGAGATTAAGTCTCTTTTGCTTGCTGTATCACATTTGATTCTCAGATACTAGTCAGTCCCAGCCACATAGTATCGACTGGCGGAGTATCACGCGAGTTTTGCAATGGCTCACTTCGACTTCCGTATGTAGAGTTGTCAATTCCATTTCATCTCCATGACCGAGTCATGGAATGATCAACTCGAGCCTTCTTGCCGTGGCCTTGGAGAATGCTGTTCAGAGGCTGTACGTGAACTCGGGGTTCTCCCTGTCGGTGAGATCGAGCCATCTGTTTGTCATTCGTGGTCAGAAGCCGCCCAAACACGAGTGCAAGGCAAACGAAACTGACGATACACAGGGGACCAAAGAATCCAGCAACTCAGACTGGGGGGAAAGAGAGCGGGCACTTACTCCTGGTTCTCCACCTTGACGTATCCCGGCTCCGCCCTTTGGCTCGCCTTGAGCCGGTTCTGATACTGGCAGTACCACCAAATAAAGGCCAGATCCAATAGACACACGCCCCAGCAGACGATAATAGTGATCTCAGCAGGTCTGTACTCAGGCGCATCCTTAGGCCGGAACGTCTGTGGGCCAATGATGTTGCCGACACAGTATCCGATCAGGTAGCATGCCGCCACGGTCGTCTTCTTGGTGTATCCGGCCACGTTGGTGGCGATGAGGGACAAGAGTGCCACAAAGGGCGTAGGCGAGGCTTGGGTCAGGTAGTAGCCCGCAAGACGGCCGGAGTTGTTGGACAGAGGCAGTGCCACGATCAATATCATGCCCAGAAGCGCCGTCGAGAGGCCGAGCATCGATACTAGGATACGCTGGTGAAGTCGGTCACCCAGCCAGCCGCAGAAGATCAGTGAGACGACTTCCACGGCGCCCCCGGGCGTGCCGTAGAGCAGTGATTGCTCAGGTGTATAACCAAAGCTGACAATCTAGAACGGATGGGGTGGTCAGTAGGAGGTTCACAAGTTCAAGATCCATCAGCTCCAAACGGAGTAACGAAGTCAGGGGAGCTAGTGGACACAAAGTAGTTGACACGATGCTCCTCTGGTAGATTCCAGCGCCAACACGCGCTTGTATGTGTGAGGCCGTCGGAAGCCTCTCGTACCACTGTCATATCAATTCAGACAGGCTCGAGGTCAACTTGAGACTCGACACATGCAAATCCGCGTTGGTGCTGGAACCTGCCAAGTGAGCATCGCATAGATCGCGCCGTCTATTTCGTCCACCGGCTCGTCAGAGTGTGGCGGAGAGTTTAGGAGACTCACCAGCTGCGAAAAGAAATTACTAATACCTCCATTCGGAATATCTGCAACCAGAGCATAGAACGTGAAAGCCCAAGTCAACGGGTCTAAGAGGGCCTCTCTCAATTGATACCATTTGAAATGCTTGTTCCCGATACCTTGCTGGTTGACGCGAACTCTCTCGACCGCGAGGATTCGGTCACGAGGTGTTAGCCAGCGCGCGTTGAGCTGGTTGTCCGGCATCACAAAGAGGAAGACGACCCCTAGCGCCGCTGTTAGTAAACCGTTGACGAGGAACACTATCTTCCAAGGTGCTATGGCTGTGCCGTGATGGCGCGCCCCTACGGCGATACCGTATGCCACAAGGCCGCCGAAAATCTGGCCGAAACCGTTGAAGGAGAACCAGGTCCCTGTGCGCGTGCCCTGCTCGCGTTTGGTGTACCACTGGGACGTGAAAAGTGCGAAACCTGGTGTCACTGCGGATTCCATGACCCCCAGGAAGAATCGAATTGCCACCGCTCCACCAAAGTTCGACACTGTCGCGAACAGGGCCAAGACTGTGCCCCAAGCAATGACACAGAAGGCGGAATATTTGGCCAGGGGAAGTCTCTGTAGCAACCGGTTGGTAGGATACTCCCAGGCGAGATAACCAAAGTAAAACATTGAACCGAGCCACTGGTAATCGTCGCCCTTGAGGTTGATGTCATCCTTGATGCCCATGATACTTGCGTACGACAAGGTAGTTTTGTCAAGGTAATTCAACCCGTAGATGACGCAGAGCAATGGCATGAGGTGAAAATCGATTATCCGCAAGAGGCGCTTGTTCGTGGCCTCGTCAATTTCGACGACGTCTCCGTCTACAAAAGCTTTCATCGCCTCATCGGCATCGTTGCTGTGTTCAAGAATTTTCTTGGCGGCAGCGGTGGCGCCCACGGAGGCGCGTCTTTCGGCCTCCACGTTGACAGGAGACACAGATCTGTGGCCCTGCACATTCTGGACCTCGACGGTCTTTTCGTTGGCTTCTATGTCGGCCATGGTTGGCAAGCCGGTTGAATCGTAGGTGGTAAGATGCTCCTCTGGTCGGCTCCAGCACCAGCACGCGTCTGCAGATGTTGAGGTCCAAATCCACCTCGACTTTATCTCGACTATATATAGCAGTAGTAGGAGCGTTTTTCGATGGTCTCAATCATGCACCTACAAGTTGTCGTAGCAAGTCCAACTTTGGAGAATAGGAAAGGAGATCTAAGCGGCAACGTGGCGTGCGTGGGCAATTGATGTGTCAAATGTGACAGCTCAAGGTTTATCTCAGATCCCAGCAGGCGTATGCACAAGGAGTTGTTGACCGAAGTGTGGAGATGGTAGCATCCGATATCATGAGAGGCGATAGCCGTGGCATGTTGTACCAAACGGAAGCAAGCATGAGCCAAGGGCTGGATAAGAGCCCCGGCAGGCCTTAACCATTCATGCGATTGCTTGCACGTCAGGATCCCAAATCGCATCGATCAGAACAGACTAAATCGACGCCAACAGGGAAGTCGGCACTTGACATTGGGTGACGGCCAGCAAGGACTTCTGCGCGGTGTTGGAGAGATAGGAAGGTCGAAAGGACAATCGCTGCCTCTCAGGCGATAAGTTCTATGCGACGTCAATGGCGCTGACGTTGCCAAGCGCGATCGCCAGATGCCAAATGCATACTTTAAACTGCTTCGGGCAGGTAGCAAGAAGGTACAAAGTACCTAGGTCCCTGCCGAGGTGCCTATGCCCTGTCGACAATCTCGAGTAGGTGATAATCTTATGATGAACGGACAAGTCCTTGGACAACGACATTCCCGGTGATTAAAAAAAGGAGCATGATCTTCAACAACCGCGATATTTGCCCGGCAGGTTTTGGTACCAACATAGGTTCGCCTGCGCTGAGCCTCAAGTTCACGTCGTCTCAACATGTGACAGTGTCAAGAGCGTGCTCCGAAATTGCCAGTACAGGTAGATGCTACACGTTGGCACCGGTGCCCGCCACGGCAGCATCGCAACTCTGTGATTCATGCCAACAATGCTATCCTCCTAATGTCCCGGAGCAACGATGTTATTGTGCCAGCCTCGTAAGGATTGGCGCTGGTGCAAGGCAGTGCATTCATGCCCATCGCCATGGCTAGGACCACCCAGGCAATTGGCCTCTCTCTAGCGAAATTCTTATTACTCTTTCGACCCATTACCAGTTGTCATTCATCCACACCAACTCCGGCCCTGTGACATCTGGGGCAGACGGAATGGCGAGCGTTAATAGATTGCGCATAAACGAGGGTATCATATCTTCATAAAATACTTGACTTTTCCTACGACTGGGTATTGTATCCTGACCGCGCCCTTACATCGACCTCTTCCCGTACGGCTCAAAAGGCATGATGACTGCCACAAAAGCCTGCAAACTATGTCAGTCTCAAGCACAGACATTCATTCAATCTGGTAGAATCCTTACCATCACAATGTAGAGTGAAGCGCAGATATAAATGGGAGCACTGGTCGCCGTGTCGGAGTACTCGGCCACAAATGCACTGACAAGACCCATTACACGGTTACAAGCGACAGCAATACCGTTTCCAGTGGCTCGGTGAGCAGAAGGTAAACTCTAAATAGTCGTCAGCCAATTCTATCACAGTCACGAGCAAGTTCCCGTGTGATAAACGTAGGAGCCATTTTGACCGTTTTGTCGAGCACTCACCTCGGGGGTATAGGCATACAGAGTGCCGTAGTAGACGTTGACCCAGAAGTAAATAAGACACGTAAAAGCCAGGTTCTGTTCAGGAGTGCGAATCGCCGTGTATGCGAAGAAAAAGGCCATGGAAACGAGTGCACCGACCATCATTGTGTACCGCCTCCCTAGGAATTTCAGGTTGCACAAATAGCCTGCAAGCACCGGACCGAATATGCCAACTGTATTGGAGATCATATAATTCCGCCACGTGTAATAGGCGCCACTTTGGCCTGTCTGAGCGCCACGGCTTGCGAGATACTGGGGGAGGAAGACGTAGAAGAGCGGGTAGGCAAGACCTATATCAAAACTGTCAGCCTCGGCTCAAAATCGCGTTTCTGAGTCGTTAAGGACCAGGATCAGAGAGCAGGCTGTCATGTTCGCAAGGTAGACCCCCGTGCCAAATCGTGTTGACCTTCGTTGAGATTGTTGGACACATCCCATACACCGTGAGCGAACACCACGTCTTGTTTCTCAAAGTCGCGCCTGACAAACAAATCTGAAACTTACCGATCAATGTCCAGGAGAACCAGATCAAGCTGGTAGAGATTCCCAGCTTTCTCGTTGCAAACAGACCCTTCAGATGAGCAGCGAGCTCGGAAAAGCCGTACCGCGAGTTGCCATATGTTGACTTGATTGGACCACAGGCAGTGAGCTGTTCAATAGTAAGAGAGCATGGTCTGTTGTACTTGGCGGCAATATCTTGGAAAGTGTTGACGACTTCCTGATCTTGGCCCTTCGCCAATAAATACTTGGGTGTTTCTTTAAGCCTGATGACCGTTACCCGAAGAATACTGAGGACGAAAACCAACGCGCCGTTCGAGTACTCCGACACGGCGACCAGTGCTCCCATTTATATCTGCGCTTCACTCTACATTGTGATGGTAAGGATTCTACCAGAT